>JAQIBA010000154.1:0-121090 GCA_028293925.1 Brueelia nebulosa | reverse complement strand
CACTGAATTTTTTAACAATTTCATCATTCTTTTTTAGATTTGTAATCGGTCGAATTATAAGTAATTTCCGTTTATTTAGCTTTCATTATAAGTGTTCTACTTTCCTGGGATTCTTACAATTAGTCCGGTCAAATCCAATTCCCAAGAAGCTGAAACGTGATCAAATTGTTGAGAGTATAATTATAAAAGTATAATATCGATCCGATTGTGGGGAAACAACGGGCGCGCGATCAAAGGTCAAAAAATTAGTTTTTTCGCCATTTTCCTAAGATTTATTTCGCATTTTATATTATTTAGATCACTTGGAGGCGTTGACAATGTACGCGGCTGTGAATGAGCAAAATCCTGCTGTCATGGCTACAGGAAACGGTTAAATACAAATAGCGGAAGTTACTTACGACGCGGCGCTTGCAGGTTGCCGTGGAGGGCGCTTTTTCAAAAACCAAATGTTGGACGGAGAAAGATTTAAGAATATTGAACCTGTCTGACCTAATTTAAATTCGAGATAAATCCCGAGCGTAAATCCCCGAAGAAATCGCCAGGAAGAGCGTTTGTATAATGCAGGGCCTTTTCCTGAACACCAAATTACCGAAACTTGTCGATAACTCATCAGTACTCGGTTTAATGTTAATGTTAATGTTAAGTTGTCATGACAACAAGGCGTATAACGGCTGTGCAAATGATGAAGGACAGCAGATAGACGGCTTTGAAAGAATTCGGCAAAAGCTCCTCGTGAGAACCGAATAAATAAATAAACGGAAAGCGACTGATGAAAAGCCAAAGTTTTCAATGTCAGTGATTTAATGAAAGCTTTTTCATTAAATCTTTAAGCTTTAAAAAACACAAAGAAATTGAAGGCATTTACACATGCCACCGTGGCTAAAACCCTTCCGAAGCCAAAATGGAGCAGTAAATAGTCTTTCCAGGAGTTTTCATTAAAAAAAAAGAGTATATTTTCGTTTGATCGGATGTGCACACAGAAATGAACGAGTTGTGTGCATGTGTGGATTTGCGAGGACGTAAAAGGGGAAAAATCCTCGGTAAGGAAACAAAATGATGTTTAATTTTTTGGTTTGGAAATGAAATAACGAAAGGAAGGGTGAAATGTGCGGTGCTTCGAGGGAAGGCCGCTCCCCCTGCCCCTCGGCCATAAATCTTTTCAGAGCTGTTCTTCGTCGGGATTAGAAAATATCTGGAAAGTTAAATGTGATTACTTTGTAAAGCATGAAAAGTTTTCCATTTAACAACGAGAAAAACTTCTTTTTACCACTAATAAATATCAATATTGCGCTCTGTGAAACTTCAATTTTATACCTCGCTTTATTCAATGGGAACCAAATCGCTGCACTGGAATCGCTGATTCAGCTTCTGGAAACTGCCGTGGAGGCCATCTTGAGTTGTTGCAGTTGAGGCCGTGCATTCAAACACAGTTCAACCTCAAAATCAACATTTTCTCTCTGATTGTGTCAGCAAGTTAATACAGTATATTTCATCTCGATATATATGGTTTCTTCTCGACCGAATCAATCGTGTAAATCGAGGGACGAGTACATATATTGCTGAGCTCAGTCAACTTCCCTCTGAACCCCTTCAAAAAACCATTGAATGTTGATTATTAGCTCTGAAAGGGGTGCGAGGGTAAGGGGATTTTAGTAAAACCGGCCTGAATTTGGGGATCGGCCCAAGTCGGAAGACTGAAATAATTCACGTTTATTATTTTGAGTCAAACCGCGAAAATGGTCGACATTGCGGTTTTCAGCGGCACTGACACAACACTGCACTGCTGACTTGTTTTAATATTCCCCTAAGCGTTCCATTTATCTCAAACGAAACCGATCTTAATTTCTTACCTGGATTCGTATAAGGTTGGACGTATAATTCCCAAAAAGCTGAACAAGGCGAATAAATTATTTATTTATTCAGTTTCAGCTCCGTAGGAATTATTGTACCTTGGGTGGACTAAATACACAATAATAATCATATTATCCGTTAAACATTTTAACTTTCGTGTGGCTTTAAAGGTTTTTAAAATAAATCAGATCTGAATTTATAATATAAGTGAAACTGACTCCCTATAAAATGATAAATAGAGTTAACAGGTGTTATTAACTACACCTGAGTATGCCTGTCATGGTGGTCAGCGAATGTCTCCAAAATGGAGGCAATTTTTCCCAGGCAAAAATCCAAAAATCCATAAAACGTCATAAAGCAATATATTTCTCATGGGGAACGGACCAGTTCGATTTTCCATGATTTAAATGGGAAAAATAATTTCACGAATTGAGTTCGTGAGCCAAAACATTAATCCCGGTGCACTGTTTGGTTTATGTTGAAAAGGTTTATTTAATGCAGGGTCGATGCAAATGAATTCACGCAAAAGGGAGTGAGATTTGTCCTAATTGTTTGATTAGCGAAATTAACAAGGGGAGGGAGAGAGGGGTGGTTGAACGCACCTGGCATTTTCCTGAACAACCACCCCCTCCAAGAAAGCTACATTTTGTGGTCTGAAAGGGTTCTCCGAATATCCAAATGAGAGAGAACCTTTCTGTCTTTGTGAGCAGTCAAGTAAAAAAGAATTAAAGAGCAATTTAAAATTCAATTTTATTTAAAATCGATTCATTGATGAAAACAATTGAATGCGATCCTTAAGAACATATAAATCGAAGGTAACCGAGATTTGAGGAAGCGAAATTTCCTTGAGAGACATAAATATAAGTACTAATAACATTTCTGAGCGATAAAAACGTAAAAATGTTGTTTTTGCATCGGATTCAGTTATGGTGCTTGGCCCTTATCAAAGACGAAAACACGCGGTTTCGGGCTGGTTTGGATTTGCTCAATGCGGATCCTTTATGTGATGAATACGCGAATTCTATTATTTTCTGTTAGCAAACATCGCCTGATAAGTTCGCGTCCAAACACGGGATTTGGCAAAGGAACAAGTTGCCACTTTATTTCAACAAATGATATGTTGTCAGTTAATAAAGACATAATATAATGTCGTCTAAGCCTGTTAGACTTAAATGCAAATACAAAACAATCTATTGAGCCCAAGTGCACATCAATCTTTGTTTGTTCACTTGGCATTTCATTACAACTCATGACAGATAAAAATCACAGATATTTTTTACTCTAATAATTTTATATAAAAACCTCTTCAGTTTTTTGTCCAGTTATTAAAGACTAGATAAAAACATTTGAGGAAACTATGAATTTTGTCAGCACTCATAAAATTTTAAATGCATATTTAATGCAAAAAGTTAGAGGGGTTTTATGTTACATAGCAAAATTATTATATTAAACATTGACTCTGCATGCCAACAAAATAGTTCACTTTCACTGAAAATGATATGGAAATTCCCCAACACATGCTCCCTGACTAGAAAACTTTATTTGGATCCAGCAACCAATCTTAGGAACTCAAGACTAACCAATAAAAAATGTATAATTCCCAAATTTTCAATTTATAAAATTAATAATGCATCGCTTAAATCAAATTTAAAATTATTGTCATGTTTTCACATAATCAAAATAAACACATAAAATATTATGTCACAGATTGGATGCCAATGAATCACTTTGTCAAGAGAATCAACTTCAGTTTCAGGTTAGAGTCATCAGGCAATGACAACAGCCATTTTCTTAAACCAGTTAATATGACTGAACTTGTAACCAAAATGGCCCCAGCCACACTGTAAACATTAGGGACTTCCTTAAAAAACAATATCTGCCAAATGACAGCAAAGACTATGTCTGCTGACCTAGCAATGGCAACAGGGCCAGCCTGCTCCAGCTTGAGAGCCAGTGTGAGCAGTATCTGGCCACCAAAGGAGAAGAATGCCAGGGCCACAATGAGTATCCTGTCAATGCCGCACCTGGGCACACAGAGGGTGCCCAGGAGGTATGTGACAAGGACAGTTTGCACAAGGGCAAATGAGCCAAAATTGGTCATGATCACTGAGAAGTGCAAGCCCTTGAGGGCTCTCAAGAGTATGTAGACATTAGCTCCGAAAAGAGTGGCTGCAAAGGCAGCCAAAGCACCCCACAAATTGGACTTGACATTTTCATTTGATGATGCTAAGGCAGGAACTATTGCATTGAACAAAAGTGGAGGCCTTGTTATGAGAACAACCCCAATAAGAGTTAAAACTACTGTGACTACATTAAACATACCACAGGGTTCTTTCAAAAATAGTCTTGCAAATATGGCTACAAAGACAGGCACACTGAAAACAACCACATTTGCATCTGCAAGTGGCATGTTTCTGAAAGCATAGAAACTTAGCATTAAGCCTGTTGTTCCTACAAATGACCTTAACAGTAACATGAAACGTTTTTCTTTTGGAAAAGGCTTTTCTTTGCAATAAATTACAATTGGTATGGTTGGTAATAAAACTCCAACAAATCTGCAGGTGGCTAATTCCATTGGATCAACATCCACCATCCACTTGACAATGGCTGAACACAGAGAAAAGAATAGTGAAGATATTGTTGCCAGCAACAGTCCTAGATAAGGGCACTCATATTTATATTTCTTATCAGAAGGCTTCCTATGATTCTTGTGCACATTCTCTGGCAAACCTTGCTCAAGTAACTGCTCCAGTTCAACATTTTCAGGCATTATTTTTCCCTTTTTCTGAAAATACAATTCATACAATTATAAAAAGTTTTTACATCAGCAAAAAAGATGAAATAAATTTTTTCATTGATAAATTATTGCATAAAATGTTCCTCAAAGGAGTATTTGAAAATGTCATGTTAACAATGATCTACCAGCATGTTCTCAGTTCTTTTTCTTTAATATGTCTATTTCTAAAAAACATATAATATATAAACTTAGTAAAAAATATAGTATTTGATGAAGTCAGGGGAATTTTTCATTAGTTTGTTAAATAAATACTATTTTAATTCTTCTAACCTGTGATTATAAGTAAATAACAGCGATTATTCTTTATTCTTAAACCAAATTTTCTTCCAAAACGACTCTAATACTATCCAGGTTTTTGAAGCCATTGCATTATTAGAAGCTTAAAAATACTTCAATAACATTTTAGTTTGATCTTTCAGATAATTTCAGACTTAGAAAAATTTTATTTACTTCAAAGTCAAATTATTGTTCCATTATTCCGATTTCCTTGCTTGAGGATTTAACTGAAAATATATCGAATGTTTTTCACTATCCCCTATAAAATTCACATTTTTATTTCAGATTTTTCACATATTTAAACTAAGTATGTTTTTTTAATTCAGAAAAACTCACGTTAGCGCTTTTTTCTTCAGAGCAAATGAGGGAATGTATTAAAGCAGAAGACATAAAAAGCAGAAGACGATTAAATGTCCCGCGTTCGCACTCGAACAACAAATCGCAGAGCACATTACTATGTTTTTTGAACAGGCAAATGGACCAATCATAAAAGAGTATTGATCACACCTACGGAATTAGCCAATCATATCGTAGTAGCCATTTTGTGTAAAAAAATTTTCATTCTAATAAGACAGGTTTAACTTTGTCTGTCGGAAGTCAGGCCGGGATTACATTGTTATTTGTTTATTTGATATTACACGAACATAAAGTCTACTTCGAGTTTAAATCGACCTCGTGCATTGTGAAATTTGCTTGTATAAGTTTCGCAAAAACACGACTAAAAAAATCGATGGCTTTTTTGCGGGCTGTGATTAGATGCAGCGGTTCTCCTAATAAGTATTTTGCTTCAAACAGTCAATTGTTAAATGAAAACTCCTCTAATTTTTTAAGAACACTTATTTCAGTTCATTGTAAGTCGACGCAGGCAGCATCAGCCATCAATTATGAAGCAGATGTCGAAAACAAGAGCACACATCCTAGGGATCCCCTTGACCTATCTTTCAACGATGCCCGTGCCGCATTCAAAAGTAAAACTACCTGGGAAGTTTTGCGGGCATATATTGTCTATCAGTTATGTTCGTCGGAGACATTGGTCGAAAATAACATGAAAGTAAGTGGACTATAATATCCCCTCAACAACTTTTCCCATGTCTTTCAACTACAAAGTCATCTTAGACTGTTTCTTAAAAAAATAACTATATTTCTATTTGTTTTTGGATAAGTGACAGCAGGTTTTCTTCACTTCAGTTGCGCAGAAAATATGTTAATGCTATAAACCAAAAATTCCTAAGTCCATAATCCAGCAAATTAATTGGTTTAAACTTCAGTTCTATAATTCACATTAGAAAATTTAATTTGGCACCTATAAATGGTTTAAGTGTCATTAATGATAAAATTACTTATTAAAAATTTCAGTACCTTTTTAAGACATTATATATTTAAAATTTACTTTAAGACTGCAGAAATTCCTTTTTTTGTTATTTTATAATCTCAGTGTTTGATTTTCAAAAAAAAAATTAAAAATTAGTTTAATATTACTAAATTAAAGAATATTAATGTATTTTTTTGCATTTTATAAAGAACATAATCTCTTATTGTTAGAAATTCTTTACAAAAAAAGGAATTGTGTTTAAAAATTTTTATTTCTAAATATTTATAGTCATAAATTTAAAATTATCATTCATATTAATATAATTTTAAATAATATTGTATGACATATATTAGGAGTAGTATTAGCTTCTCTGATTTTATAATTGTTAAAAATTTTTTATTTTTTTTCTGAAGAAGACCTCAAGTTCTGATCATGTGACAATTGCATTCAGAAGATTCAGATTCATTTTTTATGAGACATAAATGAGAAAATGCTTTTGCATATTTTAACAGCTAAATTAACACATCATGTAAATTTTTAAAGTCATTTTCTTGGATTAAAATATTTCAAATAAATTATTGAACAATTTATGAATAAAGTGGAATTTGAACATATCAAATAACTGCAGTGCATGAGTTCGCGGGGTTTCATTAAAAGACCTAAAAAATAATGGTCTGCCGCGCTGCGAAAAGTGCCAAATTGGCACAAACCCCCGTAATCTATTATTAGTTGAACGTGCGTGAAATGTACTAAAGAATTAAATTTCAAGGAATGACGAGTTTGGGTTAATGACGTGCACTGTGTAGTCTTTGCTATGCACATTTTGTTTTTGTAAATGGGAAGTCCCTAAATTTTGACCCTAAAATTTAAAGATTGAGACGTTATCGTTGAAAATTGACGGGGTTAACGGATTTCGAATCGTTTGGCCCAATTATTTGGCCGTGAGCCCGCTCCGAGAGTTTGATGATTTATTATGGCGACAAACGCCCATTTAAATTCGATAAATTAAATACTGGATACAGTTAACCCATTTACGTGTTAATATTAATGATTATAAGGAAATTTGGTGTGGTAAGATCCGCACTAAATTTTTTTTATTTCCTGAATCAATGCTCTGCCAGATTGTAACAACCTGAAGCATTACAGAGCATCTAAATCATTTATTTGTATTTTTCACTTATAAAAGAATCCAGAAAACAATGAATTTCATTCAGCCTTAAAGTTTGTTATCTGCTGTTGTAATGCTAAAAATTTTTTTAGATAATGAAAGCAATGAAAATGGTGATGGGGGACAAACTGTTCGCTCTATTGATGAAAATGACTTTCTATGGTCATTTCGTCGCAGGAGAGGATGAATTTAAAATTAGGCCAAATTTAGAACGATTGCGTTCTTTCGGTGTTAAACCGATCCTCGATTACTCTGTCGAAGAAGATTTAACTCCAGAGGAAGCAGAAAGCAGAGAAATGGCGTAAGTTTACTTCCACCCCAGCTGACCCTCCCCCTCTGCTCCCAACGAACAAACTCATTCCAACCCTCTCATTCCAGAGCATCTGTGCCCACAGAACCCGAAGAGAAAAAGACGGACGATGTTGCCCCCGGCTCTTTGCCCCAGTACCACGTAGAGAAATCCTTTGCTGATCGTCGTTACAAAGTGCAGTCGGCGAGGACGTACTTCTACTTGAATGAGGCCACTTGCGAAAGAAACATGGAAACGTTTCTGCATTGCCTGGAAGCCATTTCAGGTGAGGGTTTCGCCATTTCAGGGAAGGATGGTCGCCGGGAAAATGGAAAGTTCGGCTCCCACGACTTTGTTATTTTTTTCCTCATTCATACGTGGTTTCCTGTGGAGGAAATTTACTCTTTCAAGGGAAAAATAAATATAATGACCCAGAGAGGCTAATTTTAGTCCAATTTCAGTTGAACTGATACTTGGAACGTTAATAATTACTTTAATAAATGAGTGAGATATTTTTGAAAAGAACAAAGTCCGATAAGCCCCTCCTGCAACTGAATGCCGAGTTTTGAAGGGCAATTGTAAGCGAAAATTAGAAAAAGAGCCATTGGAAGTGAAATTTGCACTTGAGCTTATAAGTGTAGTTTGAATTTAACCAGTGCTCATTGTGTAGGTTGAATGGTGGCCATTTGTTTCAATGTAAAGTAAATACTTTAGGGATTGTAAGAGCCGAAGCCGCATGAGATTTCAGTCTTCATTTTAAACTCATTTGATTTAGTTTTTCCAGAAAACGGAACTTAATTAATGTCGAAGTAGAAAGTTTTTGACGTTGCATTGACACTGTATTAACCTTTATTCTTTGTTTAATTCTTGGAATCCCTGCTAACCAAAAGAATATGATCCCGTTGAGAAAGATCCAAATCCTGGTAAGTCTGCCATCGTAGTCCACCTCGACCTACTTAAATGCCCGCCCGTTTCCCAAGTTTTCCCACCCAAGAAAAATCGTGTTAGCGACGTCCCAATTATTCCCTCATTTCGAACACGGTCTAAATATTTGTGGCCAGCCCTGAATAGTTTTCATTTTTCCGCGTCAGTGTGAAATGGAAAATAAGAATTATTTGTGAAGTGAAGAACGCCCAAAATGTTTTCCATTTTCCCTTTACTTTTAATCGAGTCAACATGTGAATATTATTCCGTTTCACACTAACTCAAAAAAATAAGTAAACTTAAGCGCATGAGATTTATTTATCTGCCAACGGTGGTTGTTAACCGATGTCCTCGTGGCAGTGTAAATGCCATTTGCTATTTAGTCATAGTTAAGAACCACTGGAAATTTTTTTTTATTTGCTTGAAATTTTTCGCTTGATTAGCTGCATTACTTTTAATTATGGTTTCATCGTATCCTCATTTTAATTTTTTAACTTTTATTCTTTGTGCACCCTCCCGGAAGGATTTCCCTTGCTGTAAAGACTCAGGGCGGCCTTAGCTGCGAATTTAAGAAGGGAGGGTTAAATTTTTATTTTGTTAAAATTGAATTTTAACAAACTTTTCCTCGTTTATTAATGAATAGAAAAATGTCTTGTAATTGTTTATTACCAAAATATTGATTATTAATTTTAAAAAATTTTTGAATTTTGGAAGAAACGCAAATTTGATTTCGGAAGTGTTTTATCATTTATTTAACGCTTTACATCCGCAACAGATTTCCAACCAGAAGTGATTATAATTTATGAGTTCACTTCCGAATTAAAGATAGATTTTGAGCAGGCGGCTGAGGGGGGTTTATCAAAGGAACGCGGACGTTGGAATCTTCCTTCCTGCCTCCCAAAAACGAGTCATCCTTTTCGAATAATTGTCACGTGTTGGCTGACTCTTTGGCAGATTTTCGAATTTGCAAAACCTCAATCACATGCCTGAATGCACAATTCCTTTTGAAACCCAGAAATGAAGCTGGTGTTTAATTCTTTGGAATAGTTTCCAGTGTTTGCAGAAATAGTCCATCTTCTCTTTTATATGCAAATTTACTTCTGCTTAATAACTTTTAGAAGCAAACGTTACTTTTTCATACGAAATACGCACTTAAAAAGCGAAATTTCAAGTGTTGAAGGAAGAGATGAGAGTAGGAAGATATAAATCAGATTTAAATTACAAAAATGTGAAAGGGGCGGTTCCTTAGGTCTTTTTTTTAATGAGCCTGAAACTAATTCATCCCATCGAATTTGCAGGAGCGACTTTCGGCACCGGATTAACTGCCATTAAACTTACGGCCCTGGGGAGACCGCAATTATTGGTGAGATTTCTAATTTCTACTGAATTTTGTTTCTGTCTAATTAGCATTGTCTAAATAGACCCATTGCTGGATTGCGTTCCAGTTACAAGTTTCCGAAGTAATCATGAGAACACGCCAGTACATGGCCGAACTGGACGGGGGTCGGGGCAACGTGTTGGGCCACCATGTCAGGCGCGAGGATCTTTCCAAAAGATACGAGCAGGCGAATGTCCTCACCGAGGGCCCCGTAAAAGAGTTCTTGGATCGCGTCACTTACGACGAGCAGGGGTATGTTTCGAGGGCAGTTTTCTCGCCCTTGGCTCGGGATGCTCGCTCACTGATTCGGCGATCCTTTTCTTCAGGGTGATCCATCTCTTCCCTTGGTACGGCATCATAGACGATAATCAGCAGCTTAGCGACACTTTCCGAGTTCCCGACCTGAAGAGCGGGAAAATGGTTCGACTTGTCACTCAGTTCTCGCCCAAAGAAGAGGAGATGTTTAGGAATATGGTTCGACGTGTGAACACTGTCATTAAGGTAATAAGAATAAGAATCGAGGCCCAAAAAATAACCCTTTGCCACGTGTTATTTTCCTATTAAGTTTGAGGTTTTGCCAAATTGTACGGTTTTACCGAAAAAAAGTCTTTAAATTAGAACCATAAATTGGTAATTATATACTTTTATTATATATGAGTTGTTAGTATAAACTGGATAAATACGGTCTTGGACGCGAAAAGATGCGAGTGCAGAGGGTTGACCAGAAGAATTTAAACATTGAGAACAAGGTGTACTTTGTTTAGGCTGCGCAAGAAATGGATGTTCGAGTCATGATAGACGCCGAGCAGACCTACTTCCAGCCAGCGATATCGCGAATAACGCTCGAGATGATGCGAAAGTATAACAAAGAGAAGGCAATCGTATTTAACACGTACCAGTGTTACCTGAAGGACACGTACAACGAAGTGACGACCGACTTGGAGCAGGCGAAGAGGCAGAACTTCTATTTCGGGGCGAAGCTGGTCCGCGGAGCGTACTTAGAGCAAGTAAGCTTCATGGGGGAGCCGCCATTTTGGTTTGTGTTCATTTGTTGAGCCTGTTTATTTGGTAAAAACCGTAAATTTCATTCGATCTCTAGTGAATATAATCCGAAGTAGGAGTTTGCATAATGGAAGAATGAATGCATTGAAAAATAGAACGCGTTGAGTTATGAATAAATGAATTTGATTGTCGGGACTCCTACAATATCTTCAAGGTTTAACATAGTGATGAGGTATGTCAATCAATCACCAGCTAATAGAATAACGGAAGCGGTAAATACTCGGAGTTTAACTGCGAATCAAATTAAATACTGTACTTAAATCAGAGTTTCTTATATTCGTCACGACCCGAGTTGATAATTGAAAAATTGTAACAGCCGCCCACAAAATTATGCACAACCGCGACAACTTTTATCGATTCTTTGAATGGGGATGTAGAAAAATGTCAACGCTTTTTCATGGGGTCGCGACCTCGGATAAGAAACACTACTTTAAGTTTCCATACATTTCCAATATCCGTTTGAAAGTCTCCTCGCCGGCGAAAGAGTTTCAAAAATTATTTGGCTTATTTGGCTCTTTAATCAATCGTGAAGGACACTTCGCGCAGCGCCCACTGTCCCGAGATTTGTTCTCATTTGTCCTGCGGTTCCCTCAGGAAAGGGGCAGAGCGGCCGCGCTGAGCTACCCGGATCCCACGAATCCTTCCTTCGAGGCGACAACGGAAATGTACCACAGGACCCTGACGGAGTGCCTGAGGCGGATCAAAGACCTCAAAGATAAGGGCGAGGACGCCAAGAAAATAGGAATAATGGTAGCGAGTCATAACGAGGATACGGTGCGATTCGCCATAGAAAAGTGAGTTTTCATTTTTTTATCACTGCTGCATTATTACCTTCGGTTAAACGGGGAAATATTTGTAGATCTTTTTGCAGAGGAAAATATTCTTTTATAAATAACATAATACACTTTAATAAATTTTATTAATTACAAGAAGAAAAGCCGGTCAAAGTGAAATAAATTTATTTGTTTATCCATCACTTCTCTTTTCTTCTTTTCTGAGCCAAAAAAACCAAAAGGAGTGCGCGAAACCTTTAGCTGAAAAATCCTAACCTACGTAGTGGTTTTTCTGTCTTTCTATCTAAAACTAACGCTAACTGTAGCCGTAAAATCTAAAAAATGAAAACCTTTCTCTGCCGGCGGGATTCGAACCCCGCCCGTTCATAGTCTTTCACACTCAGCTATCGCCGTCCTCGAATTGAACCGAATTGCGGACTGACGGACATAGTCTAGGATTTTATGATTTAAGTATCTTATTTATCAGTTATGTGTTGAAATTACTTTTTTTTATAAGTTTATATATACCCAAAGTATTTTCAGATGTCAAATTTTGGAATATTTCTGACGCAGAAAAAGTTAATGTTGTATCTAATCTAAAGCTTTGTCAGTCTTCAAAGCAGTCTCGAGTTGTTTCTTGTAAAAAAAATGACGGCGTTTTTTTTCAGAATGAAAGAAATCGGAATAAGTCCTGAAGACAAAGTGATATGCTTTGGCCAGTTATTAGGAATGTGTGACTACATTACATTTCCTCTGGGTAAGTTTATCGAGAGAACTGGTTAAGATTTATACTTTGATTTTAGTCATTAGAATACATACAGTGGCGATCGCTCGGGGAGGTTTTCACTTTTGACTTCCCCTCGCATAAAGCCTGCCTGCCTTAATAAAATTTGGCCAAAATTTCTCTGCTCAGGTCAGTCCGGTTATTCTGCATATAAATATATTCCATACGGGCCGGTGAACGAAGTTCTACCATATCTGTCGAGGAGAGCTCAAGAAAATAAGGGAATACTGAAGAAAATCAGGAAGGAAAAGCGGCTTTTGCTGAAGGAGTTGCTTAGGCGTTTAGCGACCGGCCAAATATTTCACAAACCGAAAGGGAATTATATCCCCGTTTAAAAACTTGTAAAGTTCTGTCATATTTTTCTAGTAAGTATGAGATTGGAGAATTAGTCGAAGCCGATTCAATACTCGCAAGATTTTAAGATTTTTTTTGTTTTTTTTGAAAAATGTTGAAAATTTTTTTTTTTAAAGGAAACCTAACGGAAGTAGTAAAACATAATGAAATTCACAGGCTTCGCCTCAAAAACATTGTTGCAGTTTTAATATACCTATTTTTGTGTATCTCTTTCTGAGTTGATAAATGAAGAAGTTATTTCGATCTCCGGCGAAAAGGGATCGATAAAAGATGTAACAAATATGCGTATTGAAACTGTTGTCATTTGGGCCGAATCGTGATTTCCGAGATTTTAGTCAACCGTAGCTCAGATTCATGTTGACATGACAGCCGCAATAACTATAGTAAGACTTAAGTGACCGCTCATGGGGTGCACGTTCACCCGAACGGAGCCGTCCTCTGTTTGCGTGAGGGTGCATTCTGTCGTGGTAATTTGGATTGATTTGGATTTATTATGGAAGAATTGATATTTTGACACAACTCTCACTGCTTTGCTTTAGATTAATTAGTATCGATTTTTAATTTATCTCTTAAGTAGATCTGATTTTGACTTTGCCTTTGACAGTATTCATCATCAAAGTCTACATTTTATTAGTCAGTATTTATGAGTTTAAGGTAAATCATAGTGATTAAAGTTTTAAAGAAAAAGTATTGGCGTTCGCAGTATTTTCATTTCTCAGGTGCGACCGCTCTGGAAAAATGCACGTTCAAAGGAAACTCAACAAGTTACGAGTTTTTATTTTATGTTTTTGAATTTTCACTTGGTGGCTACATAAAGGACTGTTTAATTGATTCATCTCAGGGCTTTCATTCAAAAATCGGCCATGGTTTGTCTAGAGCAATTTGGCCATTCTCTGGATTAATTAAACATTGTCATTTTTAATGTATTTATTTTTTTTTTAAGATATGAAAAAAATGGCAATTTTTGTGAAATGTTTTTATGGAGAACCATTCATGTCCTTTTTGGTCAATCAAAGCGTTGCAAAGCACTGCTCGTGTGTCAAAAAAATATTATATATTACATTGTCCAGATAAAAGCCTTTTAAGGGCTTGATATTTCAACAGAAAACACTGACTTTGTAACTTTTTTGGTTAAAAATTTTGAGTTAATTGTTGTTGTATTGCCTGTTTATTTTCAATGGCACTTCGAACTGATTAGAAAATTGCCAAGAAATGTTATTTATTTTAAATTCCACGACAAAGGTTTCGATTTTTGAATAAGTTGGCAGTTTTATATAATTATTTTAGCAAATATTGTGTAATTAAACAAACGAGAATGAATTGTATGTGGCCGATCCGGTGTTTCGTTCATTTTGTAAGACAGAGAGTAAATTATTTAAAGTTTTTATGTCCACGGAGTGAAAAAAAACTATTTTAAATCTAAATGAGAATTAGATATTATCGAAAAGCTGAGATTTTATGAAGTACTTTTCTAGTCAATCGAATTCGTCCCCAAAGACCAGAAAGATGTGGACTCGCTGTATCGGACTCCTCTCGAAAGGTAGCAGAATCTCATTAGTTTCATTTTAGTGGAATTCGTCGTGATCGTTCTCAGTTGTAACCGGAGAAATTGTGTCAGTATAAAATATACTGTATCCGCAAATGAGAGATTGTATATTTTTTGTTGGCCTCATTGACTTACAGTTGAAAAGTAATTAATCGGTGATCGTTTTTTGGTTAATGTAACCAATGGGACAAATTTGGCACGAAATTATTTCTGTATGAAGGCGTAACTTGAATTTCCTTAAGTTCGAAGGCCATGCTTGTTTTCAGTATTTAATAATACAAAGTATTGATTTTATTAAATCATCTATGGGAAATATTGAGTTTTCTTTGTTAAAAACAAAAATTTTTACTGTGAATTTGTAAGTTTTGTAAAAATGAAGAGCCCACTTAGAAGTAAAGGGTGCACAATCAGCGCCCAGCCTTTTATAGATTATGTGACATGTTGAGATTCGTTGGTTCCAGTATTATTGTGCTAATATTAATTGTTTTTTCTCTTGAGATCACGCTGCCAAGTTTATACTAATAACAAAAAATATAAGGTTTCCACTGATGTAATCGCATTATCTGATTCTGAAAATGGGAATATTAAAGCAAAGACGAAGTTGTAACTGAGCAACATTCATTCACCCCACCCTGCAACGGCTATTTTAATCTGGAACCCTCACACCATTTCTCTCACTTTGAAAAATGAAAAAATAAACTCTGAAAGGTCCGACAGTCGGTTTGAATTCGGCTTTCCCCTTTTCTGGATTCTTGGGGCGCAAAAGACAGACTTGAGCTGAATGAGGTAATCTCCAAGGCTCTTGCTTGGGCTTGATGCTTTCAAGGTTTTAAAGTCGGACTTGGCGAAAAATAATTTTATATCTAAATTGGACTGGCTCATTGAAGTGGCCTGGCAAAAGTTGGCGCCGCCATTTTGCAGAATGTGAAACTCGTTCTTAGAATTCGTGACGGTCTTCGTTTCGGAAAAACCGCAGGAAAATGTAGCTAATTTTACGAACAGGGTGTTTTAACTGGTCTTTAACCAAATTAGTTTAGTTATTTATTTTTATTTTTATTTTTTTGATTTTTTGTCATTGTCTCATCATCCTCATCATGATCGTTTTCATCGATTTTTGTTTTCATTTCTCATTGTTAATTTGTTCATATTCGTACCGAAGATAAAAGACTCCTAAATTTCATAGGAAGTTTAATTCGTACTTAACTTTTCTCAGAATGAAAATGGATTTTTTTATGCTAAGAAACTGTAAAAAGTGTTTACGACCTATGGAATTTAGTCAAATATATAATATATTATGAATTTTGAATTTTATTCCATTTCTACGTATTTTTTTTTAAAGAAAAAGCCTTTTCTTACTCTTATTAATTCCAGAATTGAAAGTTGACAAAGATCAAATGGGTGTTTTAAGGGTTTTTGTAGCATTTGTGTGTGTGTAACTCTGTTTGACGAAATTAAAAATCGAAAAATTGGAATCTTCGACCTTAGAAAGAAATCGTTTTCAGCAGCACTAAAGACAGTAAAAAGAATGCCAAACAAACCACAGCTTTTATGATGACACCATTCATTACATTATGCACCAACTAACTTTGGTGATTGTTGTCAGTGTTGTGTCAGGACTGCGGAAAATGCGGTAAATCCATCTTCAAACAAATGCTGATTTCGACAAAGGTTCTTCTTTGTAGAAACCACTTTCTCAATCAGTTTTCATCTATTTATTTACACGAAAACGCTCTTGACGCAGCACGAGTGAAATATGTGGTCGAAGGTCCGATTCTGAACGATTCTCGTGGCTTTGTTGTTATTTTATGTTCGTCTGGAATGAAGGCGTCCTCACAAAATACAGAAGGACCATTTCAAAGCCGAAGACATTGCCAAAACCATCAGTGAAGAAAAAACTCAATTTATTTAGTCCTCTTTCTGTATTTGGAAGAGAAGAAGTTTCATGCCCTTTGAAAGTTTTCTACTCAAACTGAATCCAGAAAATAATCGTCCACGGATTTTCACACTAAACTTGCAGAAATGATAGCTTGGCGATCGCGAGACGCCTCAAAAGAAAAAAATGTTTGCTTTGGAGAAATAGAGGAAAAGCTCAGTTCTGATATGGATTTGGCATGTTATACTTTGGGAAAAGAAGTCTTCTGCTCGTTGATATCATTATATGTAACTATCGGGGCTTGTAATGAATGCAAGTGGCCGTTTGTATTTAGTAAATGAGATTTAATAAGTTTTATTTTTGTGGGTTCCCTTGTCGTGAATTTACTTTATATTTTTGAGATCTTACTGAATGAAAAAGTGAGGGAACATAATTTCTCAGTTGAGGAATTGAAAATTTTTCACGAAAAGGAGACCAAAAACATAGTTAAATTATTTGAAAGGGGCAGCAAAGTTTTCTGACAACGGAATTATTGCCTTAACTACTTCCATTTTGTAATAAATTTTTTTCTTATGTGAATCAGCGAGTTATTATTTGAAATTATAATTTACAAAACATAGTTTGAGTATTTGCCGAGATGCATAACGTTTCTGAAAAAATTACTTAATTCGTAAAAAGTCGATTTCAAGAAGTGTAGTGTTAGAAACAATATTGTTTATGTATGGAGTAAAAGACAATAAGTAATGCAATTGTTAATTCATATAATAATAATATATATATATATATATATATAAACAAACATATTAAATATAAAGCCTTACCGTTGTCTTAATAAAATATTGTTTTACTATCCTTTGGGGCAGGGGAGTAAACTTTACCCAAATCCACTCAAACACAGAGTCCAACGTTTTTGGCGCGCTAACGTAAATTTCCACATGCAATATCAACGAAGTGTTATTTTTCCCCCTCACTCTCGGCATTTTCTTCCCGTGGCTACATTCAGCGGGAAATATCTGCCGGTGGCCGACATAAATGATTCATCAGGTACTATTTCTCTCGGTTTGCAACGGAATCGACTGGGCTCGTAAACTTGGCAACAGCGCCTCACGAAAGTACAGCCCTTCCTAAGCTCAGCATGCGAGATGATAAAACAGTAAAAAACTCATTTCTCTTCCACCAGTTATTTGGTTCTTTCCTGTTCCTGAATAAACATTATTTAAAATTAAACTTCTCCTTCGACCGAATTAATTGTTTTTCATTTGAAAATGGAAATAATATTTTTATTCCGGCGAAATGGACATGAATTTTGGAGGTGTGAGGACTCTCGCTTGACTCACTTAGTAGTACATTGCAAGAGCAAGGCGGGATAGTCGGATTTTCTGCAGTGTTCAATGGCGAGGTATGGGGGTAGTATGTGTGTTATTAATCAACAAATCTCCAAAACTTGTCGTAAATAATTACGTCTGTTAAAAGAAAAATAAAATCGTGAGAACTAAATAAGATGGAGGAGAGTCAAAATAACAAAAAATCAAATCACAGAACTTTGGTGAGTATTCTTTATTCCTCACTCATAATCGAGGTTGTTTGAATCGATAAACAGTATTTTTACCTTCGGTTAGATGCTTGAAACTTGTATCCCGATGAATGGTGGTCGCCGCCATCATGTTTTGAGTCCCGCTCACGACTTTTTTTACTGTGTGCATTGACTCATGTTTGAAGCCTTGGCTTTACTAATTCATCGATTGGGATGCATTTATTTAATTTCTGGGTGGAATGCTCGTTTTCCTTTTTTTAAAAAAACCACTAATCTACGCAGTTTAGTGATTTCCTCGAGAGGGCCGGCTGTGATATTAATATTAACCCTGACAGTGTCACAAGGGACTAAATGATAAATTCACAATTTCCACTCAAAAATTAATTGTTGCCTTATTTTGGTTAATTACGTGAGCAGAAAAAGATTGATTAAGAGTGTGTAAAATTTTAATTTTTACTGTAAAGGGAAGAAGGCTTTTCCAACATATTCGTGGCGTGCTCGTTGCCTCTTCGCTTTTTACATGACCAACTCGAGCCCGAGTCTCGTTGCGGCAAATATTATTATAAATTTTCCAAGGTCATTGTCCATGTAAATAATTCACCCATTTGATCCGGGCCAACACCACCCCTTCCCGTCCTAACACTATTTTGATGCAATGCCGCTGCTTATTTTGCTTATTTTGCCCCCTGCTCCCCATGACGTCGACCACCAGACTGATTCCCGAGGGAGACCGCCTTTAATTAACATTAAACTCTTTTTCTCCTCCCGATTCACTTGTAATTATTTTTCGGCGTGTTCGAAAAATCATGTGAAAAGTGTAATTTTTTATTGATAAAAGCGTCGTTGGGCGAAACGAATGTCGGTCGTTCTCGTTGGGAGTGAACTGGCCCCGAGAAAAGATTGGTGGAAAAGGGCAGAGAAAAGGGAACCGCGTCGGGGTGAGAGTCACCGGTCGAAGACGAAATCCTCTGTGCGTGCATCCGTGGAGAACTGCCAGAAGTGACTCACTGGTGGAAGCCATCGTCTTTCCTCTTCTCCGGCCCCACTCGAACTGCCGGACAGACGCAGACCCTAACAGTTTCGGTGGGTTGAATAGGCGATGGTGGAGCTCCGTTGTCGCTTTGTTAGTAATTCCTTCCACATGGAGAGGACGAATTGGTTTTTTTCACACTCTTCGCTCTTTCCCTTCCGACTTATTGCTCACTTTTCTTTTTGAACGAGCCGTGTTGGAAGGAGAATCTCGCCCTCTGCCTCCGCCAATTCGAAAATTGTCGTCTTTTTTCGGGGCCCCCTTCGCCCGCTTGCCCTCTTCTCCCAGGAAATACGGTTGGCAACAGCGGTTCTCGAGCCTTCTTTGCTTGTCCGCCGTTATGGGACGTTAAAAGCGCATCCAACTGATTATGATTTTGCTCTTTTGTGCTGTCCACAATCGGACGGGGTGAAGTGCATCACTGGGAGTTTGGATTGAAGTGATGTAAAAAAGAGTTTGGAAGGAGTGGCGTGCTCGTGGACATTCTCCTCTTTCTTTCTCCCATTAGCTAAAGCCGACGTTTTCACAATTTCTTTATTTAGACTTAAAAAATGGAGTGCTTCTGGTGTTTTTTGGAGCATGCTCATCTGTTGGAAATCTGTATCGATCGCTTCGGCCGTCCTATTATTTCATTCCCGCTCTCATATTAATAAATAAATTATACATTTGTAACCATTAATGCTCACTCTGTTATTTTTATTACGTCGCCATTGTTTGAACCGCATGTCGCTTCCTTCATTTTTCTCCAACTTTTGTCCCGAAAGCTAATAATCCCTGTTAATCCATCATTTAAGACTAAATCGCGGAATGTCCTATTTGTCTCGCCCAATATTATTTAATTCCTTGCCAAAATAACATCTCGCCAGTTTCTGTTTAGCCGGCATCGGCGCATTGTCTTTTCAGAGCAAATTTCAACTCGAACCCGAGGAGAGGGAAGCCCTTCTCTCTTCGCTTCGAGCACACGAAACCTCGTATTTACGGTATGTTGAAGTGTCCGAAGCTAGGGCAAATATGCCACCGTTGGGTGCAGCTTTGGGAAAAACAGTTCGCTACCACCTTTCGACATGCCAATCTCTGTGCTCTGCTGATAATGTGCCAGTGTGATTAGGAGAGAGCTAACTCTTAGCAAAGTCAACTGCACATGCATTCCTTCGCACAAAGTTATCTTTATTTACGGTCTGCTTTTCTCCTCTCACCCGATCGGCCATGGCAGCGGTAGTTTTGCTTCTTCGCGCAATTGGAGTTGGCTTTGGCCGAATGGAAAATGGCGGCGGCTCCGCTGATCCACGACATACTTTAATTAGTTAAATCGAAGATGGCAGTCGTTATCGTTTTAGGGGCTCTGGATTTCAACAAATGTGTGGGCGTATCGTGTAATCAACTCTAACCCGTGCGATGTTTTCAGTCCTTTTTGCCACGGCAATGATTTTCCTCTAAACCTAATCAACGGTTTAATTATTTGGTCATTTCGGCAACTCGTACTCCTTTTCCTAAGAGCGATGCGTTCTTTTTGTTAAAAGTTTGGCTGGGGCTGCGAGGCTTTTTATCATTATCCGCGTTGTCTGGTTTGTTTGTTGATGAATTAAATTAATGAATGAGAAAAAATGAAAGAATTCATTGGAATAACTCATGTGAAGGTGAGGATTTTTATTTACTTTTTATAAGGCCAATTTTTATTGATAAATTTGAAAATTTAGTATTATTTTTCTTGTGTGCATGTGACAGTCGTAATTAGCAGCACTGTTGTTGTCGGTTACAGAGGGACAGGAAGGAGAGGAAGCTGTACACGGACGACTGGATGCTGGGCGAAGAAGACGACATAGAAGGCCGAAGATCCTTTCGACTGGAAGACAAAATGGAGACTGACAAATTCACGCAAACTTGTTTCGTAAAAGAAATGAACGGAGCCGATCTCACATTAGCTTATTTACAAAAGCACGGGTACCGCCTTTTCCGTCGACTTTCATTCGGAAAATCCGCGAGGAAACCACTTATCCCGTTTAAATAATTCTTTTTAAGGTTTAACACTCCAATGCTTTTCCGGGAGAAAACAGGACTGGGAATTAGGGTACCCACTCAGGAATTTACCGTAACTCATGTGAAAATGTGTGTAGGTTAGTATTCAGGAAAGTGTAACCCAAGAAAATTAGCAAAATATCATCATAAAGGTCAGCCTTTGCAAAAACTATAAAATCAAAGATTGAACTTTAATGTACTGGAAGAAAGTCGCTAATATAAAAATTATTAGAGGATCAAAATGCAGAGTGTTAGAATATATCATTATACTGTATAGAATATTCCGACAGAAAAATTTATTATGAGTTTTATATGTGATATCAGAAGAAAAGGCAAATCAACCATTTACACAGAAGGTGGACAGTTTTTGATTTTCGTGACAAAATTCTGAAATTGTTTTAATTCTTACAAGTCTACCGGTTTGTTTGACCGAAAGATGAGGTTAGCTTTCAACTAAGAAATGAATCCTCTCTATAATTTTTATGGTTTTTTTTTCGTATTTGAAACCTTCGCTCCGATTTGAGGTCTCTCTCGAGCGATAAAAAAAATTAATTAATTTTCCAAAATTATTGAATTTTATATGATAATTGAAAAAATATTTTTTCAAAAAAAAGCAGAGGAAAAAAGAATGAAGGAATACTGGAAAAAGATAGAAAAGCGGTTGTTGAAGCGATGGGCCGATAGGGGATAAAATATATGTAAAATAAAAAAAAGCGATTAAAATAAGTTTATAATAAACAAGCAGCCGTGAGTTAATGCTAATAAATGTTTTTGTCGCAGGGTCCAGAAGGGTATTGGACGTGATGGACGTGAACACTCAAAAGAACCAAGAAATGACGATGAAAGAGTGGTGCCGTTACTACAACGATCCCAACAAGGACAGGCTTTTGAACGTTATATCTCTGGAATTCAGTCACACCAAATTAGAGAATTACGTTCAAAGTCCCACGATTGTAAGTGCCGGCAGAGAGGCCGTGTCCTCCCTGGCGGGCACCGTTTTCAAATTTGGCTCTCTGCTTGCAAGGTTAGGCAACTGGACTGGGTGGACTGCGTTTGGCCGGCCCATCTGAAGGAGGCCCAGACCGAGGCGACGAACGCCATCGACGAAATGATGTACCCGAAGGTTCAGAAGTATTGCTTGATGTCCGTCAAGGGCTGCTACACCGATTTCCACATCGATTTCGGTGGGACGAGCGTGTGGTACCACATCTTGAAAGGCAGCAAGGTATTTATGGGGATGCTTTTGAAGACAGCCACACACAGAGGACGAAACCAAATGAAAGTATTCTTTTGTAATGCTATTTTGTGGCGAGAGTTATGTTGTTAAGTCGAGGAAATATTGCTTGTGCTTTGAAAAGTGAGGCTGGATATTAAGTGGGGAAATTAGGGTTTCCACAGGTAATTTATTCGTTTCAATTTCAGTTCACAGTACTTGCCTTTATAAGGTGAATACCCCTAATAAAATGTGAGTGTTTTCTTTTCTTAAAATAAAAGACTTGGTTAAATTTAAAAAAAAAAAGAATTGTGAAGAAAGTTCTAATCTGCAAGTAACGCAGGTTTTTTGAAGTTCGGCGCGAATTAAGAAAAATTCTGCGAAATATGATATATTCACAGACATCTAGGGAGGAATTTTAGTTATAAAGTGTTAATCCGAAGTCTTTCTATTTGTTTGGAAAACTATGAAAAATTATTTTGCCAATTTCCTTTATTTGTAAAACCTGACGCAAAGAAAAGCATCAGGCACCCCGAGTCAGCCTCCATTTCTATTTCAGCCCGTGGCATAAAAAATTAACAGCCACCGTTTACTATTGTAAATTTCCAAAATTTACAAAAATTATTTTAAACTATTTGAGGGATGTTTTAAAAATCTCAAGATTCCCAAAAAACCATGTATTTGTATAATTTTTGGTAAATAGGTACAAATTTAAAAATATTGTAATTTTTCTTGCAGATATTTTGGCTAATACCTCCGACTGAACGAAACGTAGCTCTCTACGAACAATGGGTATTATCCGGAAAGCAAGGAGACATATTTTTTGCTGACACCGTGGAAAAGTGCCAGAGAGTGACACTAACGGCCGGCAACACTTTCTTCATTCCGACCGGATGGATTCACGCCGTCTACACTCCCATGGACTCCCTCGTGTTCGGCGGCAACTTTCTCCATTCGTTCGGAATCGAAAGGCAGTTGAAAATTGCTCAGGTCGAGGACACGACTCATGTGAGCAGGTTTTCCACTCGACATCTGTCGCAAACCGATATGATGCGAAGGTTCATCCCGGTTCTGAATCTCCCCGCAGGTCCCGCAGAAGTTTAGGTACCCCTTTTTCACGGAGATGCTGTGGTACGTCTTAGAAAAATATGTCCATTGCCTTCTCGGCCAGTCCCACTTAGATGATGTTCCTCCTAGTTCTAAGCCAGCAGTGGGCCCGCCTGCAAAGCACGTCCATCTCACGCCTCAGGTAATTTGCTCCTCCGCGCGCCTCGCGTTTCCCCGAGTCATCGCTCTCATTCTCAGGCACACTTTCAGGAACTCCACGGACTCAAGGCGATCGTCATGTACTTGCACTCGTTGCCCACCAACAGAAAGAACGTGCCGGAACTGATAAAAGATCCGATAGCCCTCGTGAAAGACGTGAGGACCGTCGTGGAACAGCATCGCCACGACAACCCCGAGTTGGCGGTCACGGGAAGAAGCATTTTGAGGGCGGGCATGGAAGAAGTGGACCTGGACGTACGTGAGAAGCTGAGTCTTGGGGCCAGAGGATCGGATGAGGGTTTAATGGGCGGTTCGCTTTGTGTGCAGGCAAAGATGAAGAAGAACAGATACCCGCTGATGAAGAACACGGAAAATCGGGGACCCAAACTTCACAAACTATCCCACCGGTCGCCGGCGGCCAAAGGAAATGGGCCTCGCCGGCGGAGAACACGTTGTAAAAAGTGCGAGGCTTGTCAAAGGAACGATTGCGGGGAATGCAGTTTCTGTCTGGACATGGTCAAGTTCGGCGGACCTGGCAGGGCCAAGCAGACGTGCGTTATGCGGCAGTGTCTTCAGGTGCGAGTCATTTCCGTGGATGCATGCGGAGGTACTCGGATGAGAGGCGGATGCTCATGCTCGTTCGTATTTCTCTTCAGCCAATGTTGCCTGTGACAGCGGCCTGCTTGACCTGCGGACTGGACGGCTGGGGTCAGCAGCCCGTGATTCCCATCCAGAAAATTCCTCGAGACACGCCGAGCACGTTGATGGAGTGCAGCGTCTGCTACGAGATAGCTCATCCGGACTGCTACACGAAAAATTATCCGGGGTTGGAAGGGGTTGTTAACGAAGACCTCCCCAACAGCTGGGAGTGTCCGAAATGTTGCAAAGACGGCAAAAACGTAGAATACAGGGTATTTTCTCTTTTTTTTTTTAACGCCTTTGACATTTTGGGTTCTCGTGAAACAACTTCCTCATTGGCGCTTTTCTTTGCTGCAGCCGCGGCATTTTAGAGCTCGACAAAAGTCCTCAGACTTCAGGAGAATGTCCATCAGCAGTGATGCCTTGGACTCGAAGGACAACATAAAAATAGAACCAAACGAGGTAACAATTTGCTTCTAATTCATTTTTAAAACGCGGGACTCGAGCAATTATAAGAAAAATAAAATGCAATAAACAATTGGCCATTCTGTTTCCTCGCCGAGGCAATCTGGCGAAGAGTTAGTGTGATGACTCGGTCTCGAAAAGACAGAATTAAAGGCAGTGAGAGTTGTCTTCGTTTTGGGTTGAAGGGCGACAGCGAAAGCCGCGACAGCGAAGGTTTCAGCAGACCTGCCACCCCCGCCCAGCTCAGCGAGCTCCCCAAGCGACCCAAAGTAGAGCCCAAGGAGGAGAGGTCATCGCCAATGGATGTCGTAAGTAACTTTGGCCGTCTTTTACTTTGCACATTTGGATGTTAGAAGTCCAGCATGGCTTGAACTGCATATTAACCAACCCCATTCTTCCTCAGAGCACCGCTTTCAACATTGTTCGACCATTTTTGTCTTAGTTTGAATAAACCATAAGAGCACACCTAATTTTAGATAAATTAATGTGTAGGGTGTTTTTTTAATGTATGTCTCTGTTTAACCTTTGATTTCTTGGGTGTTTAGTAACAGAATCAGAATAAATACAGTTATTACAGCAAATGCGATTAATTGGATTACAGAATATCCCTGAAATGCACATGCAGCGATTTTCGGTTGATTAACGGCCATCTTTGGCTCGTCTAATTGGCAACAGTGGTTTGCTTAAGAGCTTTTGTTTGCCGGTCCATCGGCATGACTTCCTGGTCACTCATTCTGCTTTCTTTGTCACTCATCGCTTCCGAAATTTCACTCTCAAATCGAAAATTGAATTGTACTCGTTGTTTTAAATTTATTTCTCATATTGCTAAAATATGGAATTTCAAGAAATTTTGCAAAAAACTGTTTAAGCTTTAGCCAAAAACCAGTTAACTCTACGAATCTCATTCTGTTAAAGGGTTGACGTTCATTTGTCTCTTTCGTTGACCTGTAGGTCAAAACCATGTAACTTGTAAAATTTTGCTTCTTTTTTGGTCGAAAATCTCAATAAAATACTGTCACTGACGAGTGCAAAGAGTTGAAATGACTAGAATGAACAACTGAAGTCACTCTCGTGTTTAATTTCAACCCCGACGCTTTTATCGGAATGACACTTTCTGGGTTGGTTAATAATTGCAGGTTTTACCTAATTTTAAACCGCCCGCGGTGGAAAATTTTGTTGGAATATTCAAGGTCGGGGCTCCGCTAAACTTTGCCCTCAACCCATTAACGGGACGATGCTGTGAAACGACCCAGGAAAGCAAGGGTTCACTTTAACCCCTCCATGGCGCTTGCCTCGTCCGCCTTTTTGTTTACACCCACTAATATTGTGCTTTATTTCCTTTTAGCACACTCGGCTCTAATGCGTTTGGCTTTTTGCTTTGCCTGTATAAATACTTGCAGATGATACCTTATCTTTCTTTTGTTAACTTTTAGAAAAGGTAAGTCCAATCCTTTTGTCAGTAATAAACTTTCGTCTCGTCTCTCGAACAAAATCTGCCCCGCGGCCCGATTTTACGAGCCTTTCACGTCGCTGACTCTAAGCGATGAAAACGAGTCGGGGATTTTCCCTATCGCGAGCGGTTTTCACGGGAAAGCTTTTGCACAGCGTCTTCGTCAGAGTCAAACGCCCGCCGTCTTATTTCATCATGTGTGCATGCAAAGTGCACATATAAAGGATCGCTTGGTTTCAGAGGATTCTGGCTTTCAGTTTGCCGTCCTTTGTGTGTGCGCAACATGTGCGGCAATGACCGAGACAAAGACGCTTTAAAGGAGCCTTGGACCTAGGGCATGTCCGCGGTGTCAAAAGGCTGCTTTCACCAGAGTGGATTTTCTCATTTTATTTGTTGGCGAAAAAATGCAAACACTGGAACGACCGGGAGCGACCTGCTTCATTTTTCGTTTGATTTATGTTATTTTAATTACATCGCAATTATAAATACCCCTGAGATTCTTCACTTTTCTTACATTCTTTTTTATTTCAGTTTTTCTTTTCTTTGTACTTTTCCTTTTGCTTCCTTTTTTATTTCATCCCTGCGTGTTCCTGATTTTTCCCTTTTTCCCTTTATTCTTTTCTAATCCTTTACCCCTTTTTAAGAATAGGAAGGACTGTGAAGAAAGCATAATAAATTTCTCGGAGTTTTTTCACATCGTTAGCCCGTGCTATAAAAAAGACAATGTCAGTCCGGAGAGGTCCAAAAGTGTTTTAAAGTCACACAGCCAAAATGTCCGCTTTTGCCGTTCCAGTGTTAACATGTGCTTTCTATCCTATCTTGACAGCATCTTCGTCATTTTTAGCCTTTTAGCCTTGAAATCTAATGAAACTAGTCCTAGTTGCCCCATTACAAACTAATACCTCGCTCATTTCAGAAGCCAAACATCCTTTTCGACGGATCTCGAGGATCATCTGCGACCTCCACGCCAATCAAACACAGCAGAAGCTCAGAGGACATTTCCTGTTCCAACACCAGTTCGGCCCAGCCCGGAGAACCTCGCAAACTGGCCCTGCGAACGCAGCTCGCGCAGCAGCTCACCGGCAACAGCAACAAACTCCTCAAGCGCCCCGTCTACGTGGTCAGACCCTCCGCCGGCGTCCGACCCTCCTCCCTCCTCGTCAAGGAGAACAACCTCGCCCTCGAGAGAAGCGTCATGGTCCCCGTCTTTCGCTACCTCACCCCCATGGAGCTCGTCGAGTGCGCCCTCGTCTGCAGGGCCTGGGCCAGGTTCAGCCTCGAGCCCACCCTCTGGCGCAAGATGGACCTCTCCCACAAACGCCTCACCGCCAGCCACCTCGCCGGCATCGCCCGCCGCCAGCCCGAGGCCCTCGTCCTGGACTGGACCAACATCGCCAAGAAGCAGCTCGCCTGGCTCATCGGCCGCCTGCCCCAGCTGAGGGAGCTCTCCATCCAGGGCTGCTCCTGGGCGGGGGTCTCCGCCCTCCGCACCTGCGTCTGCCCGCCCCTGCACTCCCTCGACCTCTCCTTCGTCAGCGGCATGAACGACTCCTCGCTGCGGGACATCCTGTCGCCCCCGCCGGACTCGCGCCCGGGGCTGCTCGACACCAAGTCCAGGCTCAGGCACCTGCGCTGCCTCAAGATAGCGGGCTGCGACATATCGGACGTGAGTCTGCGCTACATCACCCAGCACCTGCCGAAGCTGGCGGTCCTCGACCTGTCGTCGTGCGGTCGGCTGACGGACGCGGGGGTGGCGCAGCTGTCGACGCCGCAGGCCACGACCATAGACATGCTGACGGAGATCGACCTCTCGAACTGTCGGTCCATCACCGAGCTGAGCCTGGACCACCTGCAGAAGTGCGTGAGGCTGACGCGCATAAACCTCTCGCACACGCCCCTCATTTCGAGTCAGTCTGTGGCGAAGTTTGTTCAGAAGAGCAAGAACAGTTTGCGGGTCCTCGAGGGGAAAATGATCGAGAAAGTTTAAGTTGTGAAAGGAAATTCACGTTTGCACATTTAATTCTACAAAGAGTCACCGCTTTTAGATTGGTTTTCTCGAAAGCGTTCCCGACATGATGAACACGTTCACCTTTGAGTGCAATGTTGGATGCGTTGTTTCATTCAAGGATTTCGCAATAAACTCTCGTCTGGAAAGAACAAATGTAAAGTGTAATTTTTGTCAGAGAGAGAGAGAGAGAGAGTAAGAAAATGGGAATGTGCGCAGTGAATACGACTTAAGGCGCGAGTGGAGGTTGGTTAGTGCAGATTTTACTTTTTTATTTTTGTCGAAGAATGAAAACTTTCTAAAAAGAAGAATGACTAAAAAAGTGAATTTTGTAAAATATAACCTTTCTACAAAGAGTATATTGAGCGTTTGACAAATATATAAAAAAAGTTTTTAATTAATCGGAATATGTTTTTTTATAAGCTCACATATGGATTCACGTACAATCCGAGCTTTCATTATAATTATAATTTATAAATTATACTGAGTATTCGGATTGCGCCAGTTTTGTCGAAGTGGCTTCTTTGGCCGCTTTCTTTTGAACGATTCTCAAAATCCTCTTCAATTCTTGGATGGATCTCTTAATGAAAACCAGCTGCTCTTCGATGTTGCTCTGATCTATGCTTATCTCCACATTTTTCCTGATGCACATGGCCGTATACAAATTCCAGCAGCAAATCCTAACCTGGAAAGTCCAACTTTGCTTTGACAATATGCCTCATATACACAATGTCAAAAAGGGTTTGCGCTTAATCTGTGGCTTAGAAATGCTGGAGGAATGGCCGACATTATTCTCTCGACAGCTTGGGGTTTTCAGTTAAACGACAATAATCGGGACAAAAGATAATTGAACAAAACCTAAGCGTTTCGCTTCGGTTTTGTGATCGAATTGGACCGCAGACGAAACATAGAGTATTTGAATCTGCATTCATTTAATTAAATGCCCGTTTGCTTTGTAGTATCGAATCCTTTTGAAGAAAAAGTTAGAATTAAACGCAGCCCTTTTATTTTATTAAATTTCGCCCATGTTTTAATTTGCGGTGATGATAATCACTATGTCGTTGGCTCGTTTTAGTCGTGTTAAGCGGTGTTCAGTAAAGTTCCTTTTTTTAAAGTTCCTTTGATGAAAATGAACCTTTAGAAGAAGAACAGCACTCTAACAGGAAAAGGAAAGGCCTTACCTGATCCAGTTCTAAGGCTTTTTCGGCAGAAATGTTTTTGATCCTCGTCACAGCCGTTTCCCACCGGAGAGACATCGCCTTCGCTCTGTCGTAACGGATCTGCAGTTGTGCCAACTCATTGTCCAGTCCCATCATAATCTGAGATTTCTCTTCTGTCAGTTTGATCATTTCCTTTCGAGCTGTTTCTAAAGCTGTGAGATCTCTTTCTTGCCTTGCAGCCAGTTCGATTCTAGCAGAGGCCAACGTCTCGTATCTGTTTAATTAATGTTGAAGAATGATTAGCGGCTGTTACTCCATAGGTTGGCAGCCATTTTTCATGGCGCCACGATAATGTAAACACACACTGGAGGAAGTGTTTTTTGCTTCTTTGATCTGAATATAAATTTATTTTATGAGGCTTTTAGCCCTTACTTGTTTTTTGGTTATTTCATTCAACAGTTTTTTTACTTTATAATCCAGTTTTTATGGGTCAACTTGAAAAATAAGTTGAATTAGAAAATAAAATTTACGCGGATCATGACTTGACTTTTCATTTTATACATATAAAACAAATTTATTTTTAACTTTTTTCATTGAAATTTATTAATAAAAGCCTGAAATGAAGGCTAAAAACTTGAAAATACGTTAAAGTAAAGCAAACTATATAATTACTAAAGTTTACTTTTAATGGGATCCCCAGGCGGTTCTCGCAACTAATAGATGGGGATTTTTGGCTATGATGGATGTTTTCTGAAACGGTTTGTCCCGACATTAAAGTTTTTTCAAGCATGCAGTTGCTCTACGTAAATGAAAGAAAAAACACTTTTTGCTTTAGGAATATATTTAAGTTAGAAACGAAGCAAAAGCGACAATCGTTCGTTACCTGTTCAGAATGTCGTAAGTACTGTTCATTTCGGTCGAAGAAGCGATAACTTGCGTGAGGAAATTTTCGTACATTTTGTACTCCTTCACGTGCTTTTCCATTTCGTCTTTTATAGATTTCATGTAGTTCACTTTGTCTTGGAGTTCTTCTATCTCTTGATCCCTCGATTTCTGCAGTTCCTTTTCTTCCCTGATTTTCTGTTCAGCCCTGAAACCGTTTTTCACACCACACCATAATAGCTTTTAACCTGGAATGTATTTTCGAGGCCAAATTTTATACCGTTTTTCGGAGATCCCTCAACATCCGCCAAAATCTCACCTTTCCCTCTTTTCGTGGTTTTCCTTGACAAACTTATTAAATTTAATAAAAGCCTCCTTCAAATTGGTTTCCTTTTCCAGTAAGTTCCTCCATTCTTTGTCCATCTCATTCCTCCTCGCGTTCTGCTCCTCCCTTCTTCGTTCCAAGTTCTTCTCCGCCGCAAGCAAATCACGCTTTGCTGCCACCAACTCGGTTGCAGGGGAAATTCTCGGCGCATCCCATTCTGGCTTTTTCCTGACGGATAAAAACCATTAAATGATGGAAAGTAATATGCCGAATTTGGCAGTTTTTTAAATATTTCCATATAAATCCTTAAAATCTTTTTGTGCAAAACAGGACGAACACTGAGTATAAATAGTCTTGTAATCGGCAAAATTTTTCGCACACAAGTCGTTATCTGAGATGCACTTCCTTTTCCGTTTCTCGACAACAAAATTTTACATTAATTGCTTTTTGGTTCCTATTTTAAAATACACACATTTTTTTTTAACAAATCCGAGTGCCAGTTTTTTTTCGGAATTAAATCTTTATGCAAAACGATACTAAGAGTTCTATGTTTTTTTACAGAAGCTCCAAAAGCACACAAAAATTTTTTGGCCAATTTCTCTTTTGTCTTTTAAAGAGGATAAATAATAAATACTGTAAATTCAATGTTTGGGGGTTCACGGATTGAAAAGAAAACCTTTCGTTTGTTTTTACATTTCTCCTAAATATGCTGACAGAAATGAAAGGTGACAATTTTTAAAATAAAAGTTTTGAAAAACTACCTACTTGACTAAAAAATTTTTTTCGAATTTCGCCTTGAAATAATGAGAAACGGCCCTCTCCGGAGTCGGATCAACTCCGACTTTCTGAGAAACATTTTCTTGTTTTTCCAACTTAAGATCTACCGTGGATGGAACTTCCATTGCTTAAGATTTTATTATTTGTCTGGATGCGAAGTTGTTTGTTTGCTCTCCTTGTTGACTGTTTTGCCGAAGGAAAAACCGAGACGCTCAGTGGTGCCAACTCTCGAAAATATCCCGCCGATTTTGAACTCGGCAACCTGCCACTTCCGCTCAACGAATGCCGAACTTTTGAGTTCTATTTTTTACTTTTTCTTCATATTAGAATACTTATTAAAGGTGATTTGAGAATTGAAATAGAACATTTTTACACAAATAAAAAACTGTAATAAGCGTAGAAAAAGATTGGATTTAATGGACTGTTATGACTTATATTAGGTTAAATCCTTTTTATTAATGTATTAAAAGTTGAAACAGTGACAAACTGCCCTTGCTATTAATATAAATGTAAATATAACGTGGTTTCAAATTTCAGTGAGCTCAAAATTGACACGAAATTATAATCCTAAAAAAAAGGAAATGTTGTGGCGAAAAAGATTGCGTATGATGGACTCATAGAAATTAATAAAAGTATGCTAATAATATGATAAAATATATTTACAATTTATTTATTTCGAGCGATTTACTATGTTATTACTTTAAATGTATTTCTGGCGTTTGGTTTTTCAGAAAGCATGTGTTATTGTTTCAGATGCAGATTGTGGTTACAAAGTCCCTCCGAGGGCGAATCCTCCTGGTTATAAATAAATATCAATGACTTGTCCCGATATATATATATTAGCTATAAGGCAAAAAGTATCCACGACTCCACCTGAAGGAGAAAGTTTGGAAACCACTGTTTTCAGGTTTTAAACAAAAATCCTTTTATCGGACTTTAATACCACAAAAGCTCTGACCATTTTACACTTGGAGGAATCCATTTGGCCATTAAAGTGTCACATCGGGCACCGAATAAAAGCTTCGATGAAAAGTCTCTGAGTGCAGTGCGTCCAAGTCCGTTGCAAATATGGTTAATATGCTCGACGAGCATGTGGAATTCAGTTTCTCGAGCATTCGGTTACGGGTGGAGCGTGGCTTTGTCTCTTTTGCGGAAAATGTCGGACAGGATTTTCGAGATTGATAAGAGCGGAGATGAGGAAGTTTCTTTTGTCGCTCGAAAGGTATCTGACAATTCCTTTATTTAATATTAAAATAAAAGATTAATCCGAAAAAGTAAAAATTAAAATCGTTTCGGTGACGTTTTACAAATAATTGTAAGAACAGAAATTATTATTTTTTATAAGCTTTCATGAAAATTAGGGACCGAAAATACATACAAAAGGGGGTATCAGAACCAAGTTTTTTAGGTAAAAGAGCTAATTTTTTGTTTTAGGCTTTCGCGGTCTTTCTCATTATCTTTGGTCAATTCAATAAAACTTTTGGGATTCTAAACCGAAAGTGGACGTTTCGTCCGCTTTTCGGACATCTCAGAATCAATTTAAGTTCCAATGATTTATTTATATAGATAAATGTTTTAGTGTCTCCACCAGAGGTGTCAAAGTTGCATGAGAAGTTTCTTTTTGTTTATATCCAAAGGCATGAATTTCTTCAATTCAATTTTTATATGATTTAATTGCATTTCCTAATTATTAGGGTTTAACTTTTGCTTATTTATACCCATTTTTTATTCATTTACACTTTTAATTATTCGAGTTACTTTTCAATTATATTAATTTAATATTAATTAATAACTAATGTCTAATTAATATAATTAATTAGTCTGATGAAGCTAACTTTTCCGAACGTAATAAAAATCAAGTTATGAATTTATTAAATAACTTTTTTCGGCGCTGACTTTTTTAAGCAGAAGTAAATTTCAAAAATAAACCTATTTATGTTTTTAACTTTTGTGAATTTTTTACTCTTTGACAAAACTTATACGATTTTAAAAGCCAACAATGAGCAGATTCAGTCGAGAAAGGCAAGAGTGGGAATTCAAAATACTGTAATTCCGAAAATACATTAACATCACCCGAAGACCTTTCAAAAATAAAACTTTCGTTCAGCTCATTCAGCTCATTCAGCTCATTTTCTTCAGCCCAATTTACCCAAATCGTCCCACATTGGGTTAACAAAGGCGTTCAACATTTGGACATCTTTAAATTGTGTTCATTTTGGAGAGAAAATTCACAATTTAAAGGAAATAAATGTGAAAGGAGGGGCCAAGGAAGTGTGACAAAGTTCGAATTAGAATTAGAGAAAACGGTAGAAAAGAAGAGAAGAGCGGAGTATAATAAAAATTCTCCAGCCAAATATTGCAGGACAGTCACGAAAACATTGACAATTTTTTCACCTAACTGTCAGAAATTAATCCTTGAAATTAAAGAAAATTACAAGTGAAGACGGCTGGGAATGTTCTCACGTTGCGAACCACATGTTCAGCCAAAACCTGGATGAGCTCATCCGAAAAGCCTTTGCGTCCAAAATCTTCGGAAAATCTTCATCAATATGGCGGCGGAGGAGGAGAAATTAAAAATTGCCCAATGGTCGCCGACTCGCCCTCGGCCGCGACTGTTTATTGTTTTCCCTTCCTTCTGTTTTGCTTTGTTTTTATTTCCTGCCATTGCTGACCTCTGAGCGAGTCGTGCAACTTTGTCGCCAAACGCGGTTGGTTTCTTCTCGAAAAGAAACGTACTTATTTCGGGGGAACATGTCGCTGTTGTTTCGTGAGAGGAAAGTGTACAATCGACTCAGTTTAGGAATTATATGAAAATTAACTGAAAAGAGTCTCCGCCTGAAATTTCACGAGGTCACCGGTGTTTTTCAAACAAAATTTCCATCATGAAGTTTTCCTCGCTCCGGATATACAGTATGTCTTCGCTATCGAGCTGATTTTGTGGATGTTTTTATTTGCTCGCGAAATCGTTCGAGACTGAACAAAAATGTCACGAATGACTATTTTTATAATTAAGGAATATGATAAAGGCGATTGGAAAAAATCTCAAATTGTATCTCATCAGGTGAGCGTCCGCTTTAATCTCTTTCAAATTCGCCGATGCCTTTGCATGCTGACTTTCCTCCTCCTCTTAAGGGATTCTGTTCCTGTATCCAACCGTTACGGGTTGCCACTCACCAACAATGGCGAACCACACAGCAAAAGAGTTGAATTTCCGTCAGGGTTTCAATGAAGCAATCGATGCAACAAACTCGGAAAATGACTTCCGGCGTTTTCCACTTGAGCTAATCCCGAAAAACACTCCAAATTGCTTAAATAATGAAACAAGAAATACGACACATTTTTTGGGATTGTTTCACAATCCGGAAATTTTTAATTTATACGATTACATACAGATGTTCAACCCCTTTCTTTTAACGTGGGTCCAATGTGGCACTTATTTTATTTATTTATTTTCAAAGATTTAATTATTTTCAAGTTCTACCGCTTTACCTTTCAACTCATTTGCCTTTCTGCTCCTCACGGGGATAACGAAGTTGTATCATGTGCTGTTCGTTGGCGTGTTCATTACTTTGATACGTCAAATTATCTATTATCCAGACACAGCCAACTTGTGCACCTAAACGAGATCGGTTTCGAGAGCAGTCGGGAGTCCAATCGACTGCGATTGAGTCTTCGGGCTTTAGAGGTCAATTTTGTTAAGGTAGATCGAGCACGATTGCTTCAATTGAAAGTTTTCTTTGGCCTGGTCCTCGAGGTCATGGCGACTATTGATTCGTCCCTCTGCTGGAATCGAAAGTGACCGAAGGAGCTCAGCCTTTGCCAGCTCCTAATTAGGCCAATTAATAATCTCATTATAACTTCATTATGTTTGAAAGTGTTCGACAGTTATTTTAATTTTCTTTTATTTAAAAGCGCCATAAAAAAATTAAATGCTTAATAGTAAGTACATAACAAGTAAGCAAATAAATAAAAATAAATAACACAAAGGCAAATAACGTAATATAAAAAGTAGAAATAATACAGCGTCATAGGTATATAAGATCCCAGATTACGTCCGTCCGTCCGTCTGTCCGACTCTTCGGTTCTAAAATAATTGGGATATGGATTTGGGAGCAGATTTAGTGTTAGCTTTAGATATTTTAGATTTTAGAATAGATGATAGAAAGTTCACTCTGTCAGAGGGAGGTGAGCGCCCGATCCAAAGACTTTTGAGTGAAAGGCTTCGCGCACTAACTTTGGTTTTTTGGCTAAGAAAAGAAGAAAGAAAGAAAAAATAAAGAAAAGAGCAAGAGAAAGATAAAATAAAAGAAATATGATAAAATAACATAAAGTAACTGCAACGAGTTGACTCATCCGCCCAGTTCAAGATTTCGATTAACCACTGCAACAGCTCCCTGTGTTCAGACAAAAAAAGGAAATGGGATTTATCTCTGTGACTGTTCAGTGTGCATTAGATAAGTAAAGCGGGAAAGAAGCAAAGCAATTATTTCATGCAATGAACGGAGGTTAAGGTCACATTAATTAAAGAAAAAATGAAGAAGTGAACGCCGAATGAGGGAAATCATTTTCAGATACCCCAGGAGATAGAGTCTTTGGAAAAGACAAAAGCAGAGCGGATGCCCGAGCAGAAGGAGCACCCGAGGCCGGCCACCGAGCACCCAAATCCAGAAACGATCCAAATGTCCATACTGTACGACTCCTTGGACGAAACGTGTCCTCGGAGGGAGAAGAGACCGGCCGCCAGAATGAGCGAAAGTCATGGGAAGCCCAGTTTCCCCAAATCGGAGAATCGGTCGCGACAGAAAGTGTCTTCGGACGTGAGATGGAACCATGTCGGTAGGTTATGATGGCTACCTTATGAAGAACTTAATTTAGTCCACTTTTATTTGTTCTCTAAGAATTTCTTGAGGAAAGGCAAAATTTCAGGAAGCGGAAACAACGACTGCAAATGGTACAACAACGCAAAACTGGAGAAAAGTTTAAGTGATCTGTCCAATTCAAAGTGGTTTTCCAACGTGGACAACAGCATCAGATCCGAGTGCAGCCACAGGGGCACCTTTCTCACCCTGAATTCCTCCGAAAGCGACATCTTCCCCTCGAGAACCCCCATCTCGAGCCCCCACAAGCACCACCCCCTCTTCAAAAGCTCCTCCAGCTCCCAGCTCCCCTCCGCCAGGGCCAACCACAGGCAGTCCAAACCCCCCAGCAGCGCCACCACCCCCACGAGGCCGACGCCCATCCACCCCCAACACCACTACGCCAACGCCTTCCTGTGCCTGGCCAACCACGGCTCCTGCGGAAGGAACCTCTGCGCCTGCGGCGAGACCTACGCGAAGAAAACTGTATGTGTGCGCACTCGCAAAACTGTATGTATGCCACGTTCATCGCAATCATTCCGTGCTTACAGAACAGAACAGAGTCGGTTCTCAGCCTGGCGGAGGACGTGGAGACACCGGAGGGCCTTTCCTGGAGGAGACTGCACATGTCCAGGGCCAAACTGAAAGCCACGGCCACGACCTCAGAGCTTCTTTCGGGGTTCGCCATGGTGCGCACCTTGAGCCATTATGGCGCCACTGGGGCACGTTCTCACCCGGTCGCTGTTGCAGGTTGCCATGGTCGAACTGCAGATAAACAAGCCGACGGCAGTGCCGGAATGGCTGTTCGTTCTCTTCGCCGTGTGCACCACCATCTTGGTCTCTGTTCACATATTCGCCCTCATGATCAGCACGTACCTTCTTCCGAACATAGACGCCGTGAGCAAACTGCACGTGTCGTCGCTGGTCACCGAAAGCCCGCACGACCGAATGAAGAGCTTCATCGAGCTCGCGTGGGCTTTTTCCACGATATTGGGTCTATTTCTGTTTCTGGTGGAGGTAAGTCTCCTTCGGCGGAACTGTCCTCCCGCAGGAGCGACGGAGGAGCGATAATGACGAGATTATCATTTCCAGATCGCCATACTCTGCTGGGTGAAATTCTGGGATTACTCCTTCACCGCGGCCATTTCGGCCACGATGATAATAATGCCAGTGTTGGTGTTGTTCGTGGCCTTCGCGATGCATTTTTATCATTCTCTCGTGGTGATCAAATGCAAAACGTCTGTGACTAACATGCAAGAACTGGAACATATGAAAAGGCAGTTAGACAATGTGTCTGCGGCTTGATTTTTCACCGCGGAAAACTATTTCTTTTCTTATTTTAATTATCAACATTCGTCAGTTATTAAGAACATTGTTTTATAATAAAACTGAATTCAACCTGTCTAAAAAAAAAGTTGGATCCCTTTTTAAACGGTTTTTTTTCATTAAGTGTAATCCATTTGCAGCTGAGGAATTCGGCCGTTGCGCGTTGCCATGGCAACGAGTTTTGTTTTCACGCCCGAGACGAGGCTTCCGTTAACGGTTCTTTAAACCGTCAACGGTTTTCTTTAAACTCTGCAATGAAGAGTCAAAGTTTGATGCGTTAACAATTTAAATGAGGCAAATAAATGTCCAACAAAATAATAACTAATTGGGGAGTTTAGACTTACAACTTCAGAAGACAACAGTCTTTTGAACGGCGATATTTAAAAACAGCGGAAAACTTACAATACTTCGTTATCAACTAAATAAGTAAAGGGGAAAATTTTTGATTAAAACCTATTTTGGGGAGCTTTAAGGTTCTTCCGCTTATGAAATTTGTTATTACTCCATCCGGTTCGACTTAAAGTGGAAACGAAGGGAAGTAAAATGACCCCTTTTCATGGGAAAAATAGTGACGTTCATGACAGTAGTGATATTTCAAGTGATATTTTGTCCTTATTTGGTGGAGAAAACGTCTATTTTTGTTTAGTTTAAAGTAGTGTTTTAATCGATTGTTTGTAATTAAGCAAGGTAAGGTAATTCGGGTTCTTTCATTGAACATCCCGAAACAATACATTTCTCTTATTGTAATCATTTTTCATGTTTTTGTTTTCATAGTTTCGCTCTCTGTTATTCGTTAAAAAGATACGGTGCGCGTTTTTAAGAGTAATTCGGCCTTTGTTATTCCTCTCCTCAGATTTTTAGTTTTGTACTCGAGTTGGCAGATAATCCAAAAATCAATCAATGCACACGGACGTAATAAATAAAAGGGGATGGGTTATTTAGAAAAAAAATACTCAAGATCAACCACTGGGCCACTTTCTGCACTTTTTATGTCTGAAATCTTCGCTAAATGCCCTTCTTTCTGCCTTTATTTTATTTAAGTGTACTTAAAGCCAAATAACACATTAAACTCGTAATTCTTTCGGGGTTTGGGTTGGTGTAACCGGAAGTAAACCGACATCCGCAGGTGATTGAATTTTCTAAAAACTCATTGTGAAAAATTAATTTTAATTAAAAAAAAATAAAAAATGTAAAGCTTGAATTATATGTATGAACTAATAAAAAAACTTAAAACTAAATAATAAAGTATGAACTAATTAAAAAACATTTACGAAGCATCCATCTTATTAATCTGATTACATTTAATACAAACAATCAACTAACAATTCACCAAGTTATTTTTCTTCAACTAACTTAAAATAAGAGACGCCAACCGAGACTGTATGATGACAACATGATGACATTTATGCTAAACGATGACTCCATTATTTAAGATAACGTCCGTGTAAGACGCCCGTTTTGTTCCTCTCGAATCACAGTGTAAAGTAAAAAATTAAAAGTCAGAAAAGGCATTCTTACACGGGCTTAGAGAGCAACGGCATGAAACGTTTTACATTCAACGGGGCTTCAATACATAACTCTGAATAGAAAGTACAAATGCACATTCAGTAGCGATTCGTTCACAAAACCTTTCGAGTGCTTTGCAGAGATTAAAATTTTCAACTCATAAATCAATTAATAACAATTAAATGTCAATTTAGCGTGATTTTCTGTTTGCTGAAACAAAACCTAAACGAGGGTAAAAAAATTTATTTTCATTTCGAACCTCACAGAGATCAATACCACAAGATAAAAATTTACAAGCTTTCGCTTTTACGTAAAATTATTCAAAATTCTTATCGTTAAATTTCTACAGGATTGCCACCCTTAAAATTCTATGGGGGTTAAAATTTAAAAACCCCACAGGGCCATTTCTTAAATTAAAAGGGGACACACAAACAAACTCAAGAGATAAACATTTTATCATTTCACACATGGATGTGCAATGCCGGTTTGACTGATGTTCTCGCGACATTTGTCCAACGATTTGGAATCGGAGTGATGAGACACTTCTGCGGAAGTGTCGACAAATACTTTTTCATCTTTTAAGTGACAACTTCCATTTTATAATCGAACTCATTCCAAATTATTTTTGTGTTTATAAAAAGCGATTCATTCTATCACATTTTTTTTAAAGCAACAATGAAATCTTAAGGATGCCAGAATAACAATGGAAAGAAAAATTAATAAACCCTTTTAAAATTTACAAATTAAAAAAAAGACAAAACCCCAGCAACGGTTTTTAATCCGCACACTGAAGAAATCCGCTTTGTGAACTTTAATAAATGGACCATCATTTCGTAGAAATCGAGAGAAATTATTCCGATGATTCAAACTCTGGACTTGCGTGGAAAACTTCCAAATTTTCGACCTTCTCTGAGATGCACGTGTTTTAAAATGAAGGCGTGCACGTGCACATCGTTTTACAACGAAAAACGGCTCGGAAGAGATGCAACCGCATCTTTCTCTGCTCTTTTCCTTTCACTTTTTCACTCCCACTCGTCACTGGAAATGAATAATTTAAGCCAAAACACGTCCTCTATAAAATACACTGTATTATTTTTATTGACCTCACGAAAATTCGACATTTTCAAGCCAAGTTGAAAAAATTAGAGATCGCCTATAAAATATGAACGAGTATTTTGGGGGAAAAATGAAATTTTCATCCCGCCTAAAAAAATAGTTAAGGAAAAGTTTCTTGACTGTCTGAACTGTATCATATCGTCATGTGAATCAAAAAATATCATCGTTTCAATTTTTCATACATTTTCATCTTCATACGACAAATAAACATTTCTGAAACCGTCTAGAATCGAAAAGTCTAATTACGGTCATTTCATTTAACGGAAGTGCTCGATTTGCAGGTAAAGTGCTCACGGGAGGAAAAAAACAGCTGAATCTCACCCCAAACGGTAAATCTAAACTTAGAATAACCTCCAAAAATCATCCTCTCGTGGTCCTTAAACCACGGGAATTCCCTATGAAAATCAAACTAACAGATACGCGAGATTAGTGCCAATGCACAAACGCAGAGAGAAGTGGAAAAGTGACGGCGCTTCTCTCACGTATCCAAACTCTGTCAAATGTAAAATAATTAGTTAATCACAATTTGAAGCAGAAGAAGCTTTTCGTCACGCAAAATCCTTTTTCACTAATTTACATTTCTTTTTAATTTTCTCTGGAAAATAATTCGCTCTCGAGCCCTCTTCCGACTACAGTGACCGTTGCGAACCGTTTCAGAGCAGTCTCACTCTTGTGTCGCTTGGCGTGCACTTCCCCTCACACAGACACGCTGCACGATCTGAACACTTCTTCAGGGTTTCGCAGGAGGAGCGTCCGCAGTCGTGGCATCAGATCTCGAGCTCGTCGTCCAGTGGGTAGGATATGAAGGGCTCGCTCCACATCCGCCTCAAATCGCCCTGCAATTGTCACCTTTTCCTCGCATTCGGTGGAAAAACGTCAGAAATTGACAAATATTAGCTCGAGTCAAAAGTTACTTCCGTGAAATTAATTCAACTTTTTGTTGTTTAAAAAGGATTATCAAAAATTAGTCTCCTATCGCCAAACATTCAAGAATCAGCTGTCGTAATGGCGACCCATAAGTCGAATGGGCAGTCACCAATGACCCGGCCAATGTAAAATAAGTGAAAATGAAAAGTTCACCTTGAGGTAGGCCATTGTGAAGAGAGGCAATAGTGTAAAGGGAACTAAATACAGCAAAGCAGGCTGGCTGTGTTTAAAGACATCAGTGCACACTGACGTGGTGATCAATCCTAGAAAATAACCTAATAAAGAACAGTGGAAGTATCTGGAACCAAAATTGAAAATTGTGGAAAATGAATTCACATTATACAGTATAATTCGTGGAAAAATGAGTGACTCACGTTATTTTCCTGCGCTTCTTGAGCGGCGGAGGGCCAAAATCTCCGGGCAGACCGAGGTGCGATTTCTTGTATGCGTCATACCTCAATACAAAGCACAAAAGCAAGCCAGGGATGATCTGCAAAGAGGGAGACCATGTGGTTGTCTGATGGGGAGGCATGCACTCATGCAAATGACTCACAATGTCTCCCAGACCCAAGACTGTAACAGTTCCGCGTTTAATGCTTGGGAAAACAAGTTTGCCAGGCAGATCCAGCTTTGGGGCGTCCTTGGCAACACCCCCTAAGTTCAAGTGCCTGGCCACCATGCCCACTGGGTTCTCTGCAGCTTTAGTTGCTACCTAAATTTTGTTTTCCATTAAACACAAACTGATGAAAGAACATTAAACACAAATGAATCTTACCTTAAGCATGACATTGGAATTGAAAATGTAAGAGGAAAAGTACACCCAAAAGACGTCATAGATGAGGAGGCCAGTGAGCAGGAGAGTTGACACTTTTAAGCTGGGCAGTCTGACAAACACCATGACAGCAACAGCAAGCCCAATTCCCATAGCTGAAACAATGGAGCCTCTGCTAGGGCACTCTTCCAATGAATCGATTCAATATTTGATTGCTCACCATCCATCAGAATCCAATGTCCTGTCATTACCCAAATGCAAACCAAAAAGACTGCCAGTGAAAAGGAGAGTAATTCAGCTCCAGTGAATCTTCCACAAATTCCAAAGGAAATTCTGAAAAGGTTCCCCAATCAGAAACTGCTTTTGTGAGAGAAAATTCTTCTCTAGCAACTTACTTATTCCCATCCGAGCAAGGTCTAATAATATACTGACACATTGGCAGCAAGAGAAATGCTAGGGCAAATGCAGCAAAAACTAAAATGAAAAGCTGTTTCAATCAAATAACCACTGGCTTTGCTTTGGTCTAGACAAGAAAATAAACTCACTTGGCACGACAATGGCGTACAGCAGTTGGAGTGAATCAAAGAAGTAGAAGACTATTAACAAAGAAACAGATGATATCACAGGGAATAAGAGTGCATGTGTGGTGGTAAAGGTTCTGATATCTGAAATGAGAAGTGGGATGAGCTGACTGAGCAAAAGCAACCCCTTTGGATCCTGTGAAATACCTTGCAATTTCCTTTGATCATTTCCTGCCAACCCAGGAGATAACCCATCTGACTGCTCATTAATTTTTTTTTCTTTCTCCTTTTCTCTGGCCTTTTCCTCCATATTTAACGACCTAAAGCTGCTGTACACAATCATAAGTACTGAAGTAACAATTGTTGACACATTTGAATAATCTAATGCTGCATAGGCCCTAAAATAAAGTGAACATATTCTTTTTGCCCAACAACAAATCCAAACAGAAAAAAATAACATTTCCACTCACCAATGGTATTCCTCGCGGGAGGCCATGGCGGACTCACTTGGCCGTACCTGGCTTCTTTCTTCAGTTCAAATGCTTTCTTCGGTTGGTTTAACTGCTGGCGCCCTTTGTATGGGAAAACAATAAAATCCATGAAAAAACTCCACGATGACCAACACAGAAATTCATTAACTTTCGAAATGCACGCAAAATAAATGCTGTTACTTTAATTTGGAGTGGACAAGCCAAGTTTGAGTTTTTATCACTTTCGTGTAAAACTAACGTCAAATTTAGGACAACTTACCTTTCTTACATCTGTGAAAATTTCAATTATTTTTAATTGTATAATTTTCAAGAAGTACCAATCGACTGTATTGGTCCGAAGGATTTCAATTTACCTTTAAAATTTCACATCAATAATACTGATAATATTTTGGAGAAATCTGCATTTTTCAAATGAAAAAAACAGCCATTTTGATATCAATTTTGTACACAATTGGTTCACATTTGAAAAAGAATGGGAAAATGTTCAATTAGTCCTAATTCCGCGCGCCATGTCTCGCTTCCAAGCAATTACTCTACCAAGAAATTAACATCACTCCCGACATTAATTTACAATCAATACGGAAAAAATTTTATTAGGACTTAAGCCTCATAACACCAATTCGATACTTTCCCTTTTCCCATTCACAAATCGCAAAATGGAATCCTCTGGTGACACGATTCTGATGCCACTTCATAACTCCAAGTCCATTGCCCCCGACATCCACAAGCGAACGTCTGTTATTTTGCTTTGCAAATAGTTTATAACGGTTTTTGGCAAAAATTTTTTTAACTCCCATAATTCCCGATGTGAATGTAAGCAGTTCTTCCTCAAGAACTTCCCACTTATGAGTGTTCCAATTTTGTACACATAAAAAGCAGGCCGGAGTCTTCTCCTAGTAAAAATTTGAAATTATTCAGGAAAATAAAAGGCCTAATGGAATCTTTAATCAAAGCGAAATAACCTAAAAATTAGCTTTTAAAAGTGACCAAATTTATAAAAAACATTTTAACAATGTTTTTCCCACATTTCATAAAATGGGATGAGTTGTATAATAAAAATTGCCAATAAAAAATGTTCAATTTTCAAGCCCCATAACTTTTTTTCACAGCGATCAATTTAGCCCAAACTATGTATAGCCATACAGCAATACTAAAGCTTTAAAATGAACTATGTGTGACGTTCCTAGCATCAGCACATCGGGGGCTGCAGGAGCTCAAAGTTGAGACGAAAAGCGATCGCAGCCATTTTTGCCTGTTTTTGAGACTAAGTTTCAAAACAAAATATTGTCACCTCGAATTTCCATCTAACTTTGCTAGTTAAAAGAGCATATTTTATACCGTCGAAAGCACCCGGTTTTGTTTTTGAGAAATCATCCCGAGTGGGTATAATTGACCCTTAAATACCAAATGAGTCATCCAACTTTTTTAATAGTGGTACGACTATTAAGTTGGCGACGCTTAGGAAAAAAGTATTAAATAAGTATCTAAATAACATAAGTAATAAATTAAGTAAACATTTTTTGTAGATAATTTTATGCTCTACGATTTTTGACTTTTGCTGAAAATGGCGAAAAACTACCCTTTTCGACCTTTCTCAGCATCGATGTTATACTTTTTATTAATTTATTAAACGGTTTTACTGAATTTGGTTTTCGTGTCTGTCTGTCTGCAAAGACCGGGAATCAAAACTACGAACCTCTTTTATAAACATAAAAATTGATCAAAAATTATTTTTTTACTTTTTAGTGTTTTAAATTTTTTTATAATTAAACTCTGAACAAATTCAGAGTTTGAGCTAAGGAATTAATGTAACCTCACCCTGAAAAAGGGATCTAGACATGGTATTCCATTAAAAATCAACTTGAGGCCAAATTGTTAGGCACTGCGTGGGATAAGAGAAAGGTTGTTAATGAGAAAGCAAGTCTGTTTTTCGCTTCGGAGATTCCTTTGGGGGTTTTACATTGTGGGTTTCCTTTGGGAGGTGCTGAGCAAAGAATGGAAACGTGAGCTGACTGCTCACGCGAAATAATTGCTCTTAGAGATACTTTTTCTTAAATTTTATTCATAAATAAGAATTTTAACTAACACTAGATTTACCAAATCTTTCAATGAATTTATCTATTTTAATAAATATCTTGACTTCTGTGTTAAGTGAAATTTTCCAAGCTTTTATACAAAACGATGCGAAAAAATCATAAATGCGACTTCCAAGACTTTCGCTGTTACAGTTTCACTTTGTTTCTTTCTGTTACTTTGCAACTTTCCTAATCGAACGGTTATTCACTTCAAAAAAAAAAAATAAATAAAAAATAAAGTAAAATAAAATAAAAATAAATGAAAACGGAACCGGCAATTTGTATAAAAAAATGAACAGATCCCGAATGGAACTGAAAGCGAAGTTTTTATAAACTAGTTTAATTAAGGAGATTTAGCAGCACTGGCAAAAACATTGAGGAAAAGAATCAAAGCGAGCTAAGCTACTTTAAAATTGTTTTGCTCAAACTAATTAAATGCATTTAGAATTTCATCTTTTGCAGTCCCTCACATGTAAATTTCATCTATTTTGGCTCTTTCGCGAACGGTTTGCTCGTCATTAAAAGAAAACTGAGCGGTGGAAGTGTTATTTGCCTCCTCCGTGAACTTTCCCGCTGGCATTGGTCTCTCGAACGGTATACAAAAACAAGGAAATTGCTTAATGTCAAGTCTTTTTTAAATATTTTATACAAACGATTATTCCTAGTAAAGCTTATCTTACAAGTCAGGCCTTTCACATATACAATTTATACTTCAGTTGGCGGTGTCGCCGCGATCCGGTCTCTCGACCGAAGGAATACTTTAATCACAAAAGCACAACGTGAGGAGGATCTGAATGAGTTATTTCACTTGAACACTTCGGGAGCGGATGAGGGGTCGATCGTCACTAAACGTTAAAGTTAAACGTTACGAGAATTACACGCTACTTCAGTCGGGTTTTAGAAATAAAAAATGCTGAGGAGATCATTTGAACAAACTAAAAGAAGCCACATTCACGTATCCGGTTCTAAGCGCAAATACTCAAAAACTACTACCAATTTACGTAATAACAAATAATTATTTTAAAAAGATGCTACCGCTTAAAATTATATTGAATTTAGAAAAAAACCGAAACAATCGATTCAAATCATTCAGATCCGGCGAATGCAACTCAAATGCCCGTTAAAAATCAGCTTTTTGTCTTTTCCACGCACTTTTCTCTTTCCTTTCGGAAAAAGCAAAGTGGCCGAAACGAAAAATTACATTTTTCATATCTTAACAAGGTATAAAAAGCAATGGAGAATTTTAATCGAAAGTATAACCGACAGAGCTGATGGCCGTGGTCGCGCCACTTGCGAAGTGCGAAGAATTACATTTTCTCTTTTAAATCGTTTCCGACAGATTATTATGACACGTCCTGGTCCTCACAATCCTGCAACTGCTCTTTCTGTTCCGTTTCACCTGAAAAACACAGAAAAAGGAATGAGTGAAACGAGTCCGCTCCTTCGAACGCCGTCAGAACGCCGTATTCGAAAAGCAGGATCGTTGCGCAAATGAAAGCGAGAAAAGAGCAAACTATTTCTTTAGAGAAAACAACCCACCAATAGAGCGCCGTTCCATTGGCGCCGTTTAATTAGTCGCAAATCGCCAAACGCCATTTAATTAGCCACAAATACAGTCAAAGGCCCGCGTTTTGGTTGACTCGACTAAAATTCTCTTATTGCGTGAAAACCTCAAAACAGCTTTGTAAATTCACTGCCAATTCAAACTTGACTGGATCAAATGGTCGGATTAGAAACCTAATCTAGAGCTGACTTCGAAATGAAATGATCACATGATTTGTGATTTCAGGCTTCATTAAAGCCAAATTTTTCATAAAAAAATTATGAAAAAATACAAATAATTTTAACGTCATCTCATTTCTGAAACCGCTTTTGCTTTGGAAGCTTCATTTACACTGAGGGCATATTTCTCTTTCGCGGTTATTTCAGTCTCTCAGCCCTTTTCGTTCCTTTGTTTTTGTTTCCTTTGAGATAAAAATCATCACTTCCAATGCTTTTGCTCGCCTCATGATGAAACTCGACTAAAGTGAATTATGGGCACTTTTCCGTTTTCTCATTGACATTCAACTGATATTAAAAATTGATTCGCAGGTTCATCCCAACCGCCAAATTCTTATTTCTTTCCAAATCCACCAACCATTTTTCCAACTAAAAACATGCACGTGTTCAAGAAAAACAACAAAATTTAATATCAATTTAAAATGAAATTTAATAAATGTTGATACGTTTTGGATGTTTCTGTTCACTGTTACGTGGCAGCAACATTTCCAAGATACAAAAGAATTTTCTTCAATCTGGCATGCTGCGTTCGAGGGCCGAGATACAAGACTCCAAAATGGACTTACAAATACAAGGGAAAGAGAGTCGAGAAGAGGAGTAAAGGGGAAGTAAAAAGTTAAATTAATTAAATATGAGGAGAGCAGTTATGATGCAGTCGGAGCGGGAGCGGTATCGGGTGAGGCAGCGGCGGCGCCAGCGGCGGGAGGACTGTTGTCCGTGGCCGTACCATCTCCTTGCATGTCTGAGGTCCACAGGGTGAGGTTGTCCCGCAGGAGCTGCATGATCAGGGTGGAGTCCTTGTAGCTCTCCTCGGACAGGGTGTCCAGCTCGGCGATGGCGTCGTCGAAGGCGGCCTTCGCTAGCCGACAGGCCCGGTCGGGGGAATTCAAAATCTCATAGTAGAATACTGAGAAGTTAAGAGCGAGGCCCAGCCTGGAAGAGAGAGAGAGAGAGAGAGAGAGAGAGATGAGTAGAGAGAATGGCGAAGCCGCCAACCCGCGACGCACCTTATGGGATTTGTGGGTGGCAAATCTGTCATGGCGATGTCGGAAGCAGCCTTGTAAGCGACTAGCGAGTTTTCAGCTGCCTCTTTCCTGTCATTTCCAGACGCGAATTCTGCTAAGTATCGGTGATAATCGCCTTTCCTGAAAAATAAGCGGCAGCATTGAATTAACAAATAAATTACGTAACGTCCAATTTATTAAATAAAAAATTGAGTGAAAAGTGTGCCTCAGATAGGGGCGAGAATTTTCCGATCATAAAAATTCATACACTCTCATCATCATCGGCAATTGCATTTAGGGCGGAAAACTCGACAAGAAACCTACATTTTATAGTAGAAGACTTTTGATTCGCCAGTAGAGGCACAGAAAATAAGATGCTTATCTAACACATCCAGAATATCTGAACAGATATCTCTAAGTTCTTTTTCGACCTGGAACAGGAACGACAGTGTTAGCGCGTGGCGACTGCCGAGCCTCCGCTGCTGCTGACGAAGGCCTCCCTCACCTGTGATCTGTATTGTCTAATCATTTCGAGCTTTTCTTCTGATCCTTTATTTTCTTCCTTCTGCTCGATTGAGCTTATTATTCTCCAGGATGCCCGTCGAGCTCCAATCACATTTTTGTACGCGACTGACAGGAGATTTCGTTCTTCTACGGTGAGTTCCACGTCTAGAGAAGCTACTTTTTTCATTGCTTCCACCATTTCTGCAAAACAAATCAGTCTTTGGTAGATTTCCTCGTGGGGCGACCGACTGAATCACCACTTCCATCTAAAGCGAATGAGTCTCGTTTCTCGGGAAGGGCCGACTTCGACTCCTCAATTATCTCATTCCAAATCTAATTAGTGATTTTCATTGGCTCTGTTCAGCAATATCGCGCAAAAATTGCTAACGCAAACGAAATACCTCGGGAGAATCTCAAGGACGAGGATCGCGTTGCGAGGCCCGAGCTCATTTTTAACCGATATTAACTCACGTGCATTTACGCAAAAATCCCATTCAACTCCCGTTTTCCAAATTAAATTTCCGTTTCCTTCATCGATCCTTAATCACGAGATTTTTCCTCATTGATCCTAAGTCAAAGCCACACTTATCAAATAAGGTGTGCGTAAAAGAGGAAAGCTCAGATAAATACGCGTATTTGCCAAAGCCGCATTCGTTCGAAAGGAAAAAGTGGCAAAGACAAAAATGTCTTTATTTTCACCCTTCTGTTTTTGACACGCTCTTCTCTCATGGCGTTTCGCAGCCCTTCGTTTCGCAGAAGGCCACTCGGGCCACTCGCGCCACGCGGGCCCCTCTTCTCCCCAGAAAACCACCCCCAACACCCGGCCGAGGACAGTAACCAGATTTGGCCGCGTTCGTTCGACGGCAGCATCAAAATTAGTAAATCAATACTCTGAAACACCCTCTCGTTCCTCCCCTCGTCCCACCCCTGTGTTACCATGGTTGCAAACTGTTTGCCCGCAAAGCTACTCTGCCCATCCACCGATACTCGGACTGCTCCTCAAGATGCGACCTTTTCTGCGCTCTTTTCGCCGTCCACGATATCTCAGGAAATCGCTATCTTATCTAAATTAAATAACAGTTTGAGTTTTCACAAATTGGGAGTTGGGGGCATCTCAATACTGAGGAAATGAGGAATTCTCATAAAAAACCGACCTGTATTCGACAAATAAAATACATCTCCGCATATGTCGTCTTTCCCAATTCTAAATCACTTTAAGACCTTACTTTAGACTTTCCACTTGTTTCATTTTTGAAAATCTGTGGACAGGAGTGGATGGGTTGTTGAGCCAAATCACAGAGAAAAACAACAAGGTGGACAACAGTCCACATGAGAGGAGCAAAAAGTGAGATTGATGAGGTGAGCACTTGTGGCATAATAAGAGAGACAATGTTTGCACATTGCACACTGGCCACCGCCTGACTGAAATCAAATTTCAATGGACACATCAAAGTGTTTCCCAATTAATCATCTTCGAGGTATTGGAGGAGGAGGTATTGCACCATCTCAGGTTGCACAACTAATATTGTCAAATTAATCAGCTTTTTTTTCTTTCAAATGTGAGTGGTTTTGATTTGAATCTTTGATATACATATGACATACAAATCCTTCTATTTAAAACTGAAAGGCTAACAAAGATGCAATCAATTGAAAATGAAAGAAAATGGGAATGCAAGGGACAAAATATTTTCCACAAAACAAGGCCATTTCATAAATAAAATATGAAATCCACACAAAAAGCACAACTCGAATAAAACTCTGTTTATTTTTGCATTCGAGCACAATTCTACAATGATAAACAACCAATTAATAACTAATAAACAATCAAAAGGCCTCATTTGAAAATAATTATCGTCCAAAAGGCACAATAATTCAACAGTTCCAAACTTCTTACGCAATTCAATACAATTTCCATGAAATTCTCTGGCAATTATTCTACAAGAAAACTTCAAAGGGAAAGAGTAACCGAGAAACGAGACGAGGGACGTTCGTCCGAACGTTGCACTGCGATGCTCGTGACTTGTGAAGTGAAATTGAGTAATCCCGTGCCTTGCCAGGATCGCAGCGGGTCGAATTTGCCAAGCAAAGAGCCATAATGCGAGTGCAGAGCTAATGAACCGTGGCTCGCACAATAAACTCAGATTTTTTAAGCCGTTTGATGACGCATTGATCTGTGTGCATTAATCCGGGAGAGGAAAAAGGGTAATTTTGAGGGAATTGAGCGGAATTGTAAATGAAGGCGAAACGGAGGGCGGTTGTCGGGCGGCGTTTCGTGGAGGACGGGAGAGATGGGGGTTCTGTCAAACGGGCAGTGGTGACCTAGGTCTTTTGCAGAGTCGGCTATTTGTGGGAGAGCGAATGAGAGGTAATAGGGGTTTTGGGGGGGCCATTTCAACGTACCATCATAGCGCTCCGCCTGCTCCGCCAATTTAGCCTTATACACGTTATCCTCCCTCTCGGACATTGTAGATGAATTTGGATTTTACACACTAAGCACAATACAACCACAAAAATACGTATATCTAAAATGGCCGCGCCCGCCAACACTGAAAATAGTTCCAGATTTTTTCACGTATTCATCCGCCTCTATGACGTCAAAATGGTGCCAACCTAAAATTACAATTTTGTAGATTTATAAGAACATCGCCAGTGGAGAACATTGAAAATAGAAGTGACTTTACCTCCGATATTTGAATTTTGTTCACTTGATGTTATAATGATTATCGAAACTAGCCGAAATTGTAATTCGCGTCATAATTTGAGCTTGGAAAATATTTTGCTTAAGCCGACGTGAATCTGAAATAAGGAATTTCCATTGTCTTGTAAACTGATGAAGAAATTGAATTCAAATTTCCCTCTAATTTTCCTTTGATGGATGCAGTTTTATCATGACGGTAACTGTTGTTGCCAGAAGAGATATGTTAAATAATTTTTATTCATAATGTCTTTTTTTAATTGCCATCATTGAGGTATGGAGCGAATCGACGTTGAATTATCTGTAATGGACGTTTATGACATTGCCTCTGAGATCGGTAAAGAATTCGAGAAAATAATAGATGCTCATGGCTCGGATATTATCAGTAATTTAATGCCAAAAGTCATATACGCTTTAGAACATTTAGAATATTTTGCTTTACAAAATGAAAAAGAGAACACTGCAATTCAAGATTTAAAAGACAAAATTGCGAAGCTGGAAGCGGACAAAGTAGAAAAAGCCGAAGTTCAACAACGATTTGAGAGGGTAATTATATTGAGTCATGTCATTGACTTATCTTTTAATTTCATATCTTTTCATTATTTAAATTGGAGAATGTCTTCGTCAAAAGACAGTGCATTTATTTGGAAATATATCTGCAAAATGTCCGTCCCTTACACCTGATCTATACCTTATGGAAATATTTAATGCAAATTAGTGCAATACCATAATTATGGTTATTTAAATATCACAGCAAACATGAGAAAATGTAGGTCCTTGATGAATTTTTTCTTTTCTCAGGAGCTTGAGCAGATTGAAGAGCACTGGAAGTCAGAGTCAAAAGATTTGGTGTCTGTGGTCTCAAAATATCAGGAAGAAAATAAGAGGTTGAGGGCTCTTTTAAATGAGCAAAAAGGAGAAGATCATGCAGAAACTCCTGCAACATCAGATGTGGACCTTGTGGTCTTGCAGAGACTTAAAACAATGGTGGACAATCAGAGGGAACAAATTAGGAATAAGGAAAAAGAGTTGACAATGAAATTGTCTGAACTAGAATCGGTTAGGATTTTACTTTTGATAGCATTTCATTTCTCATCTATGAAATTTCACTCACAAATAAAATACCTTTCACAGCTCACATCTCAAGTGGACAGGTTGACCTCAACAGGGAAGGAGTTGAGGAGGAAGCATAAAATTGTTCAAAATCAAGTGAGAACCTTGATAGAAGAGAGGACTGACTTTTTGGCTCAGTTGCAAGATCAGCAGAGGGAAATCAGTGTTCTTAGACAGAATTTAGGTTTGGCTGAGAAAGAGAATGAGGATTTGACTCAGAATTACACAGGTTGGATCACTTAGCATTTCTCCATTTGTTAATATTCCTCCTATTGTTAATGCATTGATTGTTCTCTCTTTAACAGAAATAAATGCTTTTCAATTGAGAAATAAAGCCATATATGATTTGGATGATCCAAACAGACCAAGGTTCACAACATCTGAATTGAAACAGGTTTTGCAAGAGAAAAGTGACTTGAAAGCAAAGATAAGTGATTTAGAGGATGAATTGGAAATATACAGACCCAAATCTGCAAACACAAGGTTTTGATTTTGTTGAAAATTTAATCATTCTTGAAAATGATTGCTGTTGGTTTTTCTGCTTTTGGTTCTGTTTTAATGTTGAACTCTTATTAAATGTATTTTCAGTGAAGAAGATGACCCACCTGTTCAAGGTCCATTGCCCTTTGAACCTGATGACGCGCCCTGGAAAAAGTCCTCCGATTCCTATGTTCGCAAATTGTAAGCATCGGCTGCATTTCATTTAAAATTTAAAAAAAATTTCCTTCTCTCTCATTGTGGAACTTGTAAAGTTGTCCTATTGACGCCGAACCTAAAAAAATGTTTTTCCAGTTTTCGTAAACTGTTCAATGAAAACAACATCACATTTCTTGGAGGGAGTCCAAAGAGAACCTTCTCAGCTCTATCGAAAATGTCTTCAGCAAATAGCGCCGCAAATACTGCAGGAGTTTGAGGCGCAGCTTAGAAGCTTTTTCCTGAGCTTGTTCAGACCGTGCTCGAGTGCGCTCCATTGGATAACATTTGTAGACATGGACAACAATCCTCAGTGTATTTTCGATTTGATCTTTTAAGGGAACTTTTAAGTTTTTATTATTAAACCAGTTATTTATTTTCGCAATTTTTTAAACGAATGAGAAAAAAGTGTAAAGTGTTCTTAGGTAAACCTCCAATTTTTCAGAAATGAGAAAAATTGCTAAATTTTAATTGTTGTCTGAAAAAATCTGTTACATAAATTTCTCTATGATTCATCTGTTTAAAAAGTTTTATTTTTAACATTAACAAACTATTTCTTGGATAGTTATTTTATTTTAAATAAAAAAATAGGATATTCACGAAAGCGAAAGTGGCCTTTTTGGGGAAAATTCTGTCTTAACTTTTACAGCTGCTCATAAAAGAATTCCTATTCATTTCAATGACGCAACGAGGATAAAGTCGGTTTATTATGAATAAATGCCTGCCTCTTATTAATTTCCAAAATATTATATAGAGTTGTTTTTTATTGCAATTACCCAAATTCAAGTAGTACAAAATCATTTTCAAAATTATTAGTCAATTCTTAATCTTATTAATGAAATAACCGACTAAAAACACGACCGAATGTGTCGCTTTACATCAAAAAGATCGAAAAAAATGACACACGAATTTTACAAAATGACACACAAATTTAAAAAAAATTTTTATTTCTGACTTTTAATAATCCATCATTTGATGCGATGAATTTTTTTCTTGTTTTATGTTTCATGAAATCTTTCATCACTGTTTTCTCTCAAGAGGGAAAATTCAGATCTGCGTAAGAAATATCGTAAAGAACCGGTAGGATTTATATATACATAAAAGTATAGGTACTTTACATAAAAATTTATATTTATATTTTAAGAATAATTTCTAAAGTCTACCTTTTTCTTCTTTATAAATTATTTGTGATATGATATAAACGAGCAGTTTCGGAACCCTGTTTTTTGACAACTTTTTGAATGAACTTTTATTGAAAGGGTTAGGTAATAATGTGAACTTGACTGAAATAGTCAATGTGTGACTTAAAAAAGCAACGGCAGCTTTTTCTGTAAAAATACTTAAGTGTCAGTATTATTAAATTTAATTCAGTAATGGCGACAACCGATAAGGGCAGCGAATATTTATTTTGTCCAGTTTTTATCATTTTATGGTTAATTTATAATAAAAAGCTCAATTTAAGACTTTTTAAACGGAAGGAAAGCGTTTTGCCTTGGTGCCTTGCTTAGGGAAGTGCATTTATTCTCAAGTGTTAAATGAGGAATTGGATTAATTCTCAGAAGAGGTTCTCCCCTTTACTGTGACAATTGATTTGCGTCAACATGAATTCCTCTATCCCCCATCACTGTGATAGTTTTATTTATTCGTTGCTTTTAAACCCTAACGACGTTTTGTTTATGTATTTACTCATTTCGAGCTTTAAATATCAAACAGCAGAAAATTATGCTTTTAGGGGTTTTAATAAAAATGTTAAACCATTATAGACTATATTTATTATATCATCATTTCCTACCATATTTTCAAAACGGGCAAATTTTGCCATAGAAGTTCGTACAAAATCACAGACTACGTCCGTATTTCCGTCCGTCCGTCCGTCTGCGACTTCAGTTCAATTCGGAATACTTCGGAGGTGTCCGCACTAATAAAGAACGGCGGTGGCTGAGTGTGAAAGACTATGAATCGAATCCCAACGTCACAGATAAATTTTTTAATTTTTTTTTATTTTTTACTTTTTAGTTTTACGTTAAAAAGAAAAAAACATAAGACTAAAAAGCACTCTGTGTGGAGTCCAATCTCCGGACAAAAACTGCCGGGGGTTCTGCAAATCCGCAGAATGTTATTATTATTTTTATTTTTATCTGAGTTGTAAAGTGATAGCAGAATAAATTTACAATGCGCTCATTCATCGGCCTGAGATAAGGTTATCTCCTTTAAGAATCCTAAATTGACCAAATAATTAGATTTAGGGAATTTTTTTATTTTTATCTGAGCACCAATTTAAAAAATTTTTTCAGAAATTTGAATTGTCAGCCAAAACTAAAGTGTGGGCCAAATTTGAAAGAAATCGGTTCGAGGGAAACGGCTCAAATTTCGCCTCAAAGTTTTGATTCTCGGTCTTTGCAGACAGACAGACAGACAGACAGACACGAAAGCCAAGTTAAATAAAACCGTTTAAAAACCATTTAAAAAGGACAGTCGTTCATTCACCATCCGAAAAACTATTTGGATTGCTCTGAGGTTGTTTTGGTTTCTCTTAGAATTTAACTGGAGACGTTTGAGATTGAAGTGTGTTCTTCTTTTTGAGAATCTTCCTGCATTATAAATTTTATAACTTAGGAAAGATGACGGACGTAGTTTGGGATTTTATATATACTGATAACTGATAACTTGCTACCTTGATTACACAAATTCAAAGCTTGTCAACTATTTCACACCGGTCAAAGAGATTTGTGTCTGTGAATCTGTGGTAAAATACAAAGGGCGGGTGTCATTCATTACTTATAACCCTAAGAAACCGAGCAAACTGACGACACATTCACTGATTGTGGCACGGGATATGTTTGCGAAATTCTACTGACAACGCAGTCATTGATAAGAGCGGACCTTCCGGTTTCTGCATCTATACACGTTGTGAGAAAGCCGATGCTGTAATGAATTACACAAAATTCATGGACGGCGTTCATGTATGCCTGTATGTATTGACATATGTGTATGTACATGACATGTATTCATGTGTGCCACGTATGCCTCGACATACTCATTCAAGTGGTGGCTCAAATTATTTTTTTCGAGGCTGGAAATTTCCATAATCGATTCATGTATTCTATACAAGCTAGTGAAAGGGCAGAGAAACGAGCAGCCACTGAATCATTTGCAATTCCGCAAATTTTTGGTGAAGCAGTTGAAAGGAGATTTCCGGCAGCCATGGAAAGCTCCAAGTAATGCTTAATGGTGTAAAGTTTGTTCAAAAAGAAACGCACCTGGTAGAATACGCGAGACGAGTTCCTACTGCGATACATGTCCACAAGAACCAAGAATTCATCTTGGACAATGTACAATATGGAGGTATATGGTACATTGTACATAGTAAAATATGGAGATTAGGTTTGCGGTATTATATTCTGTAATATATACATCTTATATTGTATAATTATAAATAAATTGTCAAAATATAACGTTTTTCTAGAATAATTGATATATTCTATATATGGCGCTCTACATATTAGCAAAAATCGCGTCGACCTGCCACCTCGCTGGTCGCAAAGGGTTAATTACAATTAATCCACAACACATAAAACTATGCATGGATAAAAGAAGCTTGCCTAAATTCACAAATTCACTTTTAACTCTTAAAGTTTAAAGCATCAGCAAAGGCTGCTAATAATTGTTTACTGCTTTGCATTTAAATAAATGATTAAATGTAGTGTGTGGTAATTAATAGCATTGGGGAGTGATTTTTATCACCTTTTTAGCAGCTTTATAACACAATTTTACATTCCAACTTGTTCATTTGCACCCATTCACAAACTAATTATTATTCAATCCCATTTTTTGCTAGATAAATTAAAAAATGACATTACAATACATCAGATAAGAGAGTTGCAGTTAAATGAATAATGTGAATGCACTCTTTAAAAACCATATTTGGCCTGTGTTTGCTTCCTGGTCATTCTGTTGTTGGCCCACTGATTTTGAAGCTCCAGTTCCATTTCCTTGGCCTGGTAAGCCAAGTAGGTGATCTGATGTTTCCTCCTTGACATGGAAGATGGACCATGAGTTTTCTTGTGACTGAGGCCCCTTCCCCTCTTCTCCTCAGTGAACTGCTTGAGCAGCCATTCCTTGGAATCTGGCAGCACTTCTTCCCCAGACAAGTCAATTATATTCATGGGCATTTGGTGTCTTTTCTTTTTATTGCCACACAATATCTGCAGAGCTTTTTCATCCAAGTCCAGTGGATTGTCATCAGCAGTGGGAGGTTCTGGCTCCTCTGAGGCATTTGTGGAATAAATAGGCTTACTTGCATTTGCATTTATTGATGCACTGCTGGTGGAGTTTTGTTGGGAAGTATTGGAAACATTGCCTCCTAAATAATTTCCAGAAGGTGTACTACTGTCAAAAGTGTCATTATATGAAGTACTTTCACTGTTTACTGCATCTGATTCTGAATTAAAAGGATTCTCTACTAAACTACTGCCAAAAAATGAGTTTCCAACTGACACATCGTCATCATCATCATCTTCTTTAGGTTCTGCTGCTTTCATTAGCTTTTTAGTCAGTGATTTTTTGCCAGATTGTTTTTGGGACACGGGATGAGGTACAAGATTTGTGGTACTCAGCTTCACTGAATTATTTTTTGGAGGTGGTAGAATGGAAAACAGTCCAGCGCCTTTGGAACTAGGTTTTAGCTTTTTGGGAACAGGCTCCTCTGTTTCAGCGTCAAATTCCGATATAGAAGGCACGCTTATTTTAACATTTTTCGTCTTCCCAGGACTTATGTTTGTTTTATTTAAGAGCAATTTACTTAACTTGTTATCATCCTCAAGAAAAGAAAACGCTTTTTTAGGCCTGGGAAGGGAAGAAAACAGTTCTCCATCACCATTCACGCTGTCCTTAGTTTCTGCACTTGCTAAAACTTGCTTTTTTTCATTCTGATCCTTCTCTTCTTGAACAACTTCGGATTCGTCGCAACTTTCGTCATCACTACTTGCGTAGTCTACCAAAGCCATTTTTAGAATTAAATGTCTTCAATTCAAAATCAAAACACCATATTTCTTGTTTCCACAAAGGAAATTAGGAATGCCAACCTTGCTTTAATTATTTAAAATTTTGTTGGGTTGGCAAAGAATGTATCTACAAATTTTTGAAGTTGGCAACGATTACATTTTAAGAACTCGGGGATTTAACTTTTTGTTCTGATACGATCTGGTCCTTTTACTAAATAACTATTTATTTCAAGAGTTTGTATCACTCAGAAATTAGAGTATCATCTGCACTAATTGCATCTCTGTTTCTTTAAAATTTATAATTTTCTCTAAAAATTCCATAAATTTTCAAATTTCCAAATCAAGAAAATGACTTATCAACAAAACACTGAATTACGTGCTTAAGTACAAAAATTTATATGAATGGAGAATCTGAAGAACTGAGGAAAACAGCACAGACTCAACCCTTCATAATAAAGAATTGTGATTGAGTTAATTTATTTTTTGTAGAAAAAATTGAAGAAAATCAAAGTCACTGCATAACAATTCAATAAGTTAGATCAAATCTTTCAAAGATACTCAGTTTCAACAACATTTATATAATACTTTTTAATTTTTTTTCATAACTTTTGCATTCTGTTTGACTGTATTTTATTATTCAGATAAATTTTTCTTTTTGTTGAGCTTTGTAAAGCTTATGTCATTTAATGTTTAGTACTGAACAAATAAATACATTAAAAGCTCCGGAGTAAATACTTAAGTTGGGAAAAAATAAAAATTACCCATTTTGCCCAGCTAATATAAGTTTTATCATTTATTTAATTTCTAGAGGTTATTTTTAAAGACCTAATAAAGATGTTTTTGCCAAATGTTTGAATTTCATTTAATAAAGATCGGTTAAAAATTGAAAGAAATGCTTTGATCAATTTACAAACACATCCAATTTACCCCAATTTACCCCAAGTATTACTTTAACTACTTTTCCTCATAGATTTGTCAATGAGCTTTAAAAACTTCACTCCTGTTCCTCCAGAGATAACAAAAACGCATTCTAGGTTGTTTAGTGACCAACAATTGTTTTCCTAAATCTTTACACTAACTTAATTTGGCCACCCTGGAGATGAACGAATGGCTGCATTTTGAACAAGCGAATTTCTTTCAGGGAAAATGGCGAGGCGGTGCTCGTAATTGCGCTTTTAGACTAAAATTAAAAGTAATTAGAGCAAAATTTGTCCGGCAGGTAGACGACTCGACGTCATCAGTGATGGACACACATCACCGCGATGGCTGCCAATATAACATCTGAAATTGTTTTTTTTCTGTGATTTGTTTTTATGTCTCACATTTAGTGGAAAGTCCCTTCTAACCAGTTATCGGTAATAAGGATTAGCCACTTAGGTAGGTTGGTTGCGAAAAAAAAACCCTAGAATCAGGTGATTTTAAAACTTCTTTTCGTGCTCAATGGAATTTTGCGTTCAAATAATTACGTATTTTATGTTGTTTTAAGTTCTTTAAAATTCATTTGTTGAAAGTAAAGTTTGTTAAAATATTCGGCAGGAAAATAATGTTTTCTATTTAATTCAGGAAAAGAATTTACTTTTGATTACATTATTTTCTCTTTAATTGTAGTGACTTATTTTGCCAGTTCAATGTGCTTTCACTTGTGATAAACAAAATCCAAGTCAGTATTTTTTTTTTAATTGCATATTTTTATGTTTAAAATATTTTATAACATGTGGATTCGAGTAAATGTATTGATTTTGTTCGTCCGGGACTTAATTTTCAAAAAAGTTAATCTAAAGCAAAATAATGAATGAATTTTTTGAATTCTTTGGAAATTTTTCTTTAAAATAAATTTTTAAAATTGAATTAAGCACGCCGACATCATTTATTAATGTTTATTAATTTTAAAAGAATTATATAATTTGAATGAAATGAGCTCAGACTTTCTAAGATTAGTATTATCATTAGTTTCAAGGGTTTATAAAATGACCTCTATATTTTTCTTACCAATATCTTTTGCAATATTTTTAAATTTATCTTTATTATCATTTCCATACTCTAAATTATGTATTGTGGAAAGTAGAACATCTGTTGACTGAATTGTGGTAAATTAGTTTTACTCAAATGGATCAATTGTAAACTGTTTCAAATAAAAATCTTCTTTTTCAAATGCAGAACATTGGAAGTTTTAGCTGTTCATGTTGAGATGAGAGACTCCTTTTCAATAAAACAGGATATTATATATTTTATTATATACTTTATCTTCTGTGGGGCTGTTGCTCAATTTTTGACTCTCAGAATGAATTAATTGCCTGTTGTTCATTTTTCCACCTCAAAATTTACTTGAAACTATACTTGAATGGTTTTGTTTATCAACAACATGAATGTTATAATATAGGAGTATTGAGTCATGCTTTGCAATATTTTATAAGTTTTGGGCAGGACATTTAAAACTTTGAAAAATGATCAGTTAAACTTTCTTCTGCCTTGGGCTTGGAAATCTTTGACCATTTGGGTTTTTTTTCAACTTTTGTTAACTGTTTTCTAAAAATGAATGCAAATAATGTTTTATGTAGTTTAAAGATGTCAGTTTCTATGAAACTTCATAATCTAAACATCTTTCCTTGGTGAATATTACCAGTTTTGCATTCCTAAAAAGAATTAATGGCATTAATTTTAGAGTTATGGAAATAATGTAGTTGTAATGTTACATTGCAATATTCCATCTTTTTGGTGTTTTTCATTTTACTTTTTAAAAAAATCCCTTTCATTTATGAGTTGACAGTTTCAAAGAAATAATTTTGAGTCATGAAATTCTGATGCAATGTACATCACAAATTGAAACATCAAGTGCCAGATAGAACTAATCTCTTTGAAATATTAGAATTCTGTCAGAAAACTGTAGTCATTTGTGAGTTTATATTTCAACATTGAAGAAATAATAAATTGCTCTGCAACAAATATGTGAAGCCATGTGTAAAACCACATTATTATAAACAAGTATAGGTAATTTTATTGAAGTTTAGCCTGAAATTAAAGAACCAGCACATGAGTGAACACATTGCTCCATTTTGGAATTATTAAAAAAGGGAAATATTCATGGCATAAGCAGATCCATATCTTATTAATTCATTGTAACATTTAATCATGTTTATTTAATTTTCACTTTTATTGCCTGGCATGTTCATCATTTTGAGTTTGTAAAACTGCAATTCCATTCATTTTATCTGACATAAATATTAAACATTTTATATGTTGTTTCTTCAGGTGAGGATTTCATAACCACTAACTAACAGAAGCATTTACTTCATTACAATCACTAACATGCATGTGTTATATTGACAATCTGCATAATGGGAACCAAAAAAACAAATCAAAAAAGCAAGTCAAGTGGAAACTTGAGATTAAGCTCGGACTCAAATGAGGTGATAAAAAAGCAAAGCTCTGAAAAGCTTTCAGCTCACGTCATGTCTCTGACTAAAGACCAATTGAAATCTGAATTGAAAAAGCGTGGACTCAAAATAACCGGAACAAAAAATGAGCTGGTATGATAACCCTTAATTTTAATGCTTCAGGAATCAGTTTATTACTTTGTTTGCATGTTTCCTTTTATTTCCAACATTTTGCCTTGTTGTTGTATTATAATGATTAAATCTGGTGCATGCTGTAGATATGATCATTCATTTTCAGGAGACCATTGTCATTCTGTCATCTGAAGAAGCCTCTCTTAAATAAGAAACAATATCCCAAATATCACTTTTGATTTTAAGAGCATTAGCACCATTTTTCTTTGCATTTATCGATCTTAATATTATGATAATTCCCTGTCAATATTTTTATATTTGTTTCTAAAAAAAACTCCTACTTAAATTTATTATGGTTATTAAATAATAACTTCTTACACATTAATTAGAGATGCCCAAAAATATCCTGAGTACTATAAATTTTAACTTCAACTTCAACTTAAACAAATTAATTTATTAATTAAAAAATTATAACTAAATATTTTACTAAGTCTTTCTGTTTTGTTTTGCCACTAAAACCTTTACCGCTAAGGACCGTTAAGTTGCAGACCACAGCGTATTGAAATTAGGATCGTCACAAATTTATGGATATTTAGCTTAGGTTTTTTTATGGAATAAGTCATATTGAACAAAAGATGGAAAAAAATATACATCATTTTGGTAAATTCCCGTAAATTCAGGATTAATAAAAAAAGTGAAAAAAACAATGCATTTTTTAAATCAATTTCGTTATCATGCAAATTTTTTTATGACAAAGTCAAGTAAATTTTCGGTTGTGTTTAAATGGAAAGTTTCTTGGCTTTTGTCTCCTCAAATTAAATTAATTTAGAGTTAACCGTTACCGGAAATGAAGCCGGACAACGTTAAAAAAGCCATTTCCTCTTTTGAAGCAAATTTACAATTAAATGCATATTATGTTTCGATGTTTAGCGTACGTTTATAAATATTTTAGGTTGCATTTATATTGTGATATTTTTGTTTAATTGAGCACATAAGTAGGTCAGAAAATACAAAATGCAAATTATGGTTGTTTATATTTACGCCAGTTGTTTCGATCCTTTTGAAAAATTTAAATTAATGGACTGAGTTGTTTTGCCCTTTTAATTGGAAAATTTCATGGCGTTCCCGAGGTCGTTGGCAACAGGAAGACATTCGTGTCGCGTCGCGGCAACGTTTTGTTTTTTCTTTTATCTTATAAATAACCGTATATGATAATGAATAATCGCCTTTTTGCCCTGTAAATGGTCTGAGGAATCCATTTTCATCCCACATTGTCAAATTGCTGAGGTCTCAATAAGAAAACTTGTAACTTTTCTCTTTGACTCAATTCACAAAAGAAGATTTCATCTATTTTAAGAAACGCTTTTCAATTGGCAATATTTTGGGTTCTTTTTATAAAAAATGAGTCAACTGATGCCGACGAACCTTCATTTCGTTGTCATCGCCGACGCAGAAATATCAGAAATATAATATCTGCTAAGAGCAGTTTCAGGATTGAAAGCAGAGGAAACGACCAGTAGTTTGTGAACTTTGTTCAGTCCCATTGTGCAAACTTGTCGATTATTATGTTGTCGTAGCATTTATTTATTTATTTTCCCATGCTGCCGTTGGTGCCTGGTTTCCTGGCCTTTTTGTTTAGCGACCACAACGCCTTTCCGTAACCGTGACTTGTTGAATGTTCAATGTTGAAAGGCTGTAACGAGTTTCGGAAGTACGTGAAACACAACTGAAACTTTTACTTACAGCTTCAGAGACTGGGAAACGTAATGGCTTCGGTCAAAAGAAAAGCAGAGGTGTTGAACAGCACCCAGGCAAATGGAGCCACGAGGAAACTCAACAGGGGAATGCTCCTGGGTCAGAGCAGACGAGAGGAAGAAAGAATGGAGCGCGAGAAAATTGTCGTTTGGCGTAGACCCATTCAGACGTTGACCTATTTCTGGCGGGAATTGAACTACACCAGGGTGTCTTTCGCCGAGAAAACAAAGAAGTACAGAGCAACCGTTGTCATTATGACTGCATTGATAACCGCCTTCTACATGCTGCTTCACACAGAGGGGCCCCACCAAAACGTGAGTGTCGCTCTTCTTCTTTCGCTCTTCTCGAACAACGTCCTCATGTGAAATTCCTTCCATTTCAGTACTGTCAACTAGTTCGAGGAAAAGCGCTTTGGTGTTTATATTGGCTGGGCCTCGGGGTTCTGTCTTCGGTCGGCCTCGGGACCGGTCTTCATACCTTTCTCCTGTACCTGGGCCCGCACATAGCTTCCGTCACCCTCGCCGCCTACGAGTGTGGCGCACTGAATTTCCCTGAGCCGCCCTACCCGGACGAGTAAGTGGATGGCTTCTGTTAAATGAGTGGGAATTTAACCCTTTGCTCGCTTGATAACTAATGCTTGCTCAGGTCAATAAACTGAAACATTTTTTTACATAGAAAAACAGACTGGTTCATCCAGTTCTCAGGGAAAACCGAAAAATGTGAAAACTAACAAGTTATTGAGATGACGGATACATTTTCCATTGAGCAGCGGTGTACCTCAATCGCCTCATAACGGAGAGAAACATTTTTTTGTTAAGATTTCAAACCGTGTAAATCGAAGTCCAAATGTAATTTAAATTAAATAATTTAAACTGCTTGCGTAAATAGGCTGATGAGTATAATTTTCCGGGTAGAGATTATAAAAATAATATGCATCAGTTGCAGCAAGTTGTAAAGTCTTCGTAAAACGAAATGACTGTGTAAAAATTTTTTGTAAACTTTGAAAATCTTTAAAATTATTAATCATGTTTGAGTGCAAAGAGTGAAAATATTTAAAATTAAATGAAGTTGGGCTGTTTTTTTTCTGAAAAACTTGAGATAAAAGAAAATGTGTCGATAAAGTCTGCTAATGACCACACTACTTTTAACTTAATCAGGCATTAGATATATTTTAATTACATTTATTTGCGAGAAAAGGCGTTACCAAATAATTAAAACGTAAGGATCAAAGAAATGAAATAAATCGAATTGGAATTTGGGGGGAAAAATGGTGAAAAACTGGAGCACTTTAGATGCAATCGAACGTTTTTTTCCAGAATTGTTTGCCCGGAAAAAAATGACTTGAAATGGGGGCCAAGCATTTTGAACATCATGTCAAAAGTGAGGTTAGAGGCCATGATGTGGGGCATTGGCACTGCTCTCGGAGAGCTCCCACCGTATTTTATGGCCCGAGCAGCTCGCTTGTCTGGCTACGATCCCGATGACAAAGAGGATCTCAGAGAGTTCGAGGAACTTCGAAAAAAAAGACAAAATGCTCATTCCCTGGTAATTGGAATTTACTCGGCCGTGTTAGCATTTAATCACGTTTTATTTGAGCGGCTAATCGACTAATAAAAAATTCTTTTCCAGAGTCTGATGGATCGCGCCAAAATTTCAATAGAAAAAATGGTCGAAAGAGTTGGGTTTTTGGGAATTTTAGCGTGCGCTTCAGTAAGTTGGATGATTCGTTAAATGTCTCGTCTTCAATTTGAGAGAAGCAAAATTCTTTTGAAGAGGCGGAGAAACTGTGAAAAGCCTAATGTGAAGTGTTTATATTTTTCGCAGATACCAAATCCACTGTTCGACCTAGCAGGGATAACTTGTGGTCATTTTCTAGTCCCTTTTTGGACATTTTTTGGAGCCACGCTTATAGGAAAGGCCATTATAAAGATGCACATCCAAAAAATGTTCGTCATTATCGCTTTCAACGAGTCATTAGTCGAGAAAGCCGTCACGTTCCTCGGTTATGTACCATCGATCGGCCATAAGCTTCAAGAGCCCTTCAAAGCTTTTCTCATTAGGCAAAAGCTCAAGCTCCACAGGCGGTCCGAAGCAGAAGTGCCCGCGGTAACGTCTCTCATTTGGCCGACTCGAGATCCTGGAGGAAATGATTTCTTTTTGAAGTGATTTGTTTTTCTTTTCAGGAGGGGAACATGTTGGCCTCTGCATTCGAAAAGTTCGTTTTAGTCATGGTAATTTATTTTGTATTGTCAATAGTTAATTCTCTAGCGCAAAGTTACTACAAAAGGATATGCAAGGAAAGGAGAAACCCAAAGCAAAATAAAGATTAGTACTTCAAAATGTTAATAGACAGTATTACGAAGGGTTCTTTCGTTGACGGATGGACATTCACGTTTTCCTTCAGGCCAAGTTTTTCTCTTTAGGGGATGAGAAAAACACCTGTGTCATGGGTACAAAAACCCCGATTCTTAAAGATAATGGGGGTTTCTTTGGTGAGGAAGATTCACCAACAAACTATGAAAAATAAATAATGTATTAGTTGGAATTTTATAACGATAAATACCATCAGTAAAATATTGCAAACGGTGTCGTTTTTCGGAGGTTAACACTTCCATAAATCACGTGATTTTATTGAAATACATTTGCCTTTATTGGTTCCTTTTTCTCCAACGGTGCAGCAAATGCGAGTGACTGTCGTCGGTCTGAGGCGCGCCAGAGAATAATGTCTTTTTGCATTGGTTTTGATTCTTACCTCAGACATAATTCGATGAAAAGCTTTAATTCTATAAACGTTGAAAGTTGTTGGAATTTAAATATCAAAGGGAAGCTAACTTATCTGTCGTGATGTGCCGAAACATTTGTAAAATATACATAAACCGACCCAGCGCTGCTTTTAGTAAAAATATGGACTTTAAGGAAACAGGATTACGGTTTTATCAAACGGACATTTTTCAGTAGAAGAAATAGTTGTTAGTGACAGTGCGGCTCTGCTAATGTCTTTCTATGCGTTTTGCATAGAAATTCGGTAAATGGCGAAGTAAGGAAATGGACAAGTTCAAATTCAAGAGATTGACCTTTGCTGAGCCTAGAAACATTAAAAACCGCTTAAAGATTGATTTCTTTTTCTAGCAGTTTTTTGATTTCTTTTGGTGAGCTATGAAGCGCAGGTTTTCCCATAGCCCGCCAAGTCATCCGAACTTTGGAAATAACTTGAGTTTATATTCGGAACAATCATGATTATTCTCATTCCATTAGGTGTTAAAACTTTTGTACGCATACAATTTTTATAGTATATGGAAATAGTGGAATCGTTGTTTGTCTTTTGTTTGGAATATCATTCCTTTATATGAAACCGAGGCCATGTTTTGTTGAACGAGAATCGTTGAGACGTGGGAGTTTTTTCCCCGCCGATCGCAGATGCAAAATCTTATCTCTTTCTGATTCACTAAGTTTATGTAATTCCTATACTTACGATTAAGTATACATAAATATAACTCTTGTTATTTTTGAAATTAATTATTTCTCCGATAATTTTGCATAGCGAAAATGATTTACGGAAGGCTGTTGCTACCATTTACATCTCTAGTCTGCCGACTTTCATTGTCATTGTGTGTTTCATATAAAGCTGTTTTTATTTTATTTATTTTGTTCTGTTATAATAAAAAGCATTTGTGATTTTGAATATATGAAATTTAAGTGAAGTTTACTCTGAATTTGATTGATATTGATTCTGAATTAAATAATGGAATATAAATATTAAAATCTAAAACCTTTTCCATGATTCTTGGAGAATTATATAAATGGCAAATGAATTTCAGTTTCCCATTTCTCCCAAAATTAAACGAAAAGAAGAACTAACGCCCTATTAGAATCGGTTTTCAGAACTTAAAACTGAATTATAAAACAGATAAAAATTTAAAAAAGATACATTCAAAGGAATTAATTGTGTAATGAAGTACTCCTTTTTTAATTATTTCTATTTTAATTCAAATTCTATGGTGGTAATTAATGCAATAATAATAAATATGAACAAAATGAATTATGATGACAAATCTATCGATACAAATGATCTGCTTCAATATTAGCGGCAATCTCCACTTCCCATTTGTCCCCATTGCTGAGAAGTTTCTCCTTATTATACAGTAATTCCTCATGAGTGAATGTGGAATATTCAAAATTAGGTCCTTCCACAATGGCATCAACAGGACATGCCTCCTGACAGAATCCACAGTATATGCATTTGGTCATGTCGATATCATACCTGGTGGTCCTGCGACTCCCGTCTTCCCTTTCTTCTGCTTCAATTGTGATTGCCTTTCAGGAAGGGAAAAATTGTCATAATTAATTCAATTGCATACCAAAATCAATGCTTCATTATAATTCCATCAAGATAATCCAGTTTTTCTTAATTCTTATACATCCAATAATATTAAGGGAACCAGGCATTAATGAAAAATTTTAGAAATGCAATTAGGACAAAATAAATGAGATAATTTCACCATTTGCAAAAGCCAAAATTTAAAATTGTGCATGAGAATTTTAAGTTTGGGAGTAGCAAGGAATTTTCATAAAATAAATTTGAATACCTGAGCAGGACAGATGGCTTCACACAGTTTGCAAGCAATGCACCTCTCTTCTCCTGAAGGATAACGTCTTAAAGCATGTTCTCCTCTGAATCTAGGACTCAGTGGTCCTTTTTCAAATGGGTAATTTATAGTTGCTGGTTCTTTAAAAAATGCTGTCAGAGTTACAGCCAGACCTACAAAAATTTATCCATCATCTTAGAATTTATCCATTGTAACATTAAATTTATTCACACCTATATATGACCATACCTTGAGTAAATTCTGTAAGAAACCATTTGTTTAAAGTATTTAGTGCAATTTCTCGGTAAGTAAGATCTTCGTCATTTTGTATAATTGTTTTTACAGTTTTGTAACAATAATTTCTCGTTCCTAGAAAAACTGGGACTGGATGAACCAACTTGTTCCCTAAAAAAAAGGCGCATTTATTATTTTGTTCTGCAGAAGTTCGAGAAGAATCTTATAAAATTAACTGAGTCCACTCATTGTCAATCATGCATGAACGAAATAACGCAAATCAAAAATGTAGCGAAGCAAAAAATAATTCCTTTTTCTGAGGGCAAAATAGTTTTGTCTAAGTAATGAAGATAATTATGAATAACAATAATTAATAGGTAACTAAAAACACGTCTAAACTAATAAGAGAGTATTATAAAACAGTGCTCAACAAAATTTAGGCTCTCGCATTGAAGAAACAAATAAATTGAAAATTTACCGTATTTACTAAGACAAAACAACTTCACCATCGCCATTTTAGCTGGAGTCGTCTGCTTTGACAGGGGGGCCAACTTGACAATGCATAGATCGAACGAATCGCTTCTCTTAAAATTCAAAATAATTTCTGGCGGATGATGTTAATGAAAGAATTATTATGAAGTGTGTCATACCGGGTCCTAATATAAAGGGTTAGTATTATACTTTAACTTTCAAAATTTGTTCTACTTAAGCATATGTAAATGTATAAATTCGGAGTAATATTTATTCAAATAAAACAAATCCTCAGATTATTGTAATAATTTTTGAAAGGTTAAGAAAAATTAAAAATTGTTTTTTTTTAGTTTTAGGTCGAGCCATACACTCTTTAGCTAAATTTGGAGAAGACTTATATGTGGAATCAACTGAGAATGAATTGTTTTTTAGAACAGTAAATATGTCTAAGACTGCTTATGCTTCCTATTCGTTTTCTTCAGTTTTCTTTTCTTATTTTAACTGTGATGGGAACACCAGCAATGGTAATTTTTTACTTACAAATCAAATTTTCTTTGCAAGCATAGAAATAGCATGTAAGAAGAGGTTATAAAAGTCCTGGAGGAAGTGATAACCTAATAGGATGTCCAGTTGGCCTCCAGGCATCAAGTTTATTAAATATTCTTAAATGTAAAGCAGATTTGTATTTTAGATTTTAATTTGAAATTTTTTCAGGTTCAGTCACTTGTCAGATTTCCATGAGGTCTGCACTGAGCATCTTCAGGTCTCCATTGACCCTTGACAGAACAACTGAATCAGTTCAGATCCAGTTTCAACCAAAAAGTGATAAAATCATATTTGTTGTTAAGTACAAAAAAGGTGTGGTGAAAACATTTAACATGCCTGTGATAGAATGTGAGGCACTTCAGGCATATTACCACAAAGACTCTTCCCCAAACAGAATAACAATCCAGCCAAAAATTGTGGGTGAAATATTAGCCAATTTTCAAAACAACCAGGATGAAATAACATGGAAGGTTACCAAAAATAACATGCTGATAAAAAATTATTCAGAGCCTGAAGATGAGTACAAAGGAATCAGAACTGAAATATGTGTTGATAAAGATGAGTTTGATGACTTTCAAATTACAAATGAAACTGAAATAACTTTTTGCCTGAAAGAGTTAAGGGCAGTTTTGTTATTTTCAGATAGTGTGTCTTTGCCATTGACAGCAAATTTCAATGTCTGCAGTAAGCCAATTGTGTTTGTTATTAAAAATGACATTTTTGAGGTGAATATTGTGGTTTCTACACTCACTGGACCGGACAGTTCACATTCAGAGAGTTCATGTTCTTTAAATATTGATTCTGTTAGAAATCCCAAAAATGCAACAGTTAGCAACAATCCAGAAATAAATGGTGATGTGCCTCAAGAGCAAAGCATTGATAAGTCCAAGGAAAAAAATGTGGGAAGAGAAATATTAAAACAAGTTTTTCAAAGATGTTTTGATAAGGGCATTCAGGATATAAGAGATATACCTGGCTACAGTGTTGTCTTAGCCTCTGATTCTGACTCTGATTCATAAAAATTGATAAAAATAATCAAATCAAGCAAAGGGTCTAAGTGCTCCAGATTCTTGTATTTTGTTCAAATATTAAAATATTATGTTTTTAAAAAAAATGTCTGGTTGTTAATGAATGCAAACTGCCAAGGCAAAATTTGCTCACCCTCCACAGCATTGATAGGCAACAAATGCACCCCGAAAGGTCAATCGTCTCGGAGAGTTGTATTTCTTCTGCGTCACTGTGAATCATACTTTAAATGCGTTTCGGTGGATATTACGGTTTAATGACATTTCCACATTCTGTTTGCTTAACTTTCATAAATTACCCTTTCTTTTTCAAAGCTCTTTTCTAAATTTGGTTTTATTCTTTTATAAATTAAAAAAGCGATTCCAACGATTTCACGAATTTTTTTAATTAAAAGTTCTTAGAACCTCATTTTAAAAAGTTTTATATAACTTTTTGTCAATTGGCGGAATCGTTAAACCTTTTTTATATAAAATAATTAATTGGATGGAGAAAATTCGACAACGAAAGGGATGGAATTGACCGGTCTGATTTGAAACAAATTAACTGAAATTCAGTTTTATTATTTGACCGAAAGTTCACTGAATGCTCTAAAAACATGCATTCTGTTTGGATTGATCATTGTGACAGTGATTATGACGAAGAGATTCTCCCGTAACAAAAAATAACACAAGACTAACAATGGTTAATTTAAATGTCAAAATTTTCTACTTATATAAGTATATATTTGTCCCAAATTCAAGTGCTACAATGCAAATATCTAAATATCTTTATAAAAATGATTTCTCAGGAAACTTCTTCAGGAACCAACAAATTTAAATTAGCCTGGTTAACAGCGGCTCCCACGAATTTCTCCTCGTCGCCCCGCAGTGATAGCCTCTCTACAACTAAATTTGAATCCTTTTTCTCGGGCATCATGCTCGTCTTCTCCCACTTGGAGCTCCCGCAGACTTTGCAGGAATGCAGAGGAATCAGTTCCAGGCAGACGGTCCTGGCGGAGCACTTGCCGCATTTCCAGAACCTTTTTATCGCGTTAACGACTTTTAAGGGATGCTTTTCTTTTTTGCACAGCTCGGAAGCAGAAAAGCTTTTGTAGTTGCACTTTAAGCACCTCACTGCCTTGCATTCGATTTTGAAGGTGGACGCCATTTTCGCTTCCATTTTTTCCCGCGTTTCTAACTTATCGAAGTATTTTTCTCGCTCGTTGGACTCCGCCATTTTTAGTATTTCCTCGTTTCGAGTTTCGGAGTTCATCAGTCTTAAGAATTCCTCGGTTATACCGTTTTCTAAATGCTTTTGCTTGGCAGGATCTGTCGGCGCCTCCGACAATTTGGCCTTCTTCGCTTCTTCCCCTTTCTCTTTCTCTTTCCCTTTCTCTTCCGCTTCCAACTTCCTCTTAAGAGACAAAATCTGACCGTCGGTTCTTTTCCTGCTCTCTGAGTATTTCTTCAGCGGGCCGTGCTCCCGAATGTACTTGAGGGCGTTGGCCTTGGCAGCGTTCCTGTCCTTCTTCGACACCGTGAATTCCAGGTCAACCAATTGGGGCTGGGAGTTTGCGGCTTGGCCTTTCATCGGAACAGGCTCAGGACTTTTGCTCAGCATCTTCAAAATGCTTTCATCCCTTTGCCCCCGCGATTCACTTGAACATTTGCCAACTCTTTCGGACAATAACTTAATTGTTTTTTCATCCCTCGCCGTCTGCTTCGCACTCTTCTTAGCCGTCACTCCGCTGAATGTCTTTCCGCCGTAGAAAACCTGACTCTTCCCTAAAACTTTCGCCCGCAAGTTATCTAAACTTCTACCTATTTTCGGGGGCTGCAAATCCGCTCGTCTGCACGCCTTATTATACTCTTTTTTAATGTGATACACACAGTAATCGCTCCTGGACTTGTTCACGACGGACGAGCAATTCTCTCCGTTCTTCTTCTTGCTTTTGCAGACACCGTAATCCCGTGACGTGCCCATGAGCAAGATTTTCTGGGCGTTGTCCACCCTCAAAGTTGCTTCGGCTTTGTCGTTGCCGTTCATCACGGCGGGATTCAAAATGGCGACCACTGCTCCCAGACATGTCTTCCAGAACTCCTTATAAGCGGAGCCGAAGAGGAGCACGCAAACGGTCTTGATGTCCCCCGCGAGGTCTGTCAAATGCCACAGACAGTATTGATTTCCGTTGCGTGAGGTTCTTAGAAATTTCCCAACTACTGCACCGCCCGTTACCCAGTTGGACTCTTTATGAGCTGGCCTTTCTAGAAATTTTTTCAGCTTCAAAGTACTCACGGAAACTCTCCCCAAGAGTTTCTCTTTTAAAGACACCGACGAAAGAAGCGGATTAATTATATGCATGCCTAGAATAGGATCCACCAAAACTTGTTTTTTATCCGAAGCATTAGTGAACCTTTCCAAGTGGTTTTTCAGGGCCTCTGCGCCCGATTTCCCCTTGTGCCAACCGTCTTCGCTTTTGTCCTTTGCCACGAAGTCGGCCTTCCGATTTGTACTTTGTTTAATTAAAGTCCTTATGTCTTTCCCGCATTCGTTGTACTTCCCTTCTTCAAAGTATTTATTTTCTTCGTCGTCTGAAGAATCCGTCAATCCTGGAAAAATCGATTAAATTCAAATGGTTATGAATGACGTAACGAACTGGCTGCGGTTCGAGTGGGCTGTGGTTTAACGGAAAAAAGCGAAATTATTCCGAAGGCCCAACGCACGCTCGAAAGCCATCCGGAAGGTAATATTTTAATATAATTTACTTTTCCGTCTGATGACATGTTTTATTATTATGTTTGAAGTTATGAAAATGAACTCGGTGTCGTTTTCCCTCACAATATCTACAGTAATGTGTGGCAACGTTATTAATTCATCGCGTTTTAGAATTCATTTCTGCTTCAGAATTTCACTTGCTTCTAAAAGTTGCGGCGGTAATCATAATTTAATTTTTCGCATAATGATTTCAATTTGTGCCTGGAATTGCCACAGATTTAGCGAGATAACTCCGAATTAACCGTCAAAAAAAGGATCTGCGGCATTAAGAAACACGGGCATTTCATACCTTCGCGTTGAAATTGCCTTACAACAAAATCATTGGTAAAATTTCATCGCCATCCGATGCGCTCATTAGTTCTGCATTCGTCGTTAGCAGGCGGCCATTAGGCGCCGAAACCAGGACGAGCACACGATTTGTCTCTTCGTTAATCCACTGTCCATTAACTAATTAAAGCAAATCATCATTTACAAACATATTATCCCATTTTGTTCCTGGTTTAAAGCCAACTAATGATGCAAAAAATTTCTCTGGATAAAGGGAAGAAACGGCAAGTTACGACTCAGTTGCAGTTCTGCAGCCAAGTGTGGAGTTCGCGCTCAAAATAAAACAGGAAATTTATATATTTTCATTTCCAACTTCTTCTAAAGACTAAGGGTAATAAAAAAACATTTCTTAATGTTATTATTAGGGCGCTTATGAAATTTATGCAGCATTTCTTGTCATTTGAGATGTGCCGCAAAAAGGTTTTGACATTACAAGTTACTTTAATAATGTGAATAACAGTATTTATTTGAGATTTGACATTTTTCTTTTTGCCTTATCAATAAGAAAAGGGTTATAGTGAGTGGGAAAAAGTTTAATTTTATCCAAATAAAGAGAGTGGTAAATGTTCAATTATTATTTGAAGGCTTTTTATTTATGAGGGCTTTTATATGAAGAAGTCTCATAGAGATCATAAACTTAAAGAAAAAGTTTACTTCTAAGCGACAAAGCAGATATTCATTTTATCAGCAAATTTTAAATTTTCATAAAAAATTAAGATTATTTATTTAATGATTTATTATATTTATCAATACAAGTTAAATTCTTTAAGGCTACTTTCATCACTACTTTTAATACAATTTAAGTTTAGGACATGTTATGCAGTGTATGAGAGACCCAAATTTTTTTATAACTTATTAATTAAAATCCTGCAAAAAAATATACATGTTATGGCATTGATTACAAATCTTTTCATTTATCCAACTGCCTTTTTACAAAAATACTAATTTGCTGCCATTAATTTTATAAATGTTCATGTTCAAGCTGCATAATACCTTTTTACATATAAAAAATACTTATTTACCATGATTAATAATAATTTTTTAGTGGGTTTATGTGTTTGAAGCTAAGAAATTGTTTAAACCAGTAGAAAACTTCTCAATTCAATTCTAATGAAACCTTAATAAATTAATTTTCTGTGAGTCCAACTGTAGCTGTAATATGAACAAAAAATTAAAAGCAAAATGTGCAAATTAAGGGAGAATTTAAGTTTTTGTTTTGTAACAAAGAAATAAATGCTTTTGCATTTATTTCTTGCAAATATTTTAAATGAACAAGTAAAATAATAAAAGAGCAGGTGTAATTTTTGTACACTTTGTAAGAAAATATTTTCCGGCTTTCATTGGCCATTAAGAATTGAAAAATACCTTCGTGAATGGCACTCGCCAGTGGTTCCGGATTTCTTGTATTGGCCTTCTCTTCCTCGACAAAGTTCCTTTTCTTCGACAATATTTTTTTCTCTAAATTAACTAAATCCTCCAAAAATCCTTGTGGTTTGGAGTGATTGGATTCCCCCAAACGTTCCGAACTTTCAACTTCATTGAAGACTTCTTCCAATAATACGGCATCAGGCGCTTTTTCTTGATCCATCCTAAAATTTTTCTTTTTCTTACATTGTTTTGAGGACATGAATTCTTTAAATGGGATATTTCTTCCTAAGAACAATGTAAAATTCGATGCAATTTACAAAATAGCCCTAATATTGACATCAAGATTCCCTAACTTTCCAACAGTTATCTAGTGCTTTTAATCCCGTAACAATTATCACCACCGAAGAAATGAAAAGAATTCCAAATATCGAGTTGACATCAGAACCGAAAATGCAATATTCCACTTAGCAAATAGGTCACCGCTTAACGCGCCTTTTTCTAAAAACAAAAATAGTGCCAACATAATTTTTAATAATTAAAATGGCGGGACTTTCAAAACTTGAAGAAATGACTTGCGAATAGAAATTCGTAAATAATTTCAACTGCAAATATTAAGCGGGAGGAATTTGCATTCCTTTTTATGATCTTACATAATGAAATTAAAGTATACTCCTAAGGGCAAAATTTTTTCAAGCTGAAAGAGTCAAGGGTTCTATTAATGAACAATAAAACAATCGTAACCTTTGCACTCTTCAAAGAGCTGAAATTAGCTTACACAATTTTTTAAACTTCGCTCGTAAAAATTTTTAAACAAATAACATTTGATTTTTTAATAAAATTGATTGACTGCTGTCCATTGTTTTTAAATCAGTGATGTGTAAAATTTTATGAATAAGTTTCGTTTTTTAAGGCGCCATGCCATAAAAACCACACTGCACTTTCTTAATGAAAGAACATTATGAAAACAAAGTTTTGTGAACTGGCTACAACTAAAGGAGCACAAAATTAATTAAATTCTTCTTTCTTGGGCAGTGGAACAGTTCATTGATTACCGGAGTGTGCCTTTGAAATAAGAGACAAATTCATCATCAATTAGCACGATTGATTTATCCGTTTGCCCTTTCCGCACTTCAGAGTCTTTAAAACTCTTTTCCAACAAATCAACTACTCAGTGGTGCTCAAAGCTCAGCAACAAGCAAATGAAGGCTTTCCCTGAGACATATCCTCCTTTACGGGCTTTAACGGGCTCTGCTTATTGCAGGAAAAATGGAGAAATTCCAAGGAATGCAAAATTAACAGCCCTCGCCTCCTTTCCGGGTCTTAGGAATGTGAATAGATTCCGCTAGCGAATGTCTTCCCCGAAGCAGTGTAAGTAGTTTCTAAGAGAAAAACAGAATTAGCTATAAATACGATGAACCAAAGTCACGAGTGGTATTTTTGGAGTGGTAAATTTGGGCTGTGTTGCAGGAATGAGCCACAAATAAAGACTTCATTCACGAGATCGTCATTTTCGGATGAGTTTTGTTGAAAAGACTCTCGCAGCAAAGAACGAAGGAAAAGCAGATCTCATTTTTCAATTTCAGAGGCGATGTATCGCACTGTCGACTATTCTTTGGTTTTTCTTAAATGAAGAGAGCGCAAATGAAAATAAATAGCCTCAAGGCGCCATTTATCTTAGTGTCGGGGCCGTTAAAAAGAACAGTTTCTCTTGTACACCACTATTTGACAAACATCCCTAAGGCAGGGTGGCTGAGAATTTTGATTTTTGCACTCTACACGAATAAAGTCAATAGGGTAAGTAACTTAGGGCTGTTAAATGTTGTATTTGTGCCTCATCGGTGCCTGATTTTAGGATAATTTGTGCCATCGAGTCGTTTTATTGTGCGTCACTTCTTCTATTCGTCTTATAATTTGTTGGTTTTACTGCAACTTGCAAATTTCTCGAAATTCTCATTCGGTCAAATGTTTTCGGCTCCAAATGGGGGGAAAAATTTAATAATTGACGAGTATAACTTCATCTTTGTATAATTTTTTAGAAATTAAAAAATTAATATTTGCAAACTACATCCAATCACGTGCTGCATTAAACTTCCAAGCCTTTTCTTTTTATTCATAAAGTTCTAAACAGATATTGCGCCTTCTAATCCCCTCAAAGAAACGCCTTCGGAAACAAAAACATAAGTTCTCGTTTCGAATGACGTTGCACTTAACTGGCAAAAGGTGCGTAGAATTTTCCGACCTATGGAAATTTTCAAAAGAGAGAAATTTCCCCAAAGTGTTGTTTCGCGGTCGAAAGAACAATTTCAGAAGCCAGTCGAGACTCCGATTCAATGCGAAGTAGATGTCCTTCACGTGCAATTCTTTATACATTGCTCTCTACAGGTTCGCTGCTATAACATAACGTATGAAATAATTCCTTAAAAGACCAGTTCGGTTAGTTTTTATTTTAATTTGGGAAGAACAAGTTGTATTTTAAAAATAAACGCGTGCAATTCTTCTTTTTCGCATTCGCATCGTTTGCGTAATTTTTCAAAATGTGATTCCGATTGGCCTTTTGGGCTCCTGTTGGCCTTTTGGGGGCACAACCTCACTTTTTAAGCTTTGCCACATTTTAATGTGCAACATATTATTGCATTTACGGGTCTAAAAACGCGTCTTGTTTCGTCAGTGTTTTTATTTCCGCGATAATAATAATTTGATTTGTGCGATTTTCATCATTTTTTGACGGGGCGTAAAGTTTTATTTTCCGCGGTTTTTCCGGGTTTACTTTTTAAGTGTTTCCTTTGTGCAGTCGAATTCGTAACTATTATGAAAAAAACCGTCAAATTTTCTCAGTATTTTCCTTCTCGTAAATTTATTCTTTTTACTTAATTTGTTGAATTCCATCCAAGCATAATTTTCGTGAATTTTCGTGAATTTTCGTGAAGTTTGTTCATGATTTTATACATAAATAAAATATTTAATATTGAAAAAACTCAAGGATTTCTATGAAACGACTGTTGTTTGACTTCCTTAAACAGAATGTACTCCTGATCCAGACAAGGGGTCAGATGTGCACTGTTAGTTAAGTTCATTTAATTGCAGCCTCTTCACAGACTCACCACAATGTAATCGAATTCCGAGTGGAAAAATAAAAAATGCTTAAATATGGGCCTAAGGCAACCAAGACATGCGTTTCTTGTGCCTCTAGCCATCATTCAATTAATCGCAGTCAGATGCGAAGAGAGTGTGTTCAGAATCCGGAAATGCTGCGCCGAAAACGAGTTGATTTTGGATAAAACAAGCGAATGCGTCGAATTCAAATTACTCAAGATGGAGAGCCACATTTACCAGCACGAGTCCAAAATGCAGCCGAAGAGCTTCGGACTGGGTGAGATGAAACGACATGTTTTCTGCTCGGTCAGGCCGAAGACAATTTTCTTAGGGGTGCTCTGTGATTTAGGTGCGAAGGATTCGCGCCCTTGGTGGTTCCCGCCCCATAAGAAAATATTGTCCAGGAAAACAAACGAAACGCTGGCGGAATTCCCCAAGAAAATGGACGTTGTGGCGGGAGAGAAACAGCCTTGCGACATTTTAGAAACCACTTTCCTGCCCATTTTCATGAGCCAGTACGACTTTTACGACGACGGAAGCATCATTGTGTACCCGAACCAGACGGAAGGGTTCCACACCCAAAAGGTCGAGATAATATTCGAAGCCATGTCGTACTGCATCGACAGGTAAGACCTGGAAAATGCATAATATTATAATTTTCGACAGCCCATTAGCCACTCCATAAAAAGCCTTCCTTCCATTTGTCTGTTTATGCAACAAACTGAAAAAAAAGTAAATTTGACTGTAAATTCGGGAGTTGCACTTTAATCTCTAATGAAGAAAATTCACGTTTCAATCAAATTCACTTATAGAAATGAATGTTTTACTTTCTGTTAATCATAATTTAACCTAATTTGTAATAGCAAATTGTGGATAATTTAGTCCGTCTTATCACAGATCGATTTCTTCAACAACATAAATGAAAAAAAAGAAAAAAATTGGGAAGACAAAAGGAGAAGGCAGTGAGGGAAAATTAAATTAACCTTTTGCACTTGTGTGTCACCTTATATTAATATTTGCGCTTAAAACGCGGTTTAAAAGTATAAGTATATTTGTATATGAAAAATACATAATATTTTAGTTGGCTTCGCCGTTCACTTTTAAAAAAGTACAATAAAAATATGTATAATTTTACAATTTCTAATTTTCCAGGCGAAGGAAAATTTTAATTTTTTGCATTTTTTTACTTTAATCTTTTAGCTAAACTTAAATAATTAAGTAAAGTAATAATTCACTTTTATTGTAAATGTAAGCAAATAAACATTATTTTCAAAATTTCAAAAAATTTATATATAATTATTATATAATTTAGGCCTTTTTAGCAAATAATTAGTGTAAAAATTTTAAATGTAAAATTTGGTCAGATGTTAATGTCCAATTCAAATCATTCACGGGTGCAAAGGGTTAATTATGGGAAAATAAAAGAGAAAAAAGGAAAGACGTTTTAATAACAGTAAATTGTGCGCAGTGCGCATATTCACATTATCACATTATCAACATCGTATCTCAACTTATCTAAATCTTTCAATTAATTAATTGCGAAAGAATAATTACAACACCATTATGCGGATTTACAAACTCGCTTTTTAAATGGCCATTTATTTTGCTTGCCGGCCACCTTCACCCTGGCCTTTTCCCCACCTTTCCATGACCGAAAAAATGCCCTCCACAGATTAGAACTGGACACGGACGGGGAGGAAGAAGCCACCGAACCGACGTTGGATTTCTCTGACACCATCGACTACCTGATCATGCTGTGCCCATGCAAACAAGCGACCTGCATCCTCAAGTGCTGTCCGCCCGGAATGCTGCTGGACGTGGAAAATGCCTCCGACATGGACATTGCCTGCGTCAGGAGCGAGCCTGGTGGGTGACTTTGATTCGGATTTATTTGGCATGTTCCTGCGAGACCTCATCCATTATTCGCTTCCCAGAGGAAACAGACTGGACGCCTAATTACACGAAAACAGAGACCGACGTTCGGGACTTTTTCCTTCTGCATCGCTTTCCGGTGTGCAAACCTGGGGAAGGAGCGGTCATCCCCAACCAGTTCAAAACGGATGGACACACCATTTTCTCCAACGGCTCTGCCCATATTTTCGGGGAGAAACACGTCAGTCAGTCGTTAGAGTTTTGCGGGGAAAACTTCATAATGGGCCATGACAGCCGAAAAATTTACAGTCACCTCATAAGGTAAACCCATGACATTTATCAGTTATCAGCATCCCCTCCCCCTCCCAGAGATATTCAATTTTCTCTATGAATCTGTACCTTAGCACAATTTAATATAAATTATATTTTTTCGCTAAAACCGTTTTTTCGTTAAAAAAAGTCTCTGTAGAAAATTTATTTAACGAAGTCACTTTCAGGTGTTATCCGGAAGTCGGAATTAAGCACCGAGACTTGGAAATAAGGAGGAATTTATATGGAGTCTTGTTTGTGATCGGCTCAATATTTTTATTCCTCACTCTCCTCGTCCACGGGTTGGTGCCCACCAGAAACAACATCAACGACAAAAATCTCATATCGCAAACGTGGAGCTTGTTCATCGGCTATGTGAGCATCGCCATTTCTCAGCTGGGAATGAACAGCCTCCCTCAAAATGTGTGCGCGTTCTTGGGTAATCATGCTGACCTTCTTGCACCATCACAACGAACAGTGCACTGAGTCAATCTTGTTTTTCAGGATTCCTCATCCAATATTCATTCTTGGCAGCTTTTTTTTGGCTAAATGTCTTGTGCTTTGATATTTCGTGGACCTTCAGGTGAGGAGATAATTTCTGGTGATTGGCTTTCTCGAATGGACCAAATGTAATGTCGATTGGTTTCCCTTGCAGTGAACTAAGGATCATCCGTGGAATCCCAAACGACAGAAGTCATAGAAAATTTTTCTATTATTCCGTTTATTGTTGGTTATCGCCAGCAGTGATATCGGTCGTAACGGCCGTTATCGAGTTTTCGCCAAATATTCCAAACAATATAATAAGACCTCAGATTAAAGAGAGATGCTGGTTTAGAAATGGTAAACCTAAAAAAATTATTAAACAAAATCAACTGAGCTAAGAATAAATAACTTATTCAAAATGACACATCATATCTTTTCCATTGTTACAATGTTTTCAAAGGTTTCCCCAAATTTCAATCAAATGAGAAATTATTTTTCCATCAGTTGAGATTCTGTATTCTTTCAAAACTTATTCAAATTAAAATGTTAATTTTTTTTTATGTCAGTCCTATCATAAATTTCTGACATAACCCAACCACTAATTGATGTGAACATCACATAAAATTTCACAACTTGTGCATGTTGCATGATCATAACATTTCACAGAATATATACATAACATATTTTTTATTTCAGACTCAGCTGCAATCCTTGCCTACTTTTATGGGCCAATAGCCATATTATTAAGTATGAATGTGTTAATGTTTATGTTCACTTTATATAGGATATATCAGGCCCAGAAAGATATTTCAACTGTCATTAGGAACACAAATCCAGAAAAACAGAGGTACTCATATTTATGAATTATCTACTCTATATTAAGGAGCTATAAAATTATTCTCTGCTTCAGGTTTATCCTCTACCTGAAATTACTCATTTTAATGGGGTTGCCATGGATTGCTGAACTTATATCATGGGTAGTAGGAGGACCCAATTACTACTGGTATCTCACAGACATCATTAATTTACTAAGGGCTGTTTTTATATTTGTGGTCTTCTGTTGCAAGAAACAGGTATTGTAGTTGATTCTAGCGAAAAAGCTGAATGTTAGTGAAACTTTTGTTAGATCCAACAGAGAAGTTCAAGCGGCTACACAAAGATGCTTTTTACGGAATTTTAAAATGGACACTCGCCATATATACCAGTTTTTAATTTGGGAAATGCCTTCAGTCTCAAAACAGAGTCGAGACATTACAGGAATTTTAAAGTTTTTATTAATATTCAACACTCTCTTAGGTTTTAGATGAAATTAAACGGAAATTTGGCTTTATAAAGACACGGCGTGTAGGACGACCCAGCATACCAAGAACAAGTTCCAGTTTTTTTGCAAGCACACAATTTCAAGATCTACCTAAATGTTCAAACAACGCTGTATCTAGTCTTTAATTTTAAGTTTGTACTGAATATGTAGTTATGAAGTAATATATTCCTAATCAATTCATCACGCGTTTTTACAATAAAATCCATTCACTATTAACCTCGTTAACGAGTGAGGTGCTTAAATAAAGAGCATCGTATCTGCAGCAAACAATTGTTTTCAAACGTGCCATGGACACTTGCCGCCTTTTTCAAAAACCGTATTTCTGAGAGTACGTCCTAAATTTTACTCCATTAGTGACGTCACGTGTCTTTGTATAATCCCAATAATACCGAATTATTGTGAGGGGGCTGAAATTATTAAGTCTCGGCGTAATAAGAAATTAAAGTACTTATTCGACTTTTTTGGTTTACAAAAAGCAACTTTTAATGAATATAATATTGTTTAAGAAAATTTGTAATTGGTTTTCTCAAGGTCTTCTACTTTGATTATGATTGGTTAGAACAAAATTAGCAGCAGATGCACTGCGCATGCGTCAAAAATTGTGGTCTCCATTTTGCGCCAACGAAGGCTCTGTAGTATAATTATAATATGAATTAATTTACGGTGAAAAAGAAACCAAAATATAGATATTACCTGGAGAAATGACTTATTAATTCTAAGTGTTTGTAAATCAGTAATTTTCAGTGGGATTTATGTGAAGAAAACCTTCTCCAACGATCAGTGACATTTGTGTACAAACAGAATGGCGGTGTTTAAAGGCCTCATTTCGTAGTTGAGCTCTGTAAATTGAGTTTAAAAACATTGTGTATAAAATCGTACTGTATTCTATAAACGTACTAAGAAGTTAGTACTAGATGACAGTCTTTTAGGAGCAATTGTTTGGTGAAAATGTCTTCTGTAGAGTATGATTTAGACACATCGGGAGGCTTGATGCCAGTAAGTTTCTATCCGTTTAGGAGCCATTTTGTTAAAAATATGGCGTGTTAAATAAAAAAATATTTACTAAAGTGCATTTTTCTCTTCTAAATTATCGGCTTGGAGAGAAATATTTACGATAATTTCGTTCTGGTGAAATTTTCAGCAAATTCAGGCTCTCATAGCCCCTCCGGTGAGTGACGATTCATCAAAAATTAAAAAAAAGGAAGGGAAAGAATTACATCCTTACTATAAGCGTCCTGGCAAAGGACATAATCACGATTCCTGTGATTCCTGCGGGGAAGGCGGTAATCTGCTTTGTTGCGATAAATGTCCTGCTTCATTTCACCTTCAGTGTCAGTACGTATGAATTTTTTACTTTACCATTACCAACCAGTTAATTTATTCAAAATTTTTAAAAGAGGTAGGGTTAGGTTTTAAATTTTCTGTTTTATTATTTACTTCATGAGAGCCGTTTTATGCAGTTGAATTAAGTAATCATTTAAGGGGCTGTTCAGTGCTTTTTAAATTCCTGTATTAAAATCCTAAAGTGAGTGGAATTTCTATAAAAATGTTCCCTGGAAAAACTTGTTAAGAAATTTAGGTTTAAGGATTTTTCAGTTGGAAAATGAAATTTTTCTGTCTAGTTTATAATTTTCTGCCTTTTATTATGACCTTTTTTTACTGTAAGTTTTGGAAGAAATTATAAAACCCTTATAAATATAAAGAAAATATGGAATGAGCGATTTCCTTTGAATAGCTTCAAAGTCTTTAAATTATCAATTTGTTAAAAGTATTTTTGTAGTTATTCAATGCTCTTTGGTATATTTTTGAATAAATAGAAAATAGAATCAAATAAAACTATTTTAAACAATGGCTGATAACTTTGAAATAAAAAGCTAAAGAAGTAAATGTAAAGACATCAATAAAATCTTTTTATAGAGCAGAAGTTGTGCATTTAAAGCTTTTATGTGGTTGAAATCATTCCCAAATGTAGTTTTAATTAGAAATACAGTTTAGTGTATTACTGTAATAATAATTGCTATTATTTTGATTTAGTGATCCTCCTTTGGAAGAGGATGATATACCCATTGGACAGTGGTTATGCCATTCATGCAAAGTTGCTGCTGTAAGTTGAGATAAATATTTTGTTAAGTAATTTTACAAGAATTTCATTATAAAAAGCAAACATTTGACTTTTAGGCAAAGGCAGAAGGCATTCCTGTAAGGGAAATAAAGTTTTATAAATCTGAAATTATTACCAAGACCAAAGCAGATGCAGAGGCCTCAGCTCACCAAAAAGTCTCACTCAAATCAGAACCTGACTTGGAGGTGAGGGGGCGCTTGAGAAACAGAAAAGACAGTGTTTCCACTGTGACCCCAAAATTGGCCAGAAAGGGAAAGGCTGCATCTGCTGCTGAGAAAAAGAAAAAAGATGAAGAAAAGAATGAGACTTCAGAGGAGGAAAATGCCAATGAGGATGAGGATGATGCAGATAAAACATCTAAGAAGAATAAAGGAAAATCTGATGATTGTATAAATAATGAGGTGATTGAATTCGCTGTTCTTTATTTTAAAATTCCAAACCTGTGGTTTTACTCACTAACAAAATAAATATATTTCATTTTTAGAACTTAAGTGAAACTGACTTGAACTTCCTCATGACGCCACTGGATCTTTTAATTGAAGCTGCTATAGAAAGTAATCCAAAGCAGTATGATCTTCCAAAGGAACTGACTACAACCATGGCTTTTCCCGGGGGCGAAAAGGGTAACTTTCGTTTTTAGTTTTTCCTTATGATTTTGTTTTACCATAATTGAGTGAGTGTGGCCTGCGTTGCAGTGGGAAACTGTATAGGCCCCAGCAAAATTTCATCTAGGCGGAATTCCTCGGCGAAAAAAAAGCCCTACGAGTTGGACAATGGAATGGTGCCACTTCCGGTAAAAGTGTGCTACGAATGCCACAAAAGTTGCAGAGTGGCTCCGCTCGTCTCCTGCGACTACTGTAGTTTGCTCTTTCACTTGGATTGCTTGGATCCCCCACTCGCGTCAATGCCTACAGGGAAATGGATGTGCCCCAATCATCCGCATCACTATATCGTATGATTCTTATTTTATATGAAAATAAAAGAGTTTATTCCGAGAATTAATCCACAGTTTCATCTTGTTCAGGACACAAAATTGCTTACTTCAGTTAGCTTAACAGAGAGAGTTAAACTGTGGGAAAAATATGCTGGACCAATAGATCAGGACGCGGTTAAATTAGAATTCATTCGTAAAGTGAGAAGAAAAAATCCTCCTTTCAGATTCAAAATCAAACTACCACCTAAAAATAAGATCAGAGTGAGTCAATTAATTTTCGTAATTATTTCAAGAGGCAATTTCGAGTATTAAAATAATTGCAATCTGTTTCGACAGGTGCCAGAAGCAATAAAACAACAATATGCTTGTCCACAATCTTTAGTGCCATCTCTGAAAGATGTTTTAAGAGTGGAAAAAATTTCTAGCCTTGAAGAGCACGCCACTGCATGGGAACAAGAACAGGTACAGCATCACGGTCGCGCGCTCAGCCACCAGAGAAAGCGTGTTTTTCCTAATGTGTGATTTTGTTTGCGCAGTGGCTTTCCAGCATAATAGCCATGCAGTCTAGTATAGCTTGCCATCTTGCCTTCCAAAAACAGAAAAAATCTCAGTATGCTATCGACGGTGAAGCAAAATCCAAATCGACGGACATATCGCAAACGGAAGCTCAATTAAAGGCGAACGACATAGTTGAATTAACGATCGAGCGGCAAATGAGTGATAAGCAAAAAAACAAAACGAAAAATTCAAACGAAGTTTTGAATGGGAACATAACAGTACAAAACCTGAAGGGCCCCGCCTCAGCGAACCCGAAGGAATCCGTCGAGAAGATGATGGAGAAGATGTTCAGCGACGTGACGACGCCCTCCTCCCCCAAGAAGACGGAGTTCGCCGGGAGCAAAACCCTCGAGAGCTTGCTCAGGGAGTCGACGACGGAGAAAACAAAAAAAATAATCATCAACGGTCCCATACCGAAGGACGCGAAAATCATTCTCCACCAGAACGGCGAAATGAGATTGAAAATAAGGGAGGACCAGAACCTGAAGACTTTTGAGCCGAGGATTAAAGTGACGGAGCAGAAGCAACAGCAGAACTCGACCTCGATAGACACAAAAGCTCTGGAAAGTCTAAGCTCTCAGTTGGACTATTTGTTAACAACCTCAGCAGGAGAAGGTAATTTGTTTCTCTGTAGTCAATTAAGAAAATTGTAAAACCATATGTAATTATGTTTTAAATGGCGACATTAGACTAAATATCAATAATTGAAAGTCTGAATTATGGGAAAATTAACAGGAAAAGCTGCATTGAGTGTAAAAATATTTAAAAAGTACAAAAGTATAAACACAATAAATTTTATAAATAATAATTATAATGATATTGACGTGCTAATTTTATTAATTTTTAAAATGAAAATGCTTGCAGAATTGGCGGAGGAGTTGAGCAAAATCGACTCCCGTCTCGTGAATCTGCTCGCTTTTCAAAGAATTCAGCAGCTGCTGCCGTCCACGATCGGAATGCACTGCGTCAAGAATTCTGGCCCGAGAACGTTGCCCACTCTCTCCCATTACCTGACAGAGAACGAAAGCCAAAGATTGAGACTCCAGAAAGAGTCGTCCTCGGAGCCGAAGCAGGACTCCGAGGGGGACCCCAAAAAAGACATAATTTTCGGGACCTTCGAGAAGAACCTCCTGCTCAAGGACGGGATGCTGCTGTCCAAGAAGCAGTACGTCGCCATCAAAGACTGCAGCGCCGAGCTCAACCTCCAGGAAGTCACCCCCAACAACGTGAACCCCGCCGCCCACCCCGTCCGGGACATCTCCCAGGTCAAGATCCAGGACTTCCTCAAAAAGGAGTTCGACCGCAGCCACGTCGAGATCCAGGCGAGGGCGGTGCTCACCCCCCTCAACGCGACGGGGCTGGGGGTCAAAATGAAGTACAGGACGCTGTCCATAGGCACGGGGGCGGACAACGACCTCTGCCTCAGCAGTTACGGTTACTGCAGTTTCGTCTCGCCGAAGCACGCGGTCATCTTCTACGACGAGGTCAGTTTCCGCTCTAGCTCTTGCTTCTTTTCTGGCTCTTTCTGACTGCCCTAATTCCCAGCAGATGACAAAGCATTACGAACTGATAAATTACTCGGAGCACGGGACGCTCGTGGACAGTGTAGTGTACACGACGGATTATTCCGAGCGGAAGACGCCGAGACTGGACGCGAAGGTCCCGGAAAGGAACCCCCTTTCGAAAACCATCAAAGAGATTATAGACAAGCGGCGGGGCATCAAGAGGAAGTCAGAGGACGCGGAATCGCCCCCCTCGAAAATGATCTCCAAAGAGCATCAGGTGAGCCTGACGAAGTTTAATAGCATCCTTTATGTCGGCCCAGGACATGAAAGGGTCCCCATGGGGCTTGCATGACTTCTAAATGATAATAAAAATTTGCAGAATCCAAGGCAGTGTTTCTGCCAGCCGAACGAACTGCATCGCAGCCATCCAGCCGGTTGGGAGGGTTCGGCAGTTCTGTACCACTGCTCCTACATCAAGTTCGGGTGTCTTCAGTTCGTGTTCAGCATAGCCGACTACGCTCCCTCGCTGAAGGTGGAGAGCCTCGAGTCGGGGAACGGCAAGGAGGACAAGCAAAACTGGAAGAAGCAGACGAAAAAGGCTCCGGTGAAGGCGATCGCGGGCAAGGGGAAGAAGTCGGCCGAGGGGAGGGCGGACGCGGGGAAGTCGAACGGGGAGAACGGGGCTTCGAACGCGGACTCGAAGGAGGAGGAGATGGCAAACGAGCTGGACATAACCAACATGGAAATGGATTTCGAAACGACCGAGGTGAAAGACGAGCCCGAAGGCGGCAAGAATGCGAACTAAAGCACCGGATGTTGATTTATTGTATATTTTCGTGTCTCAATATGTCGTTTTAGTGATCTTCCGAATGTTTTTTCGGAGCAATTTATGTAATTAAATGGAATAGTTAGTTCCCCTCCCCCCATCGAAGTTGTTTGGGAAACGATCCAAAGGCGATGGCCGCTTTTGGACGACTTGCGAAGCAATAAGGACAGGATCTGTAAATTTTCCATTTGCCACCCCGAATGAAATTTTGTATTTCTTTAAGCCAAACGCTGAGCTGGAACACCATTAAACGGATAAAAATCGACTGAATTCGGGTTTTTAGATTAGAAGACATTTTCCTGTCGTAAAGTAGATAATAAATATCATTTCATTTGATCCTTTGTGAACGAAGACCTGTGCACTTTTCGGATTCGTTGGAAGCTTGGAAGCCGGACCGAGAGGAAGTCGACATTTGCCAGTCAAATCTGTCAGTTTTGTCAGAATCCGGGCAAAATTTAATGTTCCCGTCGGGCATTTGAATGTTGTTTTTCCCTGTCGGGAAATAAGGGAGGCTTAATTAATAATATTTTCAAATAGTGTTTCATTCACACATAAACACTAGCGATCTCTTGTTTATTTTGCCAAATGTTTGAGCGGACTCAAAACTTTCTATTCCAAGAAACGATGCTGTCTGTTGCAGTGATGCGACAACGCATCGGCGTGTTGGAAAATTGCGGCGGATGTGAGGAGCGAACGGTTTTGCCAACGTCATTTCCGGTTTACACTTTCCAAGCAAGTAGCCATTGATCGACCCTTCTCGATTTGAACTTCACGACCGAAGGGAATTAATTGAAACAAATGGACGCTGATTACAGCTACGATGAGACGTCAATAATTTTTTTTTTTCAACTATTGAACCGTTCACGTAATTTGTAATTTATTTAGTAAAGTATCCGCCAATGATAAATGGCGAAGGTTTAGTTGTTATCACCGCCTTTTTGCTGTAATTCAGAGTAGTTTCACTTGAACTTATTTTGGGCGATTAAGATGAGAGAAACTGGAATAAATTGGGATGCAGTGAAATTATTTTGGCGCTTCTGAACTTTGACAAACAATTGTGATTATCTTTCAGAAAAAGGAGTTGGTTTTCCTAAGAAATTTAGAAACTTTTTTCATTATATAATTTCAGTATTTAAGAGGTCAGAATTAAAGAACTCTCATTGAGAAAATTTCAGCAAAAAAGGCACGCGGCTTGACAAAGGAACGCTTCTGACACATGTTTCTCAATCCTTTCATTTTCATAAATATCCAATTACCCCCTTAAGGGTAATAAAAACAAATTAAAATACTTAATGGGAGTCCGGACCCGAACAAGTTTCTTGTAAATATTTATGTATTATGTACTTCCCATTATTCCTAGCGATGTGTTACTCAATCCCGAGTGCGTTGTGGCCGAGTCATTTCACAGTGGTTCTTTACTCGATGTAAAATTGTCGCGTTTGTCTTCGTTGTGCAGAGAAGGTTCAGGAAACAAAGGTTGAACACTTTTTGACGGTGGTCAGGGACGAGTTCAGACAAACCTTAAAGAGAGTGAAAAGGGAGGAAAAATGGCGGTCACTCAGTTTTACGATAATGACGTCTCGGAGCGTCTGTTCACAATTTGGAATTTTCACAAAATTATTATTCCCTTCGATGTAGAAAGGCAAATGGCGGAGATCTTTTTTCGTATTGGCGGTGCGGAACTGTTTTCGATTTTAGCTAACTGAAAGAAAAGAAGAATTTTAGAAAGGAATATGCGAAGTCGCACTTTGTTGGCTTCGTTGCTCTCCCTTTTGTTGTGTAAATGAGTTGGTGTTTTTGTTAGGTACAAAACCATATTTTTTTAGTTTATTATTAGAAAAGTAAATAAAGACAGAATTGAAACAACATGGCTCTGTATATTTGCCTAGTTATTATTTAGATATAATATATGCTATATATTAAATATAAAAATATAAAGCCTGATTATAAAAATGACCGTATTTTGATTTAGTGGACTCTGGCAACTTCACTCATTCCGTCGAATGATAAAATTTCGATAAAATTATCATAACTATACTTCAGTCTTCGCTGAACTTAACACTCTGCGGACCGAGTGCTTTTTAACTTTAAATTCTTACAGAATAATCCCTTCGAAACTAAACTACAAAATTAACCACTGTCAATTTTTCTACTCTTTATGATTTTATGTTTTTTATATTATTCCGTCTTGGCGATTCGCTAAAGACCAACTTGGCCCAAAAAGGTTGCTTGCTCAGCTAATGCTTTTTTAATTTGTCAATTTTTTCCTTTCTAACTAAAATGACGAAAAAACGAATCTATTTGCTCAATTTTATTTTTTGTTTATAGCCTGATAAAATTCGGGTTTCCCGGCAGAATGAAAAAGAAAAAAAAGAAAAAACAATGGCGCTGCTAGAGGAAACAGAAAATATCACTTCTTGTGTCCCACGGGCATTTGCTACCTCTCCTTCATTTGGAAGTGATCCTGTCGCCCGTCCAAATCACAAAGTGTTGAAAATATACTTGTTCATGTTTTTCATTATCCTCTGTCGATCTGAGATGATTTTATTCGACTTTCGACTAAGTGAAGGCTTGAGTTTCCCCGAAATTCCCCAGGTAGAGATATTTAAAAATCTTTTAGTTCAGTTATTAATATTTTAACATTAGGAATATAAATAGTGAAAAAAAATTAAAATTTGAATTCTCACCAAATAAAAGAAAAGTTACTTTGCTCTCGAAATGGTGTAAACACTACCATCAAATGACAGAAATATTCCACATTCACATTCGGATTGAGATGCGAAAAACGCAGATCGATAGAGCATGCCTGAAAACATAAGGAACTCAATTTTGAGTGCAATTGGGCCGGTAGAAAAGAAATTACTGTACAGGCAACCCAAGATACAAGACTTCCGTTTCCGGGGCTTAAAGGGGGCTCAAAAATGAAGGTTCTCGGATTGAGATGCGACCGATTTAATTTATAATTTACTTTCTTATATACTTATAAATTTACTTTTATTTTTTTATCTTAAAAATGAAAATAATTAATGTGATTGAATTTATTTTAAAATTTTACATGAATTATTAATTTAAAATTTTTTCTTTAAATTTCCTTTTCTCATATTTGAATTACAAAAATTTAGAATATCTTCTTCGGAACTGCAGCGGATGGCGGGCGGGGCCCTCATTAATGCTTCACCGGCGACCCCAAGGGCAACCGCCCCTGATATCTGTGTTCAGTGTGTAGTTGTGTAGCTCCATTACTTAGAGCACTTTTCGAACACGTGTTCCTCACTGATAAGCCGTTCAGTTGGCACTCCGGTGAGGGAGAGTGCGTGTGACAATGGCCGTGCTGGGAAGCAGGCGGGCGAACTTTTTGTTTCTTTCCCTGCTTTCTTGCTTGAATGGCTGCCTTTCGGCTGATTGCAAGGGATGCGTGCAGTTGGACACTTATTCGTTCGATAAGGTATTTACTTTTTTATTTAATTGGTTTTTAGTTGGGGTTTTTATTGCACGCCGGCAAGAGTTCATCTCATGGAAAATATAATTTTTGGGGAACGCTTTCAATAATTTAACAGAGAGTTCTTTGGCATTTTAAGTTAAATATTCGTCGGAGTGCAAAAACGTGAGGCAGGACAGAGAAGTTATTTAAGTAAACCAAGCGAAAAAGCGTCCACTTCTTTTTTGGCTTTGACGAGAACAGGGTTTATGTTGGTTCAAGCAGCTCTGTTAACAAGTCCTTTGATGTTCTTTTAAGGTTGTTTCAAAGTTTAAGGCGTCAGCTGTGAAGTTTGATGTGGCTTTTCCGTATGGGGAAAAGCAGGAGGAGTTTGGAAAAGTGTCAGAGTCTGCATATAGTGTAAATGATTTGTTAGTTGCCGAAGTGGGTGTAAAAGACTATGGAGACAAAGACAACTTAGACCTAGCTGAAAAATATGGAATTAAAAAGGATGACTTCCCTGTAATTAAGCTTTTTGTCAAAGGAAAAAAGGAACCATTGACTTTTAGGGAGGACTTTAAAGCAGAAAATATTCAAAAATTCATCAGGCAAAACTCTGGGGTGAGTGAGAATTTGATTGGGTTGCTTTGTCTTGTCTTTGAGAGATAATTATGAGATTTGCTTTCAGGTTTACATTGGACTTCCTGGTTGCCTGGAGGAGTTTGACAAACTTGCAATGGAATTTGCAAAGGAAACCTCAGCTGAAAAGCAGAAGCAATTATTGAGGAAAACAGAGGACCTGTGGGACAAAGTGAGTGGGAAATCCAATCAAAGGTCAGCTGAAATATATGTGAAAACAATGAGGAAAATCCTGGAAAAGGGAAAGGATTTTGCACAGGCTGAGCTGAAGAGAGTCCAGAACATTCTTAAAGGAAAGATCTCAAAGGAAAAAACAGAAGAAATGCAGCATCGTGTCAACATCTTACAGTCATTTAAAACTGTTGAAAAGGATGAGCTCTAATTGGCAGTGGAACTTTTAGAACTAAAATGAATCCTCTAAAATGATTCCTTCTTTATGTTAATATAATTAATGTTTCAGTAGTTCAACCTGAGCAAGATAAAGATGGAAATGTTTTTTATGAAATTGCAGTTTCTAATGCAACAATCACACCATTTGTATTTGTTATAAATATTGTAAAAATAATTATAATTAAAGCTTGACTTTTTTTTAATTTAGGCATAAAAAATTATATTGGAATAGTTCTTAATTATTAAATTTGTGATTTTATTTAGACTTACAGGCAAAGTGCACATTGGCCTCAATGGGGCTCTCAAAAAATATCAAATCAAAACACAAAAACCATTTTATTTTCCTCAGTCAGTAAAAACAGTTTTAAAATCTTTGTTAAGTTATGGAAGTCTTACATTACTCATAAAATTTTAACTAAATATAGTATTTTTTATATGAGCAGTTTTTTACAGAAAAAATGCTTTTTTGGTTTATTTGCTGTAATGGTTTTAAGTTAAGTTTAAACTGATGGAAAATAGTTTGGGACCAAAAATAATGTATCAGTTAGTTGGTTTCCTTGGTTTTTTTAAATAGTTTTTCAGAGCAAGGGATTTTATGTGTTTTAGAAACATTTTTGTGCTGCATGTGAAAGACTTTTAATTCTTGGTTTTGGTCATTTAATGAGTGCACCAATGCAAACAGAAATTTGTAATTTTGCCTGTGATCTTACAGTCCAGGTTTGAATTTTAAAAATGAATTTTGTAAGAAGCTTTACTTTCCATAATATAAGTTTGTAAATTTTTAATTATAAAATGTATAATTTCCTTATTCCAAAATGATGGGCTTTTTTTAATGTTTTCTTTTTAAGAAAAATTATCTGCAAGTTAAATTCTACTGCATGCTTATAGGAGGATTGCTTTGTTCAATCACAACAGTATGCATCCAGGGATTCTTTGAATGTGTTTTTTTTATAAAAACTAAGTTGTATTAATGAAAGATTACATTGAGATTTATTTTCATTGCATGTCTGTTAAAAATTTAATCAACTGGGTTGATTAATTTAAGGGTTTTTTTATTTTAGTGTGCTTTAATGCATCAACTGCAATTTTGACATTTATATAACTGGAGCTGAGATGGATTCACTTATTATTAGTTATTAATTTATTTTAGTTATTATTAGTTATTAGTTATTTTATTTTGCCAAGGGCAATTTCCTTTTGGCTTTTATCATGTCATATTTTTACTTATAATTACTACATTTAGTTGCCACTGATAATGAAATTTTATAGGTTTTCAGTTTTTAAGCCATTAACTTGTTGACTTAAGTAGTAATAAATAAATGAACATATAATTTTACTAAAAAGCTTAAACTTATCTCTGCATCTGATAATACATTTTATGATATATTATATATTTATCTTATAACTTTATAAATGAGCAAAATAATAATTTTTTATATCAGAGGTCGAATTCCTGGTAATATTAGTTATTTTTTCTAATATTCGAAGAATTCCTTCTTTATAAAATGACAGTTTGAGTGTATCGTTTGCTTGTATTCGTTTGAGAAAACACAAAGTCAGCACGTGGGGCATCAGCAAATAGAAAACCAAAAATAAAATATTTTATAAAGGATTGTTCATTTAGTGAAAAGAAGCAAAACAAATAGAATTTTGGAAATTGGGAGGGAATTAGTGGAAGGAGGCGCTATTAGTAACTGAAATGTTGACAAGCACTCATTTGAAGTTCTTAATCATGACAGCAATATATTCTCCGCTGGACGTCACTCGTAATAATTTCGTCTCAAAACTGGAGTTTTTGGTGGCAAATTCAAGTTCGGGAGACTTCGGTCATCTTCGTAGCGAGTTTCTGATAAATGGCGGTGGTGCCAACTTAAGCAATGACAACTGTTTGTAAGCGTAAACAATATAACCTCTCGGTTTTTGAATATTCGAGTGAGCCGTTTCATCTTACAGAAGTAATGGGATTTTAAAGAATATAAACATGTCTAAAAAAACCGTTTCATATTTTTATTCGCCCGATGTGGGCAATTTCCACTACGGTCCGGGTCATCCCATGAAACCTCATCGTTTGTCTGTGATACACAGTTTGGTTTTGAACTACGGTCTTCACAAAAAAATGCAAATATATCGGCCCTACAAAGCGAGCGCTCACGACATGTGCAGATTTCACAGTGACGAGTACGTCGAATTCCTGCAAAGAGTAACTCCTCAAAATTTACAGAACTACACGAAATACCTGGCGCATTTCAACGTCGGGGACGACTGCCCCGTCTTCGAGGGGCTCTACGACTTTTGCAGCATGTACACGGGCGCCTCTTTAGAAGGCGCCACCAAGTTGAACAATAACTGTTGCGACATCGCCATTAATTGGTCCGGAGGCCTTCACCACGCCAAAAAGTTCGAAGCCAGTGGATTTTGCTACGTAAACGACATCGTGATCGCCATTTTAGAACTTTTGAAGTACCACCCCCGCGTCCTGTACATAGACATCGACGTTCATCATGGCGATGGTGTTCAGGAAGCCTTTTACCTCACAGACAGAGTCATGACCGTTTCCTTTCACAAGTACGGTAATTACTTCTTTCCCGGGACGGGTGACATGTATGAGATAGGCGCAGAAAGTGGACGATACTATTCAGTGAATGTGCCCCTAAAAGAAGGAATAGACGATGCCAGTTACGTGCAAGTGTTCAAACCAGTCATTCATAGTGTTATGGAATTCTATCAACCAACAGCAATAGTGTTGCAGTGTGGAGCTGATTCACTTGCCAATGACAGGTTGGGATGCTTTTCTCTCAGCACAAAAGGCCATGGTGAATGTGTTAAAATTGTGAAGGATTTGAATGTCCCTTTGCTGGCAGTGGGAGGTGGTGGGTGAGTAAGAAATAATATGATTTCCATCCCATTAAATACTTTGGAGACATTAATTCTAAGCAAAAATTCTCATGTTTGCTTCTCTCAGGTACACATTGAGGAATGTTGCTCGCTGCTGGACTTATGAAACGTCCTTACTGGTGGAGGAGCACATCAGCAATGAACTTCCCCTGACAGAATACCTTGAGTACTTTGCACCTGACTTTACATTGCATCCAGAGGTTGTGACCAGGCAAGAAAATGCCAACAGCAAGCAGTACTTGGAAGCAATCACAAGGTGAGTTGGGAATTGATGTCCAGTTGATGGAAGGATTGCCATTAAAGTGTGACTTCTCCCACAGGCATGTGTGTGACAACCTGAAAATGGTGCAGCACTCACCCAGTGTTCAAATGCATGATGTGCCTGGGGATTTGCTCCAGCCAGAAGCTCCTGAAGAGAATCCTGATGTGAGAGTTTCACAGGCAGATGAGGATAAAAGGGTTGAGCCTGCAAATGAGTTTTATGATGGGGAAAAGGACAATGACAAAGAAAATGCAGACACTTAATTTTTTCAGTATTGATCAAATGAAAAGTAATGATTATTTTGTGGAAAATAAGGAGAAATGTCTTCATTTTGAAAAGTCAAAATGCAGTTTCAAAATATATTTTTAAGTATGTTTTCATCTCTGTGTTTACCAAAATTTTTTTTAACTCTTTCATTTTTTCTGTTGTGCTTTAAAGCTTCCCAATTCTTCTGAATGTGTTTCCATTTTTTACCCAATTTCCAAAAGTTTTCAGTTAATGTGAAATTTAAATTGATTTGTATACAAAAAATTGTTTTCATTGTTGAATATGTTTGGCAATTGTTTTGGTATAAGTAATGTATAAATTATGATTATTTTGAGGGGATATTCAATAACCGTTCCTTTGGTTGAGTCATTCGTAACTTCAGATTTATATGAAATATTTTCCGCTTACTTATTTAATCAGCGGATTGCGGGGCACTCGCCTTCCATTTTAGTCATTTTTCTCCTTAATCAGTTATTAGTCCTTCTCCATATATACAGTTACATACAGAAATACACCACGCACACATTTCGGAGTATAAAAGGCAGTTTAACGTAAGGTGAATCACATAAAACCGTTCCGTTAATCAAATGATTAACGGAAGTCTCATTTATGCATTCGTTGCAATGGCGACCCATAACGGTCGGTTAGAAACGAAAGAATCAGTTTCTGAAGAAGATTAAAAGGGTTCGAGCCAGAGAATAAAGCTGGTAATGTTTGAATACTAAAAGTAAACGAGTAATTTAAATTTAACCCGTTGAAATTTTAAAAAGTTTCAAAATGGAGTTACAGGTGAAAGCCTTCACTCATATTGTATTGAATTATGTTCTGGACCCAAACCTAACTTTCCGTCAATTATTGGACAAGTTAATAAAATTCCCACGACGAACTTGCCCTTGCAGCTTAAATATTTCGTTAAACTGTTTGTTTTAAATTTTTGAGAGCGAAAATCTTTTATTTATTGCAAAAGACTGCGGAATGAGGTTCGGAGGAGTAATATTCAACTCAAAAAACTAAATTACCTGTTTGAATGATTTTATTAAAAAGATTAAATTTTAATAATTTTAGCAAGTTATTTAGGAAAAGCAAAAATGACGTAATTGCCGATGGATTATTTTCTGTTGTAATCAGCAATAGCAGAAGACTTAGTCGACCACTTGAACCGTAGCAAAAGCGCTAAATGTTACTTTTTTAGGTTCGCAATATTTATCGTTTATTTTATTCTTTTTAATAACGGATTTCAGATTTCCTTTGAGATTATCAAATGCAATTAGATCATCAAAGCTTTTTCTGCGCCTAAACGAATGCGCTGACTCTCTCGTGTCCGCACTCATTTTCCCACCCATTTTCACCGGAAGGTTCCCCCCGTAATCACTGACTATGTCCACGTAACGATAAGCCATCGGCGCCTTCTTCGGCGCCCTCCCCGCGCTCTTCGACCTTCGCCTCCCCGCCTGGCCCCCCACCTGGCCCCCCGCCTGGCCCCCCGCCTGCCTCTCCTCGTGCCTGCTCGCGTGCCTCCCCTCGCTCCCCCACGACTGCACCCTCACGTAGGGCCCCTTGACCACCCTTTGCTCCCTGGCTGTCTCCTGGGGGGCGAGGAAGAAGGGGGCGGCCGCCGGGGGGGCCCTCGCCTGCTCGGGGGCGCCGAGGGGCCCTTTCTTCCTGATGAACTTCTTCCTCTCGGGCCTGATGGGGGGAGTTTCGTTCTCGGAGCTGTGGATTTGCCGGGTGGGCTCCTTCTTGGGGTGGCCCTCGACGTCAGGGAGGATGACTCCCTCGATTTCTCTTCTGAGCTTGGACTTGGAGGCGGTGTTGTCTTTGGCTTTTGAGATTTCCAAATGCGTTACGCCATTGAGGTCGGTTCTTTGGATCAGATTGAAATGATCTTTCAATATGGAACTGTTGTTGTTGCACGAATTTCCATTTCGGGCCAAAACATCGGCTTTGGGATCCGCGGCTTTCGTCAGGTTCATTAGGCTCTGGGTTTTCTTTACGCTCGAGGGAAACGGCTGCGTCGAGACCTGTTCCGTTTTTGGGCTTTGATTCGTCTGATAATCCGGCTTATTTAGGGAATTCAACGAAACGGAGCTTTTCAAATCGTTCCTGAAACTGGTCATTATTTTAGGATTGAGTATGGACAGTTCCGAGGCTTTGATCAAACACGAATTTGCTGCTTTCATGTCCGACAGCGACACCTTCACGTCTTTGCAACAGGTCGATCTCAGCGTCAACGAGGCGTGCCGTTCGTCCCGTTTCCTCTTTATGCTTTTATACTGCTCTAATTTTACCCTCTTACTAAACTCCTGGTAGTCGGCGCAGAGGTCTCTTAAATTATCGTTATTCCTACACTTGACTACTATCACTTCCAAACAGTTGTCCACTCTGGAAAAGCTCTCCACCCCCGTCTTCCCCAGCCTCGAGCCGAAGTCCAGCTCCGCCTGCTGCTTCTTTATCACCCACGCGATCACCCCGGGGTACTTCGCCTCCGTGTGGCAGAAGATCACGTCCCCGATGGGGTACTCCTGCCTGCCCTGCCGCCCCGCCCTGGGCAGCTTCTCGCCCGGGCCCACGGGCGAGGGCGCGGGGGAGTGCACGTCCAGCTCATCCGTGTCGGAGCTTCCGCTGCTGTTGGCGCTGTCGATGCTGCCGATGATGGAAAGCAGCGAGGCGGGTTCCCTGTCGCTGGCGGGCCTGAAGACGTGGTCCTCGACGAGGTAGCAGGAGTGGGGGTCTTCGTGGGGCAGGTCCCCGGAGAGGGAGTCCTCTTCGTTGGCGTCGGATTCGAATCCCTCGTCGTCGCCATTTTTTCTGTGTTTCGGAGCGAATTCCAGCTTTTCGTTGCATTTTATGTAGTATTTGCGGTGCTGCAGCTTCGAGTTGTGATTCTTATCAAATTTACTGACTAGTTCTTTTATGATGGTTGCCAGAATGGAGGCGTTCACGGATTTGACCGATTCCCGGCCGATTTCGCAGACTTCGTAGTAATACATTTCGCTGAGAGTGACGTTCTTACGTCACTTCCCCGAAGTTCATTTTGAAGGCGGTGCGCTGCTGCGGTGGGATTTCCCCAAATTTTCCCTCTTCATTTGGCGTCACCTTTAGAGTACTGCAAACAAACAATAACATATACTGTATTATCAAGTGGGAGAGAGCTGGTATCTGAATGAATAAATAGAGATGAAATATACGCGTATAAAAAGATTAAAACATTATTCATTCCAAATAAGCAAATGAAGGCAAAGTTGGTCTGCAGCATTTGTTTCCGACCAACAAAGAACACTATTAACACCTTTTCACGAGAAAAACACGGATGAGTGAGTTCGATGTTCCCAAGTCATGTTTGATTCGACATGGACGAAGCTCCAAATGGAGTCGTTTTCTGTCTGCCCCGGGCATTGTGCGCTTGCCAAGCTTTGACCGGCACTTGGGCGGCACTTGAGGAACTCAAAATGTCACTAAGCCGTGCATATTTGCTTTTAAAATTTGAATTCGCAAGAGAAAGTGACGAATTGGTGAAGCAATAAGCGACCGCGTTAATGTTCTAGAGAAGCCAGTTTGCGCGTTAAATGGCTTATGTAAAAGAGCACCGGGAAAATGACATTTGGGAACTGTCAGAAGTCAGTTACTGTTCAAAGTTAAATTGGAGCTTTTCATAGGTTTCTCTCAGTTTTCCTGGGAAGAAGTTACAAGACCTTTTTCTGCCTCTGTTATTAAAAAAAAACCAATTTACCTTAAAATAATGCTTGCCTTTCGAAAAACCATCATTTTTAGTATTTTAATCCAAATGTTTGATTTGTATTTATTTTTACTTACACAGTTATTGCATTTAGCTCCCGACAATGTGATTCTGTTTATATGTTAAATTTTTTTTATTTTTTTACTGTTCCTCTTCTGCTCTAATGAGATTATTTATTTAAATATTTATGTGTAGTTCATCTGTGTTCATGTGTAGTTCGTCTGTATTCTGTACTGATTGCCCAATTATTTATAGTTAATTTAGCTATTATTTTTGGATGCAGTCACACTTTAATGCCTCATTACGACATATGATTATTTTAATGCAATCGCATTAGTGAAATGTATCTCTGGGGGTAAAACAACTCTTCAATTGGTGATTTGGAGAGAAACGAGAAGGCATCGAGTCTTCCTGTTCTGCCAATTAAGGCCGAGGAAAGGAAAGAGAATAATCATCCATGAGGATTATTTGCCCAATAAAATCACGCATTCGGATCTCATCTTTATCTCAGTATAATCGAATTCTGGTGAAATTATTTTCGCATTTTATCGCACAGAGTTTACGATTTCAGATCGAAATGGTCGGTTCGGTCGGACCACTTTTGGAGGTAATTTGGCCGTTTTAATTACGAAAACAAATCAAAAAGCATTTGAAACTCTGCCCTTTGATTCGTTCAAAGTCTGCTAAAATGTTTCAAAGGGGAGGCGGTGGAAGAAAGAGCGAGAAAATAATAAAAACAGTTTATCTGTATGTATGTGGAGATGTGTCTGTTATCCTCCAGAAGATGAATTATTAAAATGTAAAATATTAGTAAAAACACGGCCAAAAACTTTTTAATGACTATTTTACTGATTAACGCAAAATATAAATCTTTTGTAAGGGAAAACTGAGGAAGAGGCAAATAATATGTGCAAACTCGAGTTGGGCGTCCCAATTTTTTTGCGTAAATAACGGAAAATCGGTCACCTTCCGCAAATAAATTCCGCCCCCAAATTTGTGATTCACCGACGCGATTTTCTTAAAAAGATTCCACCATTAATTCATATTAAAAAAAAAACAAAAATTGAAAAACCCAATGTGAGGAAAATGAGTTTTCTTTTATGTGGAAGGAGCGAATAACGGAATTTTTATTTGGATTTTGCTCCATTCAAAATGGCGATTTATTTTGAAAGGAATCCACTCGGAGCCTTAAGAGTGCCGATTTCGTTTTACTTTCACTCCCATATTAAATATTCGGACTAATTATTCGAGTTTTTGCGAGCCTGAAAAAATTGCCTGAGTCTTTTCTGTTGAAATGTTTTTCTTTATTTCGGGAAAATATTTAAGTATTTCATTCTGGGCTGAGTTTATAGAATACATTTGATGGTATCATATTGAAACGGTTTTCTTCGTTTCGCCTCACAGAACAGATTAAAAAAACAAATACAAAGAACAGATAAAAAATTTCAAAAATATAAGAAACTGAAAATTGGTGATATTGTTCAGAGAATAACTATAAAAGTATACCAAATGTTGGGGAGGTGGGAAAAGAATTCATTTTTTGCCATTTTCAGCAAAACGGTAAGTTCTAACGTAAAATTAACTGACAAAAATTGCATAGCATAAAATTATCTACTAAAAATTTATCTATACTTGTTTTCCCTAACAGCCTCTGTTTCTGAGATATAACCATTGACACGTTTGACATTATTTCGTGGGCAGCCATTTTTAACTTTTTTCGTAATTATCAATATACAGTATTCTCGGTAATTTCTCTTAATTAGATCCTCCCTCTCATCCAAAATGTGCTCTTCTCCTGCACTCTCCCTGCCTCTAACATCCGTCGATGGCGTCCCTGCAGCCCAGGCCAAGGACGAAAGAAAGAACGGCAGTAATAACGCGACAAGCAAACGCACCTGAATGCATGGCACAGATAGAGGAGAAATGATGAAGCGAAATAAAGAACGCGAAAGAACGGGAGTTTTTATTATGTGATTAGATAAAAAAGAAGCGAACAGGTTAAAGCAGCCGCGGGGGAAATTTCTCTTAATTTAAATCACTTTCTTATTGGCTCGAAATGTATTTCTCCCGACGCAGCTTTCAGTGGTTTTCTCTCGAGATGAGAGGAGGGAAAGGCGTGGGCTGCGACCCACGGGAACCTGTTTCTGATCGTTCGTCGAAGGGTGGCCATGTTGGAAAGGAAGATGGCGGCTCACGTGCGAACTCTCGAGGTTGTTAATGGCCTCGATGGCAAATATTTCGAAGAGTGAGGACACGTACGTACCATTAAAATGTGGGAAACATTGCGTTGGGAAGCGACCGCTTTTATCTGCGAAAGAAAAACATGAGAAAATCAGTGAAGTCAACCCTTTCATGAAATCGTGTGTCATTGAGGAATCAACAATTTTAGATGACTCGTTAAAAGTTTGAGACAACATTACGCGTAAATTGGTGTTAATTATGATGAAGTCGTCGGGGTTTGCAAAACCTTCTCAAAATAATATTTTCCCTGACAAATTAATTTGCCATAAGTGAGCTTCCTAATTAATCGTAATTAGTTTCCATTTTTCATGAGCCTGAAATTGCGCCTTCCGGTGATGTCTTTTACAAGTGTTAACTCTCAATATAAAGGAAATAAAAAATACTTGGTTTTAACACTTCTTGAAGTTGGAGGAAACATTAAAGTGATCATCATTTATGAAAGCGTTAATTCGAAAATGGTCGTTAGTGAGCAGAGAGGGGTTTAATTTGAGGCGGAATGTGGAGGTGCAATTGAAAGAGGGGCGCACAGCTTTGGGAATCGCATGAGAAAGTTAAATAATAACTGGTATAAGTACAAGAGCACACGAACACGGTCACGAAATCGTGGGAAAACGGTTAGCTTCTCTACAATTGTTCTAATTAATGACTTATATCAAGTTCATTGTTGAGAATCCTCACCGGGTCCATTCGCACAACCAATTTAATTGCTAATTAATTGGAAAGATCAATTTCATTCTGGGTGAAGTGGCCAACTCTCGCCACCGAAGCAAACGATGCCCGACCGATTACATAAACACATACATTCTCGCGAGTTTTCAATTTATGCGAACAAAATGAAGCGTTGGCACTTGATTTTCCGTCTCGACTCGAAAGTGGCCACCTAAAAATCTCTTCAAAGGACAGAACCATAAACCCCGGCTGTGTTTCGACTCACTTTCACCTCCGGCCATTCGATCGTCTGCTTCACGGGTGAAGGGTTGAACACAGCGGGAGGAAGAGACTTTTCGCGAGCTGTACGTGCCAGTGGAGGGATTAGCGTTACAACACTTATGCTAATGTTTCCTGGCTCGTGGAAGAGCACGAGAGCAGAAGAGCTCCCCATTACGCAATGCCCGGGCGGTTATTAGCGGAAATCGGGGTTTGGACATGCAAGAAAAATTGTTTTCTGCTCCATTACATGGTGCACTGGCTAAGAGCTTTTTCGGATCACGACTTGAGGACCATTAATTGCTGAGGCGATAAAGATGTGAGTGCCTGCCATGAGCAGACAAGGGTGTCAATTAGTGAAAAATCACAATGAAGCCCGATAATTTATTAGCCAGGAGCCCAGACGATCTTAATGAATTGAACAAACATGAAAGGAAACGTAATTTCTCTTATGAACTTTCACAATGTGGAGTCTGAGGCGATTAACATAAAGCTTTGTTTTATTGCCGGGTGAAATCTGCTTTTGATTTTATTACATAAAGTGATGTCCTCGAGTGACTTCGAGAAGGTGTGAAAGATAATGAGGGACTCTTATTTGGTCACAGGTGACGTGGTGCCGTCGCTTTTTAAAAAGCACATTCGAAATGGTTATGTAAGTGGCGGAGTGACATTTTTGGAATGGACACCACCGAATAATTGATTAGAGCCATCCAAAAATGAAATGTCTCTGCCTGGCGGTTTTATTTTTTATTAATATTTTATTCTCATTCAGTATAAAGAAGCTTCAAATTATTTTTTTAGAATTGTAGAAAAGAAAGAGCAAAGAACATTTTTGAACTTTTTAATTTCTTCACTTAATTAATCTAAATTATGCATTTTCTAACTGACAATTAATTTACTAAAGTAAGTAAATCTGCGATCATTTAGCGTCGTCTTTTAATGAAAGCTGGTCAGATATTTTTGATTTATTTTAAACCAAAACTCGCTTTACATCCTCCAGAAACGGAATTTCAAAAGCAAAATATTTATATATAATTAGTTTTAATAAAAATAATCAAAGGAAAATAAAACGTTAGCAGTCGCTCACTTCGGTCGCTCAATGAAAGAAATTGTAACGGATTTTGAGCGGAAACCGAACTTCCACTTCCTCCTTTGACTGCAAATGGAAATGCATAAATGGAAACCACTCGTGAGGATTTGAATAGGATTAAGTTTGGATTTCGAAATCCAAAGGAAATTCTCCTTAATGCGGTAATTAAGTATGCGTTCGAGACTGATTTTATCTTAACAATTTTTTAATTGGGTCAGTGAAATTGTTACGTCCTTGAAGCTCTCCTCTTTTCCTCTACGCACCGATATTAAATTAATGTTTGCCTTTCATAAAATATTGGGTTTTAATGTCATCTTGACAGATGCAGGAAACCAACCGGTCCAGTTTCTGGAATAATTAATTATGCCGCAAATTATGGATTGTGAGATGGAACTGAGTTTTGGTGCTCCAAACTTTTACCTGCAGTACTTTCCAAAAAATAAGTTTTTTCATATTGAAAGAAAACAAATGAAAATTGCTGTTAATTAACCCACGAGTCAATTAAAAACATTATCAGACTAATTAGAGAACTCAATGCTTTGAGAATTATCAAAACTGGGTTAGTAATAAACTTGAATTAGTGAAAAATTCATTGTAAAAATTCATACTTTCATCAAAGTAGACGATCTCGCTTCATTTTATGATAACAAACCCCGGCTGACCCCCGCGTGGAACAACGCTCTCCCCACGCAGCCAAATGGCCGAATCCCCGCCACCCCTCCACCCCTCCACCCCTTCCAACCCTGTTTTCCAGTAAGGGTTCTTTTGGTGGATGCCCGTGAGTTGGCGAAGCCCAGCACGAGCTGACGGAAAGAGGTGACAACGAGAAGTGCTGACAATCAGTGGGAGGCGGACAATAACTCAAACCTTGACATTTAAATATTCAGTTGCTAATATTAACAATCCTAAAGCCATTGTGGTTGCACTTAACGAGTGGGAGTTAATTACGGGCCGAAAAAGACTGTTTTTAGTGGATTTTGTCATTAGCATCAATGTCACTTCTGTTATTTAATTGTTTGGCAAAGTTATATTGCCTTTTTCGGGGAAGTGAACTTTCCTCTTCGGTGAGGGCCCCACAGCCCCTCCTGTGCCCCCGAGGGACACAATCGCCACTTCTCCTTCGCCTACTTAAGCAGTCTAACGTTGTCTTTATCACCGCGGCTTTCGCCCATAACTCACAGAACGCATAATGGGTGACGTTCATCACACTTCCTCGGAAAATGAAAAGTTTATTCTTTCTCGGAATCGCGAAAAGCCCAATTTCCGGTTCCAAAGTTCGACTGCAAACACACAAATATTGAACTAACCTTGAAAAATACTTAAAACTAAAAGTTAAAAAGGCTCTGTGTTCATGAGGAACTTCTCGCCTACAAATTAACGCCATTTTTCTCATTCGACATAATAATAGTTCCCTCTATAAGGTTTTTATATGTTTTATGAGAATATTTTACGCCTTTTGGGTAAAACACAGTCCGTGAATTTACTTTAGAGCCCACGGTTCAGAAGCCCATAAATTCAGAAACTTCGTTTGCTTCCTTCATTTTTCTCGTGTGTAAAACATTTTTTTTAATTAATAAATAATTTTTGATAGAGCCCATTTAAATAATTTCGGGGTTGAGGTTTTCATTAAGGAAAGTTAAGTCCCCGAAGCCAATGCACACGGAAAAAGATTAAAACTAATTCAAAACACTAATTACAAAGACATTAATCACAGGCTTCGCTTCGGCTCTTACAATTCCAATATTACATAAACATAATGATTGCCACAGCATCTCAATTAGAATTTCACGAGAGAGGGAATCATGAAACATTTCCAAATCCCAGTCTACAATTTCTTTTTTTTTGTTTCCAATGTGAGCCATTTCGTTTTCTATGCTGTTCCTCTGGCGGACGTAAAGTTGTCGAAGTTGTCGTTGTTCAGGTTTGTGCAGTCAGCCCTCCCACACTCATTCGTGAGTGGAGGGGCCCACTCTGGAAAAATTGCCTCCCTTTACCAGAGGAGATGATATTCTTTTAAATTCTAACAGATACAACGATTATAAGTTGTAATCCTCATGCTTTGCAAAGGGTTTTTATACAATCAACCATCTTAATTGCGTTTCCTTAAAAACTTCATCTTTTGACCTTTGACCTCAGCTCGAATTTTCCCCAAAGGACTTATGGCATTTTTAAACGGTTTTTAAACAGTTTTATTTAACTTGGTTTTTTCTTTTTTTTAATTTTATAATTCTACTTTGAACAATTTGAGTTGAAATTTCATCGGTGATTTTTCAACCGACCACAAACTCATGCAAAAGTCATTTATCGCTGAGAAAAAGTGTAAAGACACGTCGCCATGCATTCGCCGTTAAAAATCGTTCCGGGAGGTTTTTTAAGCGTGAAGACAAATGTTTTCACAGTATGAAAATTGCTAATGTCACACTCGAAGCCGTCCTCCATTTTGGGAAAAGAAACAATTAATTCGTGGAATCGTTTCGGGACTCATTTCATTTCGAGTTCCATTTCGTGACGACCGACAAAGAGAACACTCCCCGCTTCTCCATTCAGCGAAAGGGCAATTGCCCTTATCCAAATTAGTGGTGACATGAGGCCAGAAGAAGAAGACTCCACGTAAAGCCACTCGCCCTCACTGCAGCGGAAAAGCTGCTTCTCAGCTAAACCCATTAATGACGGTCATCTGTGCAGACAACGTAGTGTATGTATTATGCTGGGCCGCGGAGAGCCAAAGCTCTTTGGCTTTGGATGGAAGCAGAATATTGTGTGACCTGTTACTCCCACAAGTTAGGCTAACCTTGAACTAACTCCACGAATGGCTCTGGAGACCACTTTAGAAAGCACAGTTTATGTGAGTTGGCCTCTCTTCCTCCCCAGCTCTAATTTTATGCAAACAATTACACTTTTCTAATTAGACGTTCATCCTTTTCCATTTTATCTATTTTAAATATTAAAATATTTCATTTTGTCTTAATTAATTTAATAAATATAGTAAAAATTGTGGCAATAAAAAATTTAAAAGACAGCGAAACGTCTCAATGTTGCGATTGCTTTGGCTTTCACAATTTTTCATTTAAATTACGATTGATCAGTTACGAAAAAAGCGGAGCTTTTGCAGCATAAAAAGCAAATTTTCAGGTGTTTCATAATGGGTTCCCACTCACTGCGACCAAAGTAAATATTTTCTTTGGAAGAAATTTAATTTTTTAATTTGAATTGGCTCGAATGGATTCGAAATGGAAAATTTGCATTGAGTCCCCACAGGCGCGGGCAAATGTCTGCGCGTGGCCAAATTCGGGCCAAAATCTAAATATCACAGAGTCATCCTCGAGTCGTTTTGGCAACTTTTGGTCGGCGCACGTCGACCTTTCGCGGGATCGAGAATTATCTCCCGAGGAGATAAAGCGATAAAGCCATCGCGCCCCAAAATACTCAGCTTTCGCAACTCTCTTAAGCAAACATCCCTTAAAAGCCAATTGCTTTTCTTTTTCTCTCTATTTTCCATTAAACAACTTTACGAGTTTTTTATTTGCTCAGTAAACGAGCCCAATGCCATGTTTATGATTGTCAGCCACTTAAATTTTACTCAAATTTTCACTTTTTTATTATTTATGTTTATTTGAATGTAAATTTTAGGCTTTTAAAATTTGTGCAATGAAAGGAAATGTATTATACATTGGCTGCGAAACTGCGCCGTAAATGGCTGTAAAATATTTCTAATACAAACAAATACAAATTTGCATATGTTTTAAAACAGAAATGAATAGTCTTGAGCAATTGTAATTGAAGCTGAGTAAGAAATGAAGCGTTCGCCATTTTGAAATTTTCTTAATCGGGCGTTGCTTCAACGACAACGACGACTTCGTCTCAGCGACAGAAACTTGTCAATTTATATCCATTAAAAAACCATAATGTCTTTCAAGGATAGAACATTTTTAAATATTTATTAACATGTTCTAATAGTAATTATTTAAGGGAAACATTAAAAGCAAACATTTTAATAAAAGTTAAATAGGTTCCCATTGCCGAAGACCTTTAAAGGAGAACAGGTACAATTTGGCACTGCTTTGGACGAGCAGTGTCCAAAGGGGCCCCAATGAGGACGACAGCCTCATTATCATCATTTAAGCTTTCGATCGTGTTAACATGTCCCAAATATGCCAAATTTGTTGATTTAGGCTGTCCTTTTTATTAGAAATTAAAAACACCTTCGAATTGGGCGGTATACTCGGGATCACAAACTGAAAAAAGTATAAAAAAGAAACAGAGTTGAAGAAACAAAGCCAAAGCACACATTACACCAACTCTCAGGGGCAGTATAAATAATCAATAATTGAATTTCTACCATTTCCAGGATGATTATTTATAATTCCCATCCCATCCAGTGTTCGCAATTGATTATGAAACAAAATTAGTTTCTTATCGAGGGCACACGAGTGTCGATTCCTCCGAACTCATGCGTATATACGCGTATACGGGAAATAACGATCATTAGCCGGTAAATTCATGAAAGCAATAAAACGGGCCAAAATTACACAATGAGAAAGTGAAATATGCAGAAAAGGAAAGAAGGAGAAGCTGAGGAGAAGAAATTTCGCTCCTAAAAAGGAAAACTGATTCTATGAAAAGAATATTTTAAAGAAAAAGGGAAAATGGTCGACATGTGGCACTTAGAAAGGGCAAAAGTGCTAAAAGGGCTAAAGGCACAGAAATGGGAATGGGATGCTCTTATGATGATAATAAGGGTACAGGGAAAAGGAATGGGGGAATAAGTGTCTGCTTCAAAAGTGTAAAAAAGTTTGTTATTAATTAATAAAGAGAAAATGGTTTCAAAAAATAGGCGGACTCTTTGCATTGGGAAATTTAGGAAAATAAATTATATTTTATTTATTATTAAACGGTTCCATTCGGATTAAAACATAGGAAATGTATTTGAATGAAGAGTGAAGTGACTTAGCAAGGGAAAGGAAGCCCTGGCAGTGATAAGAGTGATAAGAGTGATAAGAGTGATAAGAGTGATAATAGTGATAAGAGTCAGGGAAAAGTCGAACAATGGTCCAATGTCTGACGGGCGCAAATGAGAAAAAACCGTTTAAAAAGGAAAGCGTGTGACTGAGCGCCGATTTGATTAAAACTATTAAATTTAAATTCTTTTCCAACTTTCATTACTTAAATTAATTAAGCATTATTATTGATAATAATTGTGAATGTTCCGCTCGACGCGTCAGAGAGTGAATTCATTCTCTGTGTGCATTCTGTCTGCTGTAATTCCACGAATGATTCCAGAATTATCCAAAAATTAGCTTTTCAGCCTTTTATCCGTTTCTCTTTTTGTAATTCTGCCTTCCGTCTTCCAAAGGAAACCTCTTTTGCTCATTTTCACTCATTTAATTTACTTTTTCCCAAATTATTCACTTTATTTATTTCTATTTTTCATATCTCATTTGTGAAATGATGCTAATTTTTTTTTTTTTTTTGAGTGGGGGAGGGGAGGGGAGCCTTTTGCCCGACGAGAGAAGTTTAATTCGTAAGAGAATTAAAGAAAAAAAAGAAGAAAAATAGAACAAAAAGATGAGAGAAAGAATAAATGCCATTTCTTATTTATAAAATAAATTATACATAAAAAAGTCAATATTATTTCACTTTTAACTTTTGAGTTTATTACGAAATCGATTTTAATTTGTTAAAAAATTTCAAAAGTTTTCTTTTATTGATAAAGAGTTTTGAATGAATAAAAAACTTGGTGCAATAGACTTCTCACATGAAATCGATGAGAAGAAGTCTTTGAAACGACTCAAACCACCGAAGGAACTTTTTTTTTATTGTAAAATAAACATTTTGAAATGAAATTGATAAAAATTGCACACTCTCGAGCGGTGGCGCAATGCCGCCTTTCTTTTTTGCTTTTGCCAACCAAAATACTTTTTTATCTTATTTTAATTAATATAAAAACGTCCAATGTTTTCCAAAATAACACTTTGATCGCATACAAATCAAATATGAAAATACTCAACGACTTTCCGGGAGGATTTCACAGAAATTATGAACCGCTTTTCAATTATTATAACATTTACATAAATTATTTGGAAGCGATTATTAAAAGACTTTTACTGAATAATGGCGGCAATAAAACTTTGATTTTTTCTGTATAATTTCTTTGGCCACCCCGAGGGTGTGTAAGGCGGTCAAAAATAAAATTAAACAAATTCAGACAATTCTTTACTATATGACCGTTACGGTGCGTAAAGTTTACATAAAAAATTAAAGTTACCCATGAAAATGCAATGTATTTGTTAATTATAATTAATAATTATAGAGTGAATGACAAAAAAGTTTTGCAAAGCCGTTAATTAATTAAAAAGAATTTGGAAGTGCACAACAGCAAAGTGCTCTTGTACTCATTCTTGTCCCCTATTCCCGCCGAAAAGCGAACACAAAATGAAAAATCCCTTCGCAATCCTTACTTTTTCCTGATTTCGACGAGCGCTATCCAAATTTCATCCAAACACACACCACTTCACCGACAAAAGCGCACTTCGAGCTCCGCTGGAAAGCCACTAACTCCAACTACCACAAGAGCGCCTACAAGAAGTAGGCTACTGTGTTTTCAAGTCGAGCCGGCGAGCATCTTTGGCTCGGCACTCGCGGACAGAAACGGCACAACCTGAGACAGGTACAGGTGCACAGGTCCAGGGCACAGGTCCCCCCCCTCCCCCTCCCGCCATCTTGGAAGAAGTCGTGGTCCCTTGCTCCCTGTCCGCGAGGGCAGATGGACAGGATTCCTCGAGGGAGCTTCCGCATGGGGGTCTGGGCTCTGGCAAGGACTGTTTGGGGCGGAAGGGAGCGGTTCGAGGGAGGGAAAGGGTTAATGTTGGGGATATTCCGGTTTTGCACGATAGCGAAGTAATTACGGGCATCGGAGTGGGGGGATTCTAAGAAGACGGGGCCTCGGGGCGGAGGTGGGCTTGGGGGCTCTCTTTTTAGGGTTCCGCGCGGAGAGAATGAATTCGGAGTTTACTTTTAAATGCGTCCACACCCATGGGTGCTTTCATTTTCCATTTTCCAAAATATCAGAACGGCAGCGGAGTTTCTAATTTCATTAGGTTGAGTCATAAGTAACTTCCTTCTGGTGACGGCGGTCATTCACTGGGAACGGCTGTGTTTGGTGTGAGCAACACAAATTCAGGTTTTTAGGGACACTATTTTGAGGGAGGACCTTTTAAAGGGAGTAACAGCACAGAAAGTTTCTCAAAAAAGATACTTAGGTTCGCTTATTCTAACAGAGTTAAATAAGTGAGAATGCGTTCATTAAAACCGTGTAAAACGAGGGAAATGACAGAGATTACAATTCAAATCACTAAATTGTTGAAAATTAATAACACATTCATTAATCGAAATACAGTATTTTTTCCAAAGGAAAACAAAAAACGTAAAAAATTAACAGTATTTTATATAATTAAACCAGTAATTTAAACAACGACAAATGAAAATCACTTTAGAATTTCCCGTTTTCCACATTTCCATTTGGTTTTGCCCATTAACGATTCTCTATCATGATGAGAATTAATGAGGAAATTATTTGTTGTTGAGATTGCAAACCGTGTAATACGAGTTCCGTGTAAACTGAGGGACAAGTAATACATTTCCCCCCAATAATAACCCCTATTCGGGGTAAGTGTTTAATAAAACACTTGGCACAAATGCGCATATTAAATACAGAGAAAAAATGATAAAATATAAATAAACATTAGGTTAAGAGGAAAATAACAAGTGGGCCACTCATTGAGCTCAAAGTCTTTCAACAGTGGGTTTTACGGAATGAAAACATACAGTATAGAATTTCTTAAGATAATTGACAAACGACCTAAAGGAGACAATACAACTCAAAGCACTGCCTTAAAGACGCCCATTCTTTTATATTATATGAGAAAAGTGCAAGACAGATGCCAAAATTAGTAACAGACGTTAGCGAGCACTGCCGGAAGAACTCACACACTTAAAAGCGTACAAACAAAGAGATTTGCTGTACGCTTTTCACCCTTGAGGAGACGAACAGCTATAAACTGTGCAACAATTTTCTCTAAATAATGAAATCACATATAAATGACTTGAGCCGATATTTTTATAAAAGTTTTACAAGAATTTCCAAGAAAAGTCGGATTGGGTCTCCTCCACTTGGGCGACCTCCAATCCCTAAAAGAGACGTTTGAGTTCCCAACGGAAACATGAGTCAACTGTCGCTCGCCTTGTGAGCGGAATGGGCCGAATGGACCGAATGGACCGAATGGGGACGGCCACTCCGACGAGGAAGACCGCAGTCTTTTATGTAACACTGACCGCGAAGAATGCGCCATGTGAAAGGTCACCATGTCGGGTCAGGGAAGAAACAAAGCAAGAATTTAATAAGGCCGCGATTAATCATGGAAATGAGCGGCCGCCCGGGCCGACTCTTCGGCAGACACACAGACACACATGCACCACCCCGAGGGCCCTCCATGCCAACACTCAACTTTTCTTTGCTGCTCTGCCTTCAAGCCCCAGCACTTGTGAGCAGTCTCCGGTGCTCTTTATTTCCTCATGAGGCCATCCGGCGTCCCCGACCGCTGTCCCAATGGCGGGCGTCGTTCCCTCCTCTTGGCCGATGCTCCTCCTCGCTCTTGACTTTCCTCGTCACTTGAGGGGGACAGGTCCCGTTCGACCGTGAAGGCCTTCGCAATTAATAATGCAAATGAAGCTTTTCTCAGAAGTTTCTGAAAAGTCAACAGAACCCAGGAAAAACTGTCCTCGAAGGCCGAAGCCAACCAGTGACAGAGCTAATTGCTAAAACCTCTTTAATTTGTGTCAGACTAACATGGAGACTTTATGTCGCATGTGTTGGGAAAAAGAAATAAATGGAAAGTTGGTCTCTCTGAATGCAGCAAGTCTTGTTCAAGTGAGCCGTTCCTTGGCAGTTTCCGGTCTTTCAACTTCCTTTGCGGTCACAATTGTGCCAGCAAATGGGTTAATTCCTGTGTTTGCAAAAGCGGAATTGTGGAAATGAGAATCTTAAAGAAATAAAGACCGCTTGTAATTATTGGTTTTTTATTTGCAATTTGCCCGTAACGTCTCTCACTTAATATTTATGTCACACGTTAATGTAAAACTTAACACTTTTGCTCCAAATAAGCAAATGCTCAGTTTTATTTTCGGTCACGTACGACCGCTTATGTTAATCACCTCAATTGCAAAATAGGGAGCACCGCCATCGGAAGACCACATGCGCCAAAGAGACAACCAGGAACAAAATTAGTAAAAACCGAAAGGAAATATTAGTTGATTAAATTCATCCTTATTTGGCAAACAAAATCAGTCGTCCTCGTTCTGACATCAAGGCAAAGGTCGTTTCAAACCTTTTATATCCGAAAATGGAAGAATATGGGTCGCCCGGTCGCAGCCATCACCCAGAAATAACTACATTATCTTTTACTCAATATGGAAGACATTCGCGCAGATATTCCCCATCCATTGGGCATCCATTAAAAATCACTCATCATTAAAACCATTTCCTGTGAACACAATTAAATCACTTTGAGAGTTACCGAATAATGGCGGCAATGAAGACATGGAAGGAATGGCGGACACAATGAACGGAGAAAGTTAATCATGTCGACTTATGGAGGAAGAATAAAGATTCAGGAAGGACATCGATTACTCAAGAGATCGAGTTGCCGATGATTTTCAGTTTTCCTCAGGAGCGCACTTCGAAGCGGACCACAGCCTTCTCGAATCCCCTTCCGACCACAGAGTCTCCACTCGAAACGACCTTTGGCTTTGCTCGCGATTCTGACGACTCACTTCTGATAAACTATTAATTATACTAATTAATCTACTAAAATCTAATTTTTATATTTCTTTATTATCGACATGAATGTGTATATATATTTGATCATTCGTTCGTTTATATGTTTATTTTAATTATTCTCTATTTATGTATTCATTTACTTATTTAATTACATATTTAATATTTTGGTACGTAAAGTGTCGAATGTTTTTCTTCAGTTGATTAAATAAAAAGTTGTAAAATCATGGCTTATCAGGCTTTGCAGTTAAAAAAAACTTTAAATTATTAATTATCTCTTCTCCTGGGATGAGTGCATTTATTAACAAAAAATATTTTATTTATTCAGTAATCAATTATTAAATTCCATATTCAAATAGAATTACGCCTTTGTTGATGAAACAGTAACAGAGGAATTAATTTCGCAATTTTTTAACTAACATTGTACAACCGTGAGCAAAAGTGAAAGCAAAGACTCTCTGTCAGTGGAGCATCCCCTAACTCGTTCACCCTCCTCCCCAGAGTGCAAAGGTGGGGATGTGCTGTTGAGGAGCCGCACCTTAAGAGGTCAGAAAGAAAGGGTTGCGGATGTGTTGAGCAGGAAGTTTGCCTTCAGTGGGTTTTCAGGTTCTCTTTGCTAATATTTCCCGGATCGCTTAATTACTCGTATGGTTTATTCGAACGCGAGCCATCTTTCTTTTTTATAATGATAATGATAACTCTATTTAGCCTAAAAACTTTTTATTATTTTTACCTTCATTCTTATTGTTTGTAGTACTTCATCTTTGTATTATTTATGAAGTATCCATCGCATATGCAGTCGTCTCTCCATTTACGCGGTAGACCAAAAGAAAACGTTTCCAAAAGAAAACGTGAAAATGAGAGAGGTGTTCAAAAGTATTCAAAAGTCAAAAACTAATTTTTGAACATTAAATTAAAATATTTTGTTCAAATAAAACCAATAAAAAAATTCCGACGTTAATAACATTTTGATGAAAAAAAGAGAATCATCGTAAACTTTTCCTTTTTCTTGGAAATTCTGGCAGAGATACTTTTAAACGCTACTGTGATTTTCGCAATTTCCCCAAACTTTTCTGAACGAAATTTTGAGCAAAAATCGAAGGCCTTCAGAATGCGAACAAACTCACGGTGATCTCTTTTAAATGAATTGGAGGGACTGACGGCGAACACTGGTCACGACACCGATTGCTCAACAATAAATTATATTACAATTAAAATTAAATAGATTTATATTAAAATTCAGTTAGGTCTAATAAAACATATCTGGTTCATGTGCGATTCTCTCCGCTACATTCTTCAGTATCTGCGGCCACATTGTGTGCACACTCAACATTTGAACGCCCCCGCGCGAGTGGAAAGTACAGCTGAATCAGCACCAGCGGTAACATTCCCTAATTTTCGCTTATTATCATATATTCAGTATTCACTTAGAAAAGATAAATTAAAATTATGAGTAGATTTTCTGGGCGGACGAACATTTCAGGAGGTATCATTTAACCATAAACATAGGTAACAAAGAGAAACAATAACTGAGAGACTGAAAGCAAATTTTATTTTTGCTTAATATACTCGAGAACAATACTTTGATTTCAAACTTTCCTTAACTGCACTCGAAGAAGACTTTCTGCATTCGAATCAATGCAATCTTTTTTAAATATTAACGTATGTAACATTTTAGTCTTTGTTCAAATTCTCTATACAATTAAACATTATTACGATTCCTAATTTATTTTATGTTTTGTACCTAGAATTTTTCCTTATTTCGGGAAAATTCAAACGTAAATGCAAATGAGATGTTTTATCTTTACCAACAATTTCTTCGACAATGAATTTCTCACCGAATTAATTAACGGGATTTCCGTTTCATTTGATTTGTCTATGCCTTGCAAAGTCCTTTCAGTGACTGACAATTTCCAGAGCTTTCAAAATTGGAAGCTCTCACGAAATTATTCAGTTCCGCTTTCCACAAAGACTTCGTCTAAAGTCAAATACAGCGATGCATTTTTAAAAGGTTTTCCTCTCATTGGAGAGGTTCACAACGGTTCTTAAAAAACGCCTAAGGCACACTGAATTTATCTTTCCATTTAGTAAAGGAGTGTTTTGGCGTTTATAACAAGTTCACGCTTTAATAAGATAATTTTTCATAATTGAGATAAGATACACAATTATATAAAGATGAACCGATTCACTTATAAACTACTGATTGAGTCAAAAAACAAAATTCAAACTTGAAAAAAGAAAACTAATAATTTATTTATTTTCCCTAAAAAGTCAATATTAATGACTAGAAAATTTTCACATAAATAAATGAACAACCTGACTCGACAATAAGTAGCATTCTCAAGCATCTTCTCTAATATAATAATAATAAAATTTATTAAATATATAAAATATAAATAGGTTGGCGAATATACCTTGGAATAATTAATAAAAATCTTGTTAAGGAGAAGAGTATCACAAAGTTTTCAATAGAGAGTGAACCAGGGCGAAGGAATGGGAACACACCAAATGGACAGACGGCTATTGCACCTTCTTTGCAGTGGTCAGCGCCGTCTTCTGTTCTCCATTGATGTCAGCGAGCGGCGCTGAATTGTTGCAAATTTTAGGTGTTTTCCTCGAGTCTGAATTGTGGCCGCTCTTCCGGCTCCCGAACAAACTAAAAGCTCCTTTTAACATGATGGAAAACCAGTACAGCTGAGGAAGAATTAATATGAGTAAGCTTATCTGGCATACAGTTGGAAGCGTTAATATGGCCTGAAATAAAAAATTACATTCTCATATTTACACAATGCAACTCTCAAGACGGGAATTACAATTCAATCAAGACATCAAGATTTACAATTACGTCGTAATTAAATAGTAATTTTTAAACCAGCTTAGAAAGCAATCACCTTAACCCCTTGGCTACATTTGACGTCTCAGACACGTCATGCACTTGCTTCACTTTCTTTCCCTTCGAGCGGACGACGTCAGCAAACGATTTTGCCTTTAGATAAATTCTGTTCATTTCTGTCATGATAGAGGAGTCATTTACAGACTTGGTTTGAAAAACACAACAGTAAATGCAATATTCTTCATAATTATTAATAACTGGTCTTTTGTAATATTTTTTTAGTTTTTAAACCAAAAAAGAAGTGCTCCTCGAAATGGAAATATTTTCTAAAATAAATTTCGAGTGAATGTGAAGAAGAAGTTACCTCGAGTAGCGTTGCTTCAATAAACTGACTGTAATAGTTGAACAAGAAAAGAAAAAGAAAAATCCTGCATATGAAAAATACTGTTATCATTGTAATGCCATTAATAAGGTAAATTTTACTCTGCTTGAGTTGCAGTCTGCTTAAAATGCCTCTAAATGATACAAAAGGAGTGGACAATTCCATCAGAAATATAAATCCAAACACACAATCACCAAAGTTTTTTCTTAAGTGCTGAAATCCAAACAAACCATTATTACAATGTGGCCTTTCAAATAAAAAAATTGAAAATCTTTGGACAGTGTTACTTACAACAACTACAAGAAAACCAAACAATCCTATGAATAAGTGATGAATGATGATAAGAGGTTGGTGAAGGACGAAATCCTGGACTTTGAAAAAATAACAAACTCTTTTAATTTGACTATTTTCATTATCTTTGGTTTCAATCTTTGATTTTAATCTGTTAATTGTTTTTGGTGAAAGATTATGTATCTGAAATTTCAACTAGATTTTAACTCTGCACAGCCATGGAGAGTTGATCTATCTTCAGCATGTGACACATCTGCTCTCATTTCTGACTGCAATCAGTCACTCATTCACTCATTACAAAGTAAGTGGTTTCCAACTGTAAAGGCAAATTTGCAAAACAATTGCAAATGCCAAAAAACCCATAACAAAGAAAATACAAAAAGTTTTTTATGTATATTTAAATTTAGTGAAGTCTCATGTACAAAGTAGCAACCCTAAAATACTTTAAGTCATTAAAGAACTGATTAATTTTTTAACTGATAACTGAAATTAAATAAACTGAATTATTTAATTGGCTGTAATTAAAAACAGTACAAAATTATTTTTTAAAGTCATAACTTATTTTCAGGCAGTTTCAATTATAAACTCAAATTAGATGGTTATGAAAATAACACCACAAGTGTTTTATAAAAGAGAAGTGAAAGGTGTGGAAAATTGTGGAAAATTGGAAACCACTGTATTACAGTGTTTCACAGCTGCACACAATATAAAGTCCACTTTAGATGATGGAAGACTTACAACAAACATTGAGTAAACATCATACAAGAAGTATGAGGCTCCAAACCATGCATAAGCCTGAGACATGAAATGAGATGTCCTTAGCATATTTCTTGGGCAGGAAAAGCTGCAAACAATTGTTCCACAAGCACTAGATAAAACTGCTTGAATGGCTGAAACTACCCTGAAATATTTTCAGCATTATTTTTCCTCTGGTTGAAAATCAGAGAGTGGTTTAATCATTTAATAATAACTTTCCTCACATCAATAATTTTTTAATTAAAACTTGGGAGGTCTTCATCATTAAGTATTGCATAATTTGCACTTAAAAGAAGGACTTTATATTCCTCCCATAAAACATTATAATAGGAGATTTGAACTTCATAATTACTGTCAAGGTTATTCTCTTTGAGGACAACTTACTTGTTGGAAATGTCCATAACATCATAAAGGCCAAGCTTATATTTTTCCACCCATTTTCTGCCCTTCGTTGTGTGAAACATGATAAAGTTTCCCAAATCGAATGAGGAAATGAAGAAAATGAAGCCCAGGGCCATCAGGCACAGCCCCTGCACCAGCGAAATTCTGTCTTCAGGATACAGGGAGTGAACAACTGCCCAGGCTGCGACTAGAGATCCGGTAACGGAGCACGATAAAAGTGGACCTGCCCTCATTGTTATTTCTCTTAAAAAAGGAAAAAACGGTTAACCACTTGGCTGGGATGAAACCATCGGAAAAAGGGCGTTAGTCAAAGTGCGAGTTCTGCGAGTGATTCGACGTAATAATAAACTCACCATCATAAAGAAGCTAAAAAAGTCATAAGTAACTAAAACTACAAAATCCTTTGTATATCTTCATAATTTATAAACACCTTCAAAACAATTGTGGAAAATAATCCGGTTATGATATAAATAGATAACACATTTCAAATAAGACGTTGCCAAATTTACCGGAAAATGGAGACTCCCGCGAGAGCGCGCCAGAGTCTCAATGGACAAAACTATTCAAATTATAAATAACGATAAACATTAACGATGCGAATATTTAACGAATTAAAACCTAACCATGTTTTTTTGCCCCTTCCCCGATTTACTATTAATAAGTCATACTAAAATAGGTAGTATTTAATAGATAATTTACTCAATTTTCGTAGAAATATGCTTTGAAATTACTTAACCCTTCCCCAGTATTAGGGGGTGGAATTTCACCCTTTTTAGCCTTCAAGCTCCCGTATTTCAAAGGTCTTTCGTTCATAGTTTTCCACAATAAATTTTGTTTACGATACTTTTTGGTGGGAGCCATCAAATGAACATGGATATTTATTTAGGGAAATATGTTACCCCTTTGTTTCCGTTTTTAATGCATTGTCTTTAATGGGAAAACCAACGCTTTAAGAATTTTAAATTTCTAATTAAATTAGATTTTAGTCTTCAATATTTAACCACTTTATTGAACTCTTAATTGTTGAAAAAATAAGCGGTTTAAATATTAGGTTGTCCCATAAGTTGTTTCCCTTTTTTTATGAGAAATGAGTATACGACATTGGTTGATGTTGATTAAATGCTTATGTACCGTTGTTCTGTGAATGTTGGGGCATCCACTGTATGTCCGCAGCCTTGATAACAGCCTTGATAACAGCCTGGATAATGCCCGCATTTGTCGTCATCTTTCAACTCGAAATTTCTTAAACCTAATAGTCGTAGCAGCAGTGTCCTTTGCACTATTGCTTTTTTAAAGCCATCAGACATAAAACCTTTTGGCTCTCCATATTGAAAATTGAAAAAGAAGACCACTTTCAGACCACTGTCTGAAAGAGCTCTGGGACGACTGGGCTAACATCTTTATATAAACATGGCCAGTTAAACTCATTCATAGGCGCAGGGGTGGCGCGGAAAGAACTTTTGGGACAACCTAATATCTTAATTTATGAATCCCATGTTTGGCTTCCGTGGGAGAAATTAATGTCTTTGAACGCCGTTCCAAAATTAATATAGATTTCCGTTAAAATATACCGAAAAATGGAAGTATGCAATGGTGGGCGATAATTATACCGTCCACATCAACGTTGCTTTGTTAAAATTACGTAATATTCCCTAATCGGGAGACTTGCGAAGGCTGAGGCCGCCTCTTCCCGAGTCAATGCAAAGTAACGATTCATTCATTTTTTCCATTCTCTTCCCTTTATTAATGTACGGCTCATTGTGTAAACAAATTGGCACTCGATGGGTCAGAGTGTGAACATTTCTAGTTCCTCGGTGGAGAATTTTAAAGCTGGAACTTCTCTTGGGTTGTTCCACCAGTTTCTTCCCCTTCTTTCCAAAATTCCATGTTTCTACATACAAAGGCATAACATAACAATCACTAATCTTTTACCAAAGTTGGAAAAAATCAAACCAGATGAGATGGATTGCGAGAAAGTTGTTACAACTTTTAATTAGATTTCCACCCTCGGCGGCCCGAGTTTCAAGGGTGGAAATCTGGTGAAAACTGAACAAAGACAGGAGTGAACAACAAATAAATAAATAATAAAAAACCACGGGTGTTCTCGCGGCGGTGCGTTGGTCCCTGGGGGGTAAGCGCGGGGGTAAAGCAACACTTACCGGTCGGCGAACTTCTCCTCCTGGAACCCAGCGACGGTGGGAAGGAAAGGAGGAGAGGGGAGAACAGGTAAATTACCCCACCGTCGTCGATCTTGCGGGGTGTCGTCCGATGCGGTCCGGCGGGTGAGCTTACTCCCATACACTTAGAAATCGCGTTTACTTTTCTGATAAATTCGCAAGCCAACAGCACGTTAGATTCGCAAGCCAAAGCACGTTCGCACACTTGAAGTTATAAACCCAATCATGTACCTGCCCGGCTCACACTCCCCGAGCACGGCAGGCCGATAGCCCTCCCCACTCCCGCCCGCGCGCCTGAACTCCCAGACGCGCCGGCGCCAAGCGAGAGTTGGGGAAGGCTATCACGCGATCGGACGGCGCGACCATTTCCCCCGGCCTTGAATTCTTCAACAAGGGGAAACACAAACACGAAAATAAACGAAAGAAAAGGAAAAATAAACATAAATAAGAAAGCGCGAGCGCGTACCTAACTATTGACGTGGAAGAGGAAACAGCTTTACGACGGGACGCCGGAGTGACGCTTTTCCCACTCGAACCCGCGCGACCCGAATGGTGCCATCCGCCCCGGGGAACACTTCTTCGATTATCCCGAGGGGCCACCGAAGGGGGGGTGAGTTCTCTTCACCGACCACGACGACCTCACCGACCTGAATGGGATCAGTGGAGCGTGTCCATTTCTTGCGGGGTTGGAGGGACGTAAGATACTCCCTGTGCCACCTGTCCCAAAAACTATGAAGCATCTTATCCAACAATCTTTTCCGAGTATTGAGGGGTGTGGAGGCGTCCGCAGAGGTCAGCAAGGGAAAAGCGGGTAGAGGGCTGAGATTCAGAAAATGTGCCGGGGTGAGGGCCTCCGGACTGGGATCTGTGGAAAGAGGACACAAAGGGCGAGAATTCAGGACCGCTTCGATCTCTGTTAGGAGCGTTTGGAACTCATCCCACGAAAGAATCTGGTTCCCGGCGACACGATATAAGTGCTTCTTTACTGACTTCACTCCAGTCTCCCAAATGCCACCGAAATGGGGCGCGCCGGGGGGGTTGAACCGCCACTCGATCCGCTGGGTGTTGCAGACCTCCCCTACGGCCTTCTTGAACTCCGGGCTCTCCGTCAACTGTTCGTGTTCGTCCAGCTGGGCTTTGGCGCCTACAAAATTTGTTCCACAATCCGAGTATAACGTGGAGATGGGCCCGCGACGGGCGAAGAAGCGTAGGAAGCACCTCACGAAGGCTTCTGTGCTCAGATCCGAGGCGAGTTCCAAATGTAGAGCTCGAGTGGCGAAGCACACAAATAAACAGATGTACGCCTTTTGGGAGCGTACGCCCCGATATCTCCCCATGGTGACTTTAAACGGTCCGGCGTAATCGACCCCGGTGGTGACGAAAGCGCGGGTGGCAGTTACTCGTTCCGTCGGAAGTGGCGCCATGA
>JAQIBA010000153.1:73712-195574 GCA_028293925.1 Brueelia nebulosa | reverse complement strand
AGTTAAATTTTCATCCACCGATTACGTTTCACCCCTTTAGAAATTTCTCTACAAGCTCTGCCTCCGGTTCTTTGTAGAAATTTCAGAGCGGCCAAATTTTTAATGAAACAACTTTTTAAAGAAAAAATTTCGAACGTATCGAAGAGACAACTTCTCTGAAAAACCTGTTCAATAAATTTATAAAAATTGGTCTACTGGTTTTCTCGCGAAACTCACATCCAGACTTGGGTAACGATGACCTTATCACCCTCCCAGATTAGGCCGACTCCAGCAGACGAAACCCCAGATTCCATTCCTTCGGGAACCCCCACACGGAGCCCAACCCCGGGGCTATGCACTCTCAACCTGCCGCCATAAAAGCAGACGACGACCATCTCGCACCGTGCCTCACAAGTCTGCCGGCAAATCATTTTAGGGTTCACGTATGAATCGCAAAAATGTGACGAATTTAATTATTAGGGTTCGAAACAAACAAAGAGACCAGTTTAACATGTTGAACATGATTCAGTCGAAGTTATTGAGTCGTTGACCCAGGTTAGGGAGCGATTTCTATTGTTAATAACATCTTGTCGAAATGTCCTTCTGCTTAATTAACGCCGGGATTAATATTTTTCTTTCAGCTTTTTACAGCTTCGAACGTAATTTCTTTTAACAACTTTTTTTTTTATACCTGCCACAAAAAATAACCCTCTGGTGAGCTTCGGCAGTCAGCGACCACCCTCCAACAGCTCGAATTAACCATACCATACCGTTCGTTCGAATTATATAAACACGTATAATTTTCGTAGTTATCTCGAGTATATAAATTATGGTTTCGCTACGACCGCTTTCTTCATTCATTAGGCACCCACAGCCGATGGGCATTGCGTGCAGGTTTCGGTCAAAAGTCACAGAAAAGTCGCCCTCAATGGGGAACGAATAAACCCACCTAATAATGGGGTATCACTAGCGACATTGACCCGTTCGTTTGAGAAGAACCTCTCACCGAAAATTCTCTCCGAGAAGCGCTCTGATAATTAATTATCAGGTTGAGGGATTGAAAGGGGCCGTAAGCTAAAGATGGGCGCGACCGGATGGTAATAATGGCGGGCGTGCAATGGCCCCCGTCTTTTGCTGGATCCGGAGTAAATTGCCGTGTAATTCCATAACTGTTGCTGTCTGGAGCAGAAGAGAGGGAAGAAACGTTTGAGAGAGCAAACAGCGAGTGGTGCAGGGGTTTCGTTGTTCAGGTGCAATTCGCGAGATGTAATCAACTCATTCATCACTTCTTTAATTAAAAATGAACAAATATTGGCGTTATTTGCACGGCATCAACTTTTATGGGCATTCCTCCGCATTATGTCCTTCCGGAGCGCCTCATTCGGGGGAGGGAGCGAAGGGGTAAAGGGGTGGAAAACGTTTGGAGGTGAAAGTTAAGGAGAAAGCAGAAACTATGAAAATATAAAATGCAGAAATATAAAAGGCTTCTTCGTATAAGCAGACCATAAAAAAATTGACATAAATTTATCCATTTATTTAATGAATCGTATGTAAATTTTTAAAATTCTAAAATTGCAATTTTAGATTAAATTGTATTTTATTAATTTTATTTTATCTAATTAAATGGATTGCATATATTAAATTAATTGAATTTTATTTAATTAAATTGTATATTAATTATTATTAAATATAAATAAATACTTTTAAGATAAAATGTAAATTCTAAAATTGTTATATGTAAATTTTTATATACGAATTTATGGCATAGAAATTTATTCAAATACATAAAAAATTTATTGTTTTTTCAGTATATTAATTTATTGTTCAGAATTGTTATATATTTATTATTCCAGAGGCTGTAAGCCTAAATACTGATTAAAAATTGTATATATAAATAAATATATACCCTCCCTATTGGAGAGGAAAAGAAAGAAAGAGAAAAAAAAATTTGAAGAGGATTATATTTATATTATATTAAAAGATTTACGACCAAAAAAATGTTTTTCACGCATACATTGTTCGTCAGCGTGAAAAATTTATTAAAAACAAAAGAAAAATTCAATGAAATTAAGGATTTTGTTGTGCGTATAATTTCATTTCGTTTCTTAAAATAGAAGCCATTATTTATATGATGCGCTAACATAGATAACATTAAGATTATATTCCATTATACATTTCAGTTCTGTATAAATGCTTTCAGCGCATACGCCTAATAAATTTCAAATAAAATCAACAATTCCATTTTTTTATGACTTAGAAAATGAATTAAAGCGTTTTTATCTTTAAAAATAATATATTATCGGATTTATACATTAAAATAATTTAAATAAGGCGATAAACAAGTCATTATAAATAAGGTAATGGGGCTTAGAAGAGATTAAAAAGTAGTCCGAGCATGAATTTAAAATTTTTAAGTATTATAAAAAAAAACTCTGTTAAGGAATAAAACGTGTATATTTATACTTATTAGCCTCAGCAGCAAAATTAAGAACCGTAACGAATGGATAAAATCAGATAGTGACTGTATAAGTTTTTCATTCATAAAACGAATCATACTGTATAATCTCGGTCGCAGTCGTCGACTGGAGGCAGAGTCCGTGACGCACAGACAGATTGCCAGACAGAACAGACAGACCGTAGAGAGAAGAGAGCATGATAATAACTCGCTAAATAATCCTGGAAAAAGTTTTAACAGTATGAATTAATAATAATCAGGATTATAAAATGTAAAAATCACTTCATTAACGCATTAAATTATCCCTCAAGAAAAGGTTTTTAGTTTATTTATTAATTAAAATCGCATATATAATAAATAACCGTATGTGTAGGAACGTGTATAAATGTATTTCAGTATAAAGTGGGCCGGTGATTTATGGCGGTATAATAATGGGAGTGCATATGTTCAATTCGACACCTAATTTGTCTAATGTGGGATGATTTATTTTCGGTGGAACGTCCATCTTTCGCTCCAGAAAAACTCCATTTATGGGATGAAAGGTGTCAAAGGATTGAATCATTTTGATGAAATTTTTTTTTTTTTGATAGAGCAGTTAAAACTGAATGCGTGACAAATTCAAAAAACGCAGAGCATACAAGATTAGTGAAAAAAAAAAGCATAACTCGATAATCCCTCTGCAACGAGGAGACACATCGACCGGTTACCTTTGATATTATATTATGAACCACCGATTATTTCACCGATGGTGAGTGAGGCACCGATGTGGCATTCGACACCGGAGAAGTTTCCTTTGGCATTTCAGGCATTTGCTTCCATTTCCCAAATCGAGATAGTCCGACAAGGTTGCCGCATTTATATTTCTCACGGTGAAATTCTCGTTGAGTTTTCCAAATATTTCGAGTGTCGCCGGGGAGAAAAACCAGTTTGGAAACATCCCGAACGGTAAAAACGTTTTTTGTTGAAATTTTCACTCGACACCGATTGTATACTTAAGAGATTATGGCCGCCTTCCTCAAGACCTTGGCATTCTGTCGGAGATCTCGCCCGCGGTGCTTCACCTATTTCTGTTCTGGCTTTTTCAATTGTCGGCTGATAAGGCGTTTCAGGTTTTCCGCCCGGAAAGCTTCGGTTATGTTGGTGCCGCCTCGCGGATGTGAGCGGTGACAGTGGGGACCCACCCTGGGGGAGGACTGCGGGGGAGGCTGCATCCCCCCGGGCGAAGGGAAAACAATCCGGAGGTCGACGCGTGGAAAAAAATAATCCGAAAGCTATTCATTATTGTATCACATCAGTCTAATTAAGGATAAAAATTAAGAAAGTGATTAATTGGTGTTGGTTTGCCCGAAGCGTTAATTCCGCTTTACGGCGGTTCCTTTTGAAAGCTACAAATGTGACCTCTGAAATCGTAAGAAGGCGCCACGACCACTAACACTGAACCTATTTATTAAAGTGAAGAATTACAACACATCGAGAGTGTGACACTTCTGGCTTTTGGCGTTCAACTCGATGCAGAGAATGATTCATCACAGCAGGGAAAAAAAAAAACTAAATATAAATAAATGGCCAATTATCCAATTTAAATGAAAACCTGGAACCTATGTCATTAACTATGGGAGCGGGAAATGGAGGAGGACTGTCAACAATCCGACCTCCAAAAAGAAAAGTTCACATTTAATAATTGCTCAGCTCTGAGGACGCGACATTCAGCAGTAGGAAAGAACATCTCGGATATTTATAGGCACCCCGAGGTGGAGGACCAGTTGTGCCCTCCTGCAGCCTCTGAAATTCTGGGGCAGTTGTCGAATACAGTCGGTAATAAGTTACCGTTAAAAACCTCTCGAAATTCACATTTGAAGCCCCGGGAGAAAACCGGACCTCCAATTTAGAACGAGAAATATTCTAAAAGGCCATCACATAAGCTACTGGTGGTCGCAGTTTGTGTATGAGAGGCAGAGGAAAAAAAATTACAAACCATTCCTTATCGTTGTTTGCTGAAAAATGATTAATGGAGTTGCGGGTTGTATTTACCGGTTCTTTCGGGGAAATGCACGCGGGTCGGAAGTGTATTGCCCTTATCGGCCCTAATGAAGCCCTGTTGAAGCCATTTTCCAATCATCAGACTTCTTTTTCTCTGCCCCCAGGCCGGTACACAACGCGAGGATTTGTTCTTCTTCCAATCGATTATGATTTCGGAGATAAGATGAGCGAGGTCGGAGGTCGAAAGATGGAAAAGCCAGTCGAATGGAGGTGGGAGAAGCGGAAGACATGACGGAAGGAAAAGACATGACGTGTCGACCGACGAGGCAATCTCAACACACACACACACACGGGGGAACAAGCCAAAACTAAATTCAAGGTAATCATCTACAATTACAAAACCACTAAAATGTTTAATCATAAAAAAGTTAAGAATGGTAGTGGTTAAGCCTTGCAAAAAACTTGATTTTTATGAACCGCCCTAAATATAAAGCAGAACCAGTAAAAAAATTTAAAGGTATTGCACAAGAGCGAAGTTTCAGATGACAAAACCCGTTTGCATGGGAGAGTTTCGCGCGAGGGGGAGACTGTCAACCCCCCGTCCCGTCACGTGACCGATTCCAACCCCCCGAATCCGGGAAAACTCCCCCCGAACTGATAAAAGCCACTTTTCATTCCAAGCTGTGTTCAACGGGTTTGATTTATGAAGAAAAATGAAAATTTATAAGGAGATTAAATCACTTAAGAGACGCCGGAGGGGAGGCTCCCAGTTCACAAATCAACCGGTTAACACCGTTCCAAATTCAGAAACTGCCGACCGGAAGAAGTTAATTGGACAAACACTCCGCGGGTAAGAACGACATCATCAACGAACAGCATGACACTCGAGTCATCCTCGTCAGACTCACCCGAAGACAACAAACACGAATGCGAAACACTGCTGACAACCCTTTTTTCACTACCCCCGAGGGTAGAAAATGTGCAACGAGCAGGTGAACGCGAAGGACGCGTGTTCGGTCATTTTTATTTATGGTTTTGATTTTAGATTCGTTTAATTTCGTTAGGTGGGGCTTAAACAATGGGCTGTGGTCGAATGCGTGGCCTTCGCGTATGGGATTTAGTGTTCGAAAATTGGTCGGACTGTTAATAAATAATGAAGCGGAGGTTTTCGCACAAGAGACGAAAGATTCCCCCCGGGGGCTAATGGGGGCACAGACCAAAACTCGGTTTTTATTGTTCTCTATGCTTTTTCGTTATAACAACATCGGTTTGCGTGCTGTTGGTTCGATTTGACAGCTGATCATAAAGACAGAAGTTGAAAAAGACAACAGGTTATTAAAGGAAACCCTCGAGGTGTGCCTTAAGAAACAGACGTCTGAATCCTCCGCATAAACATGATTCAGGAACAAATAATCTCAAAGGATGCATAAGATTACCTTTAAATACCATAGAGTTCGCCATAGAGTGTACAATTTTGAGCGGTCTGTGTGGGAGTCCGGAAAAGTCCGGATTTATCTCTATGCATAGCTCCGACAAATAGTTGCATAACCGGGAAAAAAACTGCCAAAATAAATGGTGGTGCATAAAAAGTTTCAAGGGCGATTGGGAATTCGTGCGCGAGTTCTCCTACTCGCCATCATTCTTTTCGAGTATCTCCCCGCCGGGATAACTACAAACCCGGAAATGCGAATTCGTTGCACATTTGGCCTTGGGCGCCAAATGCGAGTCCTTTTCCTTTGTGTGGTGCCCATGCTTAGCCTGTCCTTCCTCTGTCTTTCAGCACCGAACGCCCATTTTGCTGATTCTCTCATTCGTTTTCAGGTTTTCTCGAAATATGATAGTCGGCCGCGGACTGGTTAGTTGGCCGCGGTCCCGCTGTTCTTCTTCCCGTCGTCGGGGTCTTCTTAGTCTCCCGCGGGGATCGGAATCAAGGTTAAGACAAAGTTTCTGTAATTATCCTCTTTGCTTAGGCTTAATTCATCTTCGCGGTTTATTTGGCGCTCTTTTCTCTCCCTGTTTGTTTTGAGTGTGTGGAAGGGCAGGAGGAAATGAGATGTGACCCCCTCGCAGGATGCCAAACTGAGGCAAAAACAGGTTTAAATTGAAAACTGCCATAAATGAAGCCGGTAAAATGGAGGTGATTTGAGGGGGGCAAATTAATGCAGAAATTTTTAATTACGTATTTTGTCGATGGTATCTGATAATTGAGAAGGCGAGAATAATATTTTCCTGGCGAAATAAATAAAACCTACAACTATTATACATACATATAATCGTGCTTATTATAAATAGCACTGTTATTACACTGTAATAATATAAATCTCTCCTCTTTTATTTAATTAATATCACGCCCAAATTGTTTAATTTGACTTATAAAATTGTTTTGTAATTAATATAACCGTTATACGGATTATTAATTATGTTTTTGTCGTTATGAAAGTGAAATTAGGGTTTTTTTTTGTGCCGCAACCCTGAGAACGGGTTCGATCATGAATTTTTAATACGTTATAAATCAATCGATTCGTATATTTTATGGCATAATTTTAAGGAATATTAAGCTTTTGGGGGCGGTCTAATGGCGTTAGATTTTGGGGCGAAAGAATGGGTGAATAATAACTTTGCCGAGTTTGAATTAATATTTAATTATTTTTTTCATTAACCCTTTGAGTACATTGATAAGTAGCATTTACATTTACAAACACGTTTTGAAAAATAGCACGCGGTGCAAAATTATTAGATTTTAAGTCAGTTTATAAATATTTATATTTTGTTACATTTATGTGTTTAATTGAAATGTTCTTTCAAAAATATATATTTATATCACCAATTCCAAATAAATTGTATAACTTATTAATCCACATAGCGTTCTATATGCGTAAAAGTCTCCAAATAATTCAGTACTCAAAGGGTTAAGTGTTAATATTTTTATAAGAAATATTCGCACGTAAAAGCTTTTATTTTCCGATGAATCCCATTGTGACTCCCCCGAGAAGTTTTTGTTCACCCTTTGCAGTGTTTGTCCGTGTTAGTGCCCGCATTAGATTTTTATATTCGGATAAGAAACGACCATAAACGTTTTCATTACCTGCACAATTCCATTCCTTACTCTAATGAGAAAGGCCGAGATGGCGAAAGAGCGCCATGTTAACCCACCGGAGGGTTAACAAACCGCAATTAATGGCCAACGCAATGTACCTGGAGATTGTTTAATTACACGGGCCCCAGCGGGGCCTCTCCCCCGAAGGCCCCGTCAGCATTTCCTCTCTTTGTAATCCTCCCGATCTCGCGTTTGGCAGGAAGAAAAAGGTCACCTTGCCCGCCCTTGGCCATACAATAAAAAAAGCCAAAGTTAAACACAAGCCGGTTAAATTCCTCAAATCAACTGATCGTAAAGTTAAGGTATAAAAGGTTGTAATTGACAACAAGATGAATCCACGTTCCCCGACTAATTTCTGGCCTTGAATAATTACTCGGAACCTCTGGCTGACTATGATCTGGAATTTTCTCTCCTCGGATGCGGCCAAACTATACACGGACGGTTAATAGTTCACGAGGAAGTCGTTTCACTCAATTGGAACTTCACAATGCAACGATGGAAGGTCGTCTCTTTGTGGGGCCCCGGGGATTGAGGGCCCCGATAATGGGTGGCGCATCGCCTCGAGATTTGGCAGCGGGTTTTGTTCGGGGGGGCGGTGGGACGAAAGGGGGCAGCGACACTCTCCCCTTTCTAGAGGCGAAATTGTTATGGCGGTGGCGACCCACGCATTCGAAACAACAATGATTATTATTGATTTATGGGCGTCGATTTACGGTCGATTCAGCTAATAATCGGGATACGTCACTGAATTGACATTTGCGAAAATTAAAAATTGTCTTTGGCGATGCGGCCCCGAGGTCAGATTCGAATGCTATTTTCGTCCCACATTCGGGGCGAGTACGCGGGGAATGCATTTCTGGGAATGAAAACTTTTCGTTGTTAACCGCTCCGGGAGGGGGCAAAGGTCACACTTGACCAGGTCTGTTCGAAGTTCCCCGATCGAATCTGGCAGATATCCAGTTGTTGTTCCGAGAAACGTTTCCTCCTATTTGGTCAGGACCGGTGCGGCAACAGAGGGGTGTCCCCTCCACCCCCCTCCCCCCCAAAATCCACCACTTCCCCCGACTGTCCCGCCGCGGCCGGTACACACCCAACAGAAGGTTGTCAGTTTGGAGAAAATTCCAGAGCCGAGCCAAATCCTCGAGCCAAATACATTTAAGAAAAGTTCTTTTGTTCTTAATTTATTCGCAATTGGTCATTCCGATCGAAACGAAGGTCGAATTACTACAATCAGCGGCGGTTTCTTCCACCGACAGTCGCGGGTGAGTGTGTCCGCGAATTGTTGACATGCACATTATGTGACAATCGCAAGGGCGACTAACTGATGACCTTTTCGGCTGGGAAATATGTCACCCCGGTGCCTTCGAAGGTGGACGGCCAGAGGAAGTAAAATGGATTTGCGCCTCCAGCGATGAGGAATAGGCTGTTGGAGGCGTTTATGGGTTTCCCCGCTTTTTTCCTCTCTCACTTCGTTTATTATTTTTCCTTAATGAAAGATTCGTTTATAAAATCATGTCAATTTTTACATTATTTCAGGTGTTAGAAGACGGGACAACCAAGTTTCCACCAAATGTCTCGAAACTGCACCAAACCGGGACAGCAGAGCAAGGCCGTTTTGGTACAGCTTTCACTCGAGGAATCTTGTCACATGATATTCACATACACATAGGAAAGTGAACAGAGTCAAAATGGAAGAGAGAAGATATAAAGGATGGTCAATTCGATGTGCGGGTCAGTGCGGGCGTTTGACCTCCTTCGGGCAAAAGCTTTTCCCGTGTCGCCCACAGCCCGTTTTATTACCCTCAACAGATAAACAGAAAAAGTGGTCGACACCTGTAATAGAAGAAAAGAGCGTTAATGGCTCGACAAGTGCAGTACTCGCGATAAATCATCACTTAAAAGTGGAAGGAGCACCGGTGGAATCACTTTCGGTTTCCGGCAACAGTCTTTGTTTCAACCGATAACAAATGAACTATCATTAATTAACCCGTTAATCCTGCCGAAAACCTCCCGAGAGAATTCAACACTAAGTGACTGATCTCGACTGCTTTTTTCCGTTGGCCCACATGAGGACCCCACCTTCTCCATCTTAACAAAATAATGTTTAGCTTACGGGACTGCTTCCTGTATCAGACGACTTTTGTTGATTTCTGAAAAAGAAGTTTTCCGACTCCCCCCCGAGAGAAGTTTGCTTAAAATAACAAACTCAAAGCAAGGAGAACTTCCTTATAAGAAAAGACAAGGAAATCGGCCATTTGTCACCTCCGTGCAACATCCAGGAATCAGGTTCATCAACTAAGACCGCTGATGAAGGCACAGTTTAAGCTCTCCTAACAGGACCACCCATGTTCTGCAACCGGAGACGCCTTTCCGCACCCAGGGGTTATCACCACCGATTTTATCTTTGGGAACCTTCGGGTTCGGCCGAAGACAAACAGTTTCCTTTCCGGTGAGTTTCGTCAGCAGTGAAAAACGAATGGGGAACTCGCGAGACGACCTCAATTTTCTTTCGGCAATAATTTATCGAAAATATTAGAATAAGTTTTGCGAGCGTTAACATCTCTCCCGTAAATTTTTTCCTTTTCAACTCGAGATTCGATCTGTCGGTTTAAAAACCGTCGCCATCTTTCAATTTTTTATGTTTCTTTCCGACTGATTTAATTGCCTCTTTGTGTTGAGAACGTTGACTTCCATGTTTTACAGCCCGTAATGGTGCTCATGGTGCTCCACGGCCGACCTCCGCCCCCTCCGCCCCCCCTGTCCCCGCTTTTATTTCAAATCGTTTCCAGCTTTTCATTGCCTCAGCGCGAGGAGGGCCCTCTCGGGCACGTTCTGCTGCCACGGATGTGGCCCCGGCGGCTTTTCAAGCCCAACGCCGAGAGGTAATTTAACCGTAAAGCACTCCCGAAATGGCCGAATAAATAAATGGACAACTACAGTATTTCTGTCCTTTTAAACGTCAGATAACGTTTCACAATAACGCGTGTTTAAAAAAAAAACAGGTTCTGAATGCGAAACACGACATTAAATCTTCATTTAATGCGGAGACTTTTTCCGCACGTTCCCAACTTTTTGCATCGATTTTTCGAACTTTTGTTTGGGCCGACAGCAAAGAATGTTTTGGGACGGCCGAACCTAATCGGCCACCTCGACCGGTTTGTAAACTCGTTGAGTTTTCAAGTGGAAATCCTCCGCCGATCGATCATTGGTGGAAAATTCAGAAAGACAACCTGAACTCACGGCTGTCATCGCCCAAGAACGACTTGATTTGGGGCGCCCGACGCCCTTGTTTCTGATTGGCTGTCGATCACCGGAAAGCCGAACTCCATTTCCGGTCGTTGACTCGAACCTCAGCGCTCCTGAAAAGGCAAAACCATCATAATCTCGAAAGCGGATCGAAAATCTCAGAGATGGCCAATTCCTTTTATTAGGTAATTGAGAAAGGCTTCCTTTAGTTAATTTTTGCCGTGAAGACAAACGAGCAGTTAAATCTAACAGAGTAATAATTAATAAAACGCTTGCGCACCTAATCTCGTTAACTTTTCACAGAGTCAGATAATTGAAAAGGGAAATGCATCATCTCATTAGAGGAGAATCATTTGCGGGATATTCGCAGAGTCATCATTAGGGCCCTTGAGGCCTGGAGGGCCCCATGTCCCTTCCCGGCCTTCGACGACATTCAGTCCCAACTCACCTCAACAGATGTTCCCGTGAGTCAGCCCTCTTCCAATATGGCCGCGACAGTTCGGACCGTTTGTCAGGTGGAATCACCCGCAACTGGAGAACTCGTGGCCACCCGTTTAACCTAAATAAGTTCCAAAAAACGGCTGACTCACGAAAGGAAGAGTGAACTGGTCTGTTCAATGACCCACTTCGTCAAAACACATCGCCAGACAAAAAATCGTTTAAAGGCGGGAAAAGGAAGACGGGAACAAAAGGAAATGGCCCACTCGAAGACGCCCCTCGCCCAGAAGACACACAGACAGACTCCTTCTTCTAAAAATCCAAAGCCGGACTCGAAAGCATCTGAGCCGTCGGCCTTGAAAGTGGCCCGCTCGAGTCTCGGTCTTCGACTGCGACCGAAGGATCAACGCCCGTGGTCGGGTCGTTATCCCCCGTGGTCGAGAAGGCGGTGGAGGGGCCCCGGTGCGGGCACGGGCGTCCTGTGGCCCGGCGGCCCGGCCCGCAGCGTCCGGCCCGCGGGTGAACGACATCGCCTCGCGTTTTCGGTCGCCGGATGAGATCCGAAAAGTAAAAGTAGATTAGGATCTGGTTTTGTAATTTGTGGTCGAAAATAAATTGAACCAGATCATTATGCGGCGTTTGGGTGGTGCAATCTCTTTTTTAGAGGGTTGCTTAAGTGGTTCTGATGATTTTTCGAACCGACGAGTGCAATGCCTTAAAAACGGATCCTAATGGATATTAGTGGGAAATATAGTTATTATCGGGACGGGGGGGTTGGTTATCCGCGGTTTGATTCGGCAGACCACTGATCGGCATTGACCTTTGTTGTTGTTTTCGGGGTGGGAGTGTCGGCGGACGAAGGGTTGGCAGGAGCGAAGGAAGGTGTTGGGCGGAGGGAAGTACGCCTATTGATTCGCGATACCTGACCTAGGATGGGCAGTATTGGTTAGCCCATGGCAAGTTAAAATACGCTTCTAATGCCATTTCCACTTTTTATTTTTATTTTCCATAAAAAAGTCATGCGAAAAATTTAAAATGCAGCTTGCAGTCAAAGACCGGATTGGCTAAAACGAAGAAAACAATGATACACTTTTATTACTCAGCTTTTTTATGGTTCTCTTTCTCTCTTTTTAAGTTTTTATTGTTATTTTGTTGGATTGTGTCTGCTTGTCGAGGTTTGGGCACGTCTGGACTCCGAGGGCTCTTTCGACCCCTCGGACATTATCTCCCCCAACCCTCTGCGATGTCTCCCCCCCCCCCCCCCCCGGAAGGTGACTCCAGAGCGAATACAGTTGTCAGCGAAAGCTCTTTTTTGGAGTGTCCTTCCAATCTCTCTCTCTCTCTCTCTCCCGCGTTTGTTTGCTTAATTCGGAAAATAAAAATCAAAGGCCTTTGCAAATTCGGTCCGAACAAAAGAACAATGGACAGAAGAGAAGGCTGTGGTGTCTTTGTAACTGGACACTTATTTTTTCTTCGGTCGCTTTTGTTCGAGCTTTAGGCATTTTTTTTCATTCTATTTTGAATTTTCATGGGCGAAAAACTTATTATTTTCACCGACCTAATTAAACAAATAGAAAAAGAAAAGCTGAGAGAGAGCGTTTTCGGTGTGCCATTGTCTTTGTCGCGCCCGAGGGAAACAAAGGAACACAATATTTTGACTTTCCTTTGTGCCGACCCTGAGGTAGCACCATCAAGGTGGTCGACTAATTACTACTTATCTCACTTTGATCGAATGTCTTCGCAGCTTTCCCTAAATAATTCCCAAACGCGTCTCTTTTAATGTGGGACAGTTTCGGGGGAACGTTTTCATCTCGTCCTTCGTGAACGGGTTAATTAACCTTTAACATGAGTATTTTTATGGTGTTTTCAATATGCGTCTCGATGTTCCCTCGTCCGAATGGAGAATCGTTGAAAGGAACTGTCGGTCCGCCGATTCATCATAAACATTTCCGTTTTACGGTACCGATGAACCTTAAGGTGACTCTCAGAGACATTTTGAAAGTCATTACCTCACGCAAAGCTTCTTTCTCTTTTTCCAGTTCCCACAAACCTCCCGGAGGACAACAGAAGTGGCAGAAGCGATCGTCATTCTCCAGGATGTATTTATCTCCTGATGGGTGAGAATAAATCCATTCGATCCGGACAGTTCCGGTGGACGAGACCGAATCCGAATCCGCGTAATCGGTTAGTATTCGATCAGACTCACGAAGGCTTTCCAGGCACGCATGCCTTCCCTTGGCGTTTTCACGACTGGACCTTTGCCACCCGGGGCCTCTGCCCTCCGGTGCACCCTCTGATCTGTTCTGGTATTCCTTCGGGGACCGAACGTCCCTCCAGGATCGGCGACACAACGCGATTGGTATCAATATCGATCACGATCCTTTGCTTTTTTAAGGAATGTTGCCTTGGAAAGCGACAGGAAAATCGATTACGAAATCAGTCGTAAAGAGGTACTCCAACGCTACCTGGAGGCAGCATCCCGAAGGAGTTGGCATGGGCCAACCCGAACCTCGTTGAGCTGGTCTTTGCCTGGCCCGTCTCAAATTTGGCCTTGAGGTCCGACGCCAGAAAAGACCTCAGCAACGCGTGCGTTTCCATCGAAAAATCCGTTTTATTAGGTTGAATTTGAATTCGTACAATGAACTGGTCCAAAATGTCCTCCCGTCTGAGTCGGCGGTGGGTTCCCAGACGTTTTAGACCGAACGAGCACATAAAGCGGAGGAGAACCTAAATTTTATGGCCCTCATCTGAAAGCGTTTTTTGTGTGTGTGTGCTTCGCCGTTGGGAGTGAACGACCCTCGCTTTAGGGTCTTTTGCTGAGGACTTTGATGTTTCCAATTTATTTGTGAAATATTTCACTTGGATTTATGTCCCTGCCAGGTGTTGGGGATCTAAATCTGCTGCTCCATTATTACTACTTCCTTTACTTCTCATTCCCCGGTGTTGGCATTCTCCCGAAATTCCGCTGTTTGGAGAACCTGCAATATGGACGTTATCAGGAACGGAATTACACCTGCTCCCGCATGCAATATCCGTCTTAAATCGAATTTCGCAATTAATGCACATCGCTGACCTCATATGGTGAAAAAGTTACCTAAAAAAGAATGGACAAATAAGACAGGTTTTGTATTTCTTCTCCTCTTCGTTTTTTCCCTCCACCGCCTTCTCGATGACCAAATTTCGCCCGGGGGCGATTACGGGGGTCACCCATAGCTGTCCTCCCATCGGCACCGATTCGTTTTCAATGCGGTTAGGAACCGTTGCCAAAAATGCGAGCCTAATAAAAATCATGTTATGGCAGGTCCTAAAAAATGCTAATAATTCGCAGGTGAATTTAACAAGTAGACCGAATCGGGCTTGTTCCCGACTCAAGGTTCGATTCCGATTCAAGGACTAATCCCGCATTAAAATTCGGGAGTCGGCCTTCCGACCATTTCGGACAACGGGGAAAATGGCCGACGGTGCAGAGGTCGTTTACCGAAACGAAAATTGACACAGAACCCGGAGAAGACGCTTACACAAAAAAAGTCTGCAAAATTTATATTAAAAAATAGTAATTGCGCACTTAGCGCTATCAGATTTTGCGTTAAATTATAGGAAAGTCAGCAAGTTAAAAAGTTCATGATAGCCAAAAGGATCAATTACCAAACTGGAGATCGTTGGACGACGAGAAGGTCACACACGAATTCGAAGCTTTGGTTTCTTGGGTTCCTGTTATTTCACGACCACCGGACGAATATCTGCGCAAGCGTTTTCTCATGCGGTCGCGCCTGCGTTGGCCCAATCAGCGTTTTGCTGCGGTCTTTCCCGCCAAAACCTGCCCGCCGACATGTTTCCATTCGGCGCGGTCGACGTGGCAACGCCGCACGTGGCGCCAGACGACCGCTGCCTTCGACTCCTTCCGAAAGATGACTCTTTCGGGAGAGGCGCGATGGCGAAAACAGCCACGAAAATCCTCCTCCTCTTATTTCGCAAAGGATTATAAAATAAAAAATGAAAAATTACCATAATTCGGATTAATGGCGCGTTATTAAAACATTATTACTCTCAGCATACAGTGCGCGTTTTATGCTTCCACTTAGGTGAATGAATTCACGGTTTTATTGCAATTCTATCTGCGATGGTCACTCTCTTGCGATGGGGAGGAACAGAAGGGCGGGGAAGGGAATGTCACACAAATTCCAAAAATTGCGAATTTGAGACTTTACTGCTAATAAAATTGGGAGTTTCGAAATTGTGATGTTTCGTTGTGAAACTCAGTATAAAGGTCGAGGAGATAGATTTAAACGTGAAACGAGATGTCTTGGACAGGGGAGGGGAATTTATGGAATCCGCGAGGGCAAACTCCTTCTGCGGCCCCGAGGGGACCGCAGAAGCCAGCCGAATTATAGAACATCCGCTCCCCCCGAAATTATCCGCAATTCCATTCGTTTATAAAACTAACACCGAGGGAATATATTTTTATAATTAACAACTCTCGAAAGGAGCGCTCACGAAAGTTATTAACCTGCCACGGACAAAAAAGTGGAGGAGTGGCCCCAGGCCGTATAAAAAACAGGTATAACGAAGTATAACTGACAACCATCTACAAATTACCGGAGTGGTTAGAACACCTCCCGAACTCTGACAACCCATGTGTATCCCTCACTCTGGCAGACATGCGAGGAGAGGCCCCCGCCGGTTAATTAAATGTTAGTCTCCGCTGTCAGTTCTCAGGTAACTAACACTTTGCGGTCTAAACCCAGGGCTGCGCTCTTTAGAAGGCGGTGGTGGACGATGAGCGCTCAAGGGGTGCAGAGATGACCGTGGAGGACACAGAACGGCGGTCGCAGCTCCGCCCTGCGTTTCAAGGCGGTTAACACAGCCTTCTGTTATTAATTAATCTCATTGGGAAGGTCATTCAGCTCCAGTTAAGATATTCAATTAGGTTTCGGTTGGGCGAGGTGTGTCCGGCCAAAGTTTTGCCTTTACGCCCCGCGGTGTCTGTCGCCACTGTGATTTCGGCTTAACTGCGACAGTGAACTTGAAAGTTCTTAAAATTAGGTCGGCGGTTACGTCAGAGGAGGAGGAGGTGTCCAAAGCGGTCAGCAGTGACTATTTGTAACGACCTTTCGTGGGCGGAGGTCGAACTCATTCTGGGGAGATGTCTTCATAAGAAATGTGTCCTGAAAATTGGTGAACACCATCTTTTTGTGTTCTAAATCCATTGGTTTCTCGGATAAACCCATTCCCAAAAGAAAAAGAGTTAAGGCAGTGATCAAAATGGCAAAAACAATTTCATGAATAACGCAGTGAAATAAATTCCGAAAAATAATAGGTTTCGGTGAAAGGAATGAAAATGTTTTTGAAATTTTTTGTGGTCACTCAGGAGAATATGGTCGCCATTCATCGCCCCCAGTGCCCAATAGCAGAAAATCAAAATCATAGCTCCGATTCCAACGATTGTGCCAAATCCTTCGCCAATCCGCCATTTTCATTTCCAGGATTGTGCGGTGGTTTCTTTTTCCGTGCACATTTTCTGAGTAGAAATTCACTAATAACGACAGGCGAATATTAATTAATGTGTTCTCATTTGTGTTCCAAACTTTAAAAATCAGAAGCTTTCTGCTATGCGAGGAATTTCTATGTATTAAATCTATTTACTTATGTGTTTACTAATATCTATCACTTATTTTTCACTATATTGCTCATTTTTTGTTAATTATGTCTTAATTTTTAATTAGTTATCCTAATTCTGGTTGTTCTCTGTTTATTATTTATTATATATTTATCTGTTTATTATATACTTCTATTTATTTATTACACTCGCTATCTTTATTTATTTATTTTTATTTGTTTATTTATATTTATTTATATTTTATTATAATATTATTATATGTTTATTTTATTGTTTATAAGTTATTTATGTTTATTATACGTTTATTTGTAAATTATATGTTTATTTCTTTATTTATATTTATAAATATTTAAATTTATATTTAATAATATAATATATATATGTGACGAGCCAGATATATTATTCCGTAAGTATGGAATAATGACAAAAGAAGAGAAAAAGGAAAAGAAGAAGGCTTTATTTTATATTTATATTTAGATTAGTTTTTGGCTTTGATTGGTTTCGGAATGTGCACAATAAAATTATATTTTTCTCTAAATTATATTTTTATTTGTCTCCTGTTCTCACCGTCAATAACCCTGTACTTGCCATTTATCGTTTTTTGTTCCCCGTTTTTTTTTATTACTATTTTTTAATAATAATATAAGTGTAATATAAACAGTAATAATAAAAATATTATTGTTTATTTATTACTAAGACTTATTCCTTACCGTTACTTGTTATTTATCAATAATTATTTATCTGTCATCTAACTCTAATACTACCTGTTTTGATTGTTATTCATTATTACCGTTATTTGTTATTGTTATTTATTTATTAACTTATACACGATTCTAGTGATTTCTTAGTCATTCATTGCACATACTTCCTCTCGCATAGCAGAAGGCAAAATATAAGTTAATAAATTTTAAAATCTTTACATATTTTATAAAAAAAAATTTGGTATTTTGTATCTTTATTGTATTGTATTGTATTTTCTGAGTGGAACTTATATTGCAGTGGCACTTTGCCTGCTGCCACTTTTGGATTTCTGCCAATTCTGAAATTCAGTGTATTTTTTTTGAGTGTCGATTGGTCGTTTCTTATGTGCACTATTTGCTTTTACTCTTCCAAAATATGCCAAAGGTGTAATCGAGTTGCAAAGCAAACTGCAAAGCGATGTGTGAAGGGAAATTTAGTTTTCGAGAGTGGCGCTCAGTGGCGAATGCAGAACCGAATGACAGAATAGGAGCGGTAAAAAATGGTAAAATGTGGTAAAAAGAGAAAATAAATGCGCAGACATCGCTGATAGTGCAACTGCATTCGCTCAACCTCATTCCCTTTAATAAACACGCGGGAGGCACGTGTTTTCCACCCACGTGTTCTCGCCAGTACCCAATGTACTGACAAGGAGTACACGTGTTTTTCCACGAACGGAGACCTGTTTATTGATTTTTATTAAAATATGTCTCCGGTTAAGTTACCGCTCACGAACATTTTCGTGTGTGGCACAGCAACATCGGAGGTGTTGTCCACCGAAAGTTTCCTTCTCCTTCGGGTTGCGGTGGCACCGAGCGGATTAAAAGCAATCAAGGTCATCCCTCAGCTTCTCAACCCCCTCCCCTCACGAGGCACGCGATTGATTCTTAGGCGCGATCATCCGGAAAACGCAACTCTTTCGTGCAAATGCGCCCTAATCCGCGAAATGTCAAAACCTCTTTAATCTCGCGTATTTCACTGAAAATTATGACTCTCTGCGGGAGGCAGAAAAACAAATTTGGGTGCTTTTATGCGGCTGCAACGATGATTACGGCTGCCCCGGAGCTGTTATTAATTTATAACTAAATAATGAGCCGCCAATCAGACCAATGCTTCGGACCATTTTCCCGGTTGGATCGGACCAAAAAAATAAGTCGTCTTAACCATTCCGGGTTGATTCTTGCAGAATGACTTTTCATAATTGCTTTCCACGACTGCTGAATTAATTAAACATTCATTACGGGTTTTCTCGGATTGTCTGCAGCTATCGGTTCCTCAACAACCGACTGTCGCTTTCTTCTCCCTTCTTTGGCCCATTTTACGAGCGCTTTTCCTTCCCCCCTTCCCCTCCCCTCTCCGAACGAAGACACACCCTTTCATAAACGGTTTATTGTCAAGTATAAATAGTTCCTATTAAAATTCGCCTACTTGCACACCACGGGCGCCGACCCATATTGTCCTTCAACACTTCTTAATAATGGAAAAGAGAAAAACGGCGAGAGGATTTCGCAACAGCCGCCATTTGCAAAAAGCAAAGAGAAAAATTGAGCGAAATAAAAATTTAAATGCGGTTTTTATGGTTTTGCCAGCGAAAAACCACCATGAGGAATGAATTCGTTATAATTTTTTATCTGTGGTGGGAGAGAGTTTTCCATGTCGCCGAAATTCCCTTATCCGTTACTCATTCGGTCGGTGTGAATGTTCACACACACACATCGTTTTCCATTTTCGGCTACAATGTCAGCATCAGAGTGTGTTTCGTTGACCTCCACAGCGCCTTTTTATTTTCTCATAATCTCTCCTTCGTCGTTTTATTGTTTAAACTGCAAATTTCAAAGGCGTCGGGTTACAAACGACTAAATGCAATTCATCTCTGACCGGTTGCGTTTCTTCTAACGGCCGACCGCCATATTGTCATTTTTAATTCCCGATCATTTTCCAGGGATTTCGATCCTCGCTGACTTTCTCCGGCAGAAGAAAAGCTCGGGCATGCACGAAAACCTGCAAACCTTGAAGCTCTCATTCAAGGAAAACATGGGTAAGCCGATTTTCTTACGTTAAAGTCCAGAAAATTATTATTCAACGGTTGGGACACCCGACGAAATCATTTTCGGGGAGACGCGCCTAAAAAGAGGGAGTTTCCCTCCGAGAGAAGAAACCGCCGACTTAAGAGGAGAACGCACCTGAACAGAAACAAAACATGTGACCTAGATTCGCTGACAAAGAGCCGTTTTGAATGAGAATGTCGATTAGCGGGCACGAGACAAAGGAAATCGCGGAAAAGGAGAAACGGCGACGACCGGAAACAAGTAAAACGTAGGCGTTGTAATTTGCGCATTTCCGGAAGCCGTTTCCTCGACCGCCGATCAATGCAGAGCCGGGAAAGCCCAAAGCTGTCCTCGAACGGTTACATATTTCGGCCATAACTCAAACGGAAATCCCATCCGGAATTAACCCCCCGGGGGTAGGAGACTTCCTTCATATTTTATCCCTTCTTTGAGTCTTTGGAACCCGCTACTTGAATATTTCCGCATGTCTTCTGCTGCCACGAAAAACCGAGTATTTCCGAGCCTGAAAAGCTCGAAAATCATCTGCTTCTCTAATATTTGCGCAACGCCAAACGACGAATCAGAGCGAAACTTGGCCTTGAAATTGCGCCCAAATTTAACGGTTTCATTTTCCCTTTCTGATATTTCATTCATAGTCGAGTGCAGTTCTTCGACATCGTCAGCCATCACGTGCACGCGAACCCAACACCGACATGAGATTCATTCGGCGCCCCTCCCCCCGAATCCAAAGCCCCAACGGGGAGTGGCCCTCATCCCCCCTCTTCTCCCGACAAAAGCAACATGGCCACCGAACGTCGTTGCTTTGGAAAATCCCTCTTTTTCCGTTCCCTTCCATATGTGCCCACCCGATCGCCGCCATCTTCGGCAAAGCCTCCGCGATTCCCGAGCAGACGCTCACCCACCCAAGGACACGAGCTGCTAACACAATGACCGAGTTGTTCTCCTGGCAAATGACTCCGTAACTCTTCGTGATGTTGCTGGCTTTCGCTTTCGACGGGGGAGGCTTCGTCGCACGGAAAGGGGCTCCGAGGGCGTGAAAGCGGCGGGGGGAGGGGCCTCGGAGGGCCACGAGGAAACCGGAGTCACACCTGGTTCCCTGTCGTGACTCGGAATTATTAGTTGAAGTGTTTCTTGAAATTGGTTTATCTTATCGCGGTGTGGCTCGGATTCGTGAGTGGGTATAGTGGGGGCAGAGGCAGTGGCCCGATGCGTTGCCCTCAAGGATTTGGAAGTTGTCCTAGGTCCTAACGAAACGAGTCTGTGACGTCACGGAGAGATATTCGGCGGTGCAAAGTACAAGGCTGGCTAATTATGGAGGTGAACGACCGCCGAAATGCATTCCGTTCCAATTCAACAATCGGCTAAACGCCACATTCGATTCAGACCACTCGAACCAGTTGATTGGCTTTGGAGGGACCTCTGGGAGAGACAGTTCATGGGTTACAGTTACAGAAACGGAGAGAATGACAAAGGGCAAAAATAAAGAGAGAGAGATGCAGAAGAACGCTGACGGTGACTGTCTGAGAGCGCCGTTCCCCTTTCAGTAGAATTTCAACGTCTCGAAAGTCAGCACTTACTCGGTTGACAAGCTCTTCTTTATCTTTAATGGAATTCGCTGAAGCTTGGAATTTTTCGTTTTAATTTTTCACTCCTTCCAAGGGGGGAAGAGACGCTCCGAACAATTTTCAGCGAAAGTAGATCGCAGCCGAATCATAATGACTCCGACCGTTGCGCAAACGCAAATTCGCCAAACTATTGGCCGAAAGGTGAAATCCATTAATGTCTGCCGGGTATATATCCGAAAGCAATGACATTTGATTGAATTTCGGGCCGCCCCGGCCTTGTCAGGAAGAGGAAGCTCTTATCGGGAGGGGGAAAGGGGTGAAGGGAAAGAAGAAGTGGCCACAAAGAAGCAATTTGGTGCAGCGCCTCGGGATTAATGAAATAACCGAGTTTGAATTTCTGGTAATTGAAAGAAATTTAATTAATGCATAAAAACCTTAATTAAAAAAGTTGAAAGGATAAGAAGTGGATGAAAAGACAACCGCAATTAATTAAGCCATCGGAGTGTGAAGCCGTTTTCAAGGACTTCCGAGTCTCGAATCCTCCCCTGCCGCATCCCCAAACTCGGCCGGGACCTCCCGAAAACCCTCACGAGGCAGCCATATTGGATTTCCCTTCCCTAATCCGAATGGCAGCATCCCGAACCTGTTTCCGTCTGCTTTCATCTTTTATTCATTCTTTATGTGTATTATTTTGCATGTAAACCTTTATTTAGGATGAGTTCGGCTTTGCATTCGCAATGCACTCCCGGCGGTATTTCTGGATCAAGGAGGCACTGTCGGGAGGGGAAGGGGAGGGGAGAGACAATTAGTTTTCATCTCCACACCTTTGTCGAATTATCTTCCGTTATCTTCTTTTGGGAGGTTAATTGAAAGTGCATAATGATGAGTTTTGTCGTGGCAGCAGAACATTCAGCGATTTTCACAAATCCGCTTTCACAAAATAACGGAAGAGCTTTCATTTTGAGGCGGTTCAATATAAATATTATTACGTAAGAGAAAGCCGATTGAGAAGTGTGTGTGTGTATGTGCGAGTGGCACGGAAAGTGGTGTCGGTGTTCACACCGGTTTAAACATTCCCACGAATGTCAGCCTCCGTGTTTTGCATGGAATCCTTTGAAAGTTCTTCGTTACAAAGTAATTGTTTTACGTTTTGTGGGAGGAAATCAATTGACTCGAAAGCGTATCACCAACGCCATCATCGTTAACCTCAAATCCGTAATTAATGACCGAAATCATTATGAATCTCTCTTTCAAACAACCCTTATTTACAAGTCCTTGACTCGGGATCGTTAGCATCTCATTTCGGGGGGGGAGGCTGCGCTCGGCCATGTTTTCGCCACCCCCTCAATGAGGGGGATGACGGGTTAATGAGGAGCAGGTGGGGGTAAGTGGCCGATCATTCCTCCGCAGTCGGTTAACGTCTTCTGGATCTCGACCCGGCCATTATCGGAAGATTACTCAATCACGCCAATGGTATTTGAACCCTGTCGAAAATTTAACTATCAATTAATTTATTAATGAGAACGAAAACTTCGAATTTTGCCAATTGTTCCGCTTCGGCGGACACAAAACCACGATTTGTTGCCGACATTTTTTTTTTTCCTAATTTTTATCCCTGAATAATTCCGCGAAATTCTTTTCCCCGTTAATTGCACTCGTCATTGTCGATCGCTTCCATTTTGGAGGAAAATCGACACGCGGGGGGGAGGGGGAGGGGGGAGGGGAGAAAACGTGGCAGCAGAGGGATCGACCCTGGTTTTGGTAAATCCTGTTGAAATTTATAGAGCCGGATATTTTTAACGGCCCTAAATCTTCCCCGGTCAGGACCGCCATATTCTGGCTTTTATGCTTTTTACGAGCTTCGCTCGCATTATTTCGCGTCGTATAGTTTTTTGCCTTTTTTTTTATTTTTAGCAGTTTCCGAGGGGAAATTAGAGAAAAGAGTTGCAGGTATAATTCGGCAACGCGGAAAAAATGCGCACACACTTCGCTAATTAAAAGTGGTTATCTCGATGAAAGTTGCAAACAAACAATCGACGTCGTAAGTGGGACTTCGAATTCCGACTATCGGAAAAAGGCTACCCCCATTAAAAATCAGCACTGTGTTCTTGAACCTGGCTCATTAAAATTCCGGTCCAGTCACAATTCAAACCTGAAGGATGTCAGGTACCTCTGATCTTTGTCTTTTCCTCGTTTCACACATCCGGTTTGATTTTTTTTTGGGAGATCAACCCCTTCGAGTATTAACCCGAACGATGTCTAATCGTAAAAAAAGGAATCGTTTCCCTCCCCCGACTGACCCCCGCCGTGGAAAATAATTTTCTTGTTATTCACTTTTGCAGAAAATGTTCCGGGTTATCCGATCGCTTTCCTCCAGACATCGTAAAAACCGGAAAAGGCAGAGATGCAGCAGTAAATTTTTAGGACACCCCCGAAGTCGGGGGGTCGGTGGAGGGGAGGGGAGGGAGGGAATAATAACCCACTCCGGGGCGAATAATTTTTTTAACGTGTTTTCCGTATATCTCCCCCGATGGGATTTTGGTGCACGAATATCCGGGACATATTTGTATAATTTTTTAGGAGTTCATCGACCGAAGAATTTGAAGGCCTTGGATCTTGTTGCCAAAACTCGCCCGATCACGTGACGTTTTATTTTCGACATGACCTGCCTCAACACACAATTTGTTATCAACTTGTTTGTTTCGTTGAGTTTTTTCGGCGTTGGCCCACCGAAACGTGAATCCACTCATTGTTGTCTCGAGGGGAGCGGAGGAGAGGATAATTTTACGATTAATGCCTCGAATGGCCTTACGGGACGAGCAAGGTCGAATCGAAAACCCTTTCCCGAAATTATCAACCCCATTCTGAGTCGGAATCAGGCATTTTTCACTTTTAAAATTATTCCACTGAGGGAAAACGGTTCCGTTAATAATCGATTCGACTCGTAATCGATCTCGAACGGCGGTTGACTGCTGCCACGATCGGGGAAGACGTTACAAACCGACGCGGAAACGGAAGAGTTTTCCATCGAGAGCAAAGCTCAGAGTAATTAAACGCGGGATGAAAGTGAAAAAAATGCGGAAAATTTCCGACAGTTGCCGCTCGGAGTTCGAATTAATCAGACGGTCCCGTTGGGACAAATGCAAAAAAGAAAATCTCTCTCTCTCGGAAAAAAAAAAATCACATGCTTAACTTATCAGAGGGGATTCCATTTTGATTTTACACCACGAACAAGTCTTAAAACGCTGCCCCCGCGCACTTTCAACCCCTGTACACTTTTAAGGGGTGACTACGGAGCGGTTAAAAAGCAAAACTGCTTTTTTCATCCCCCGATTCTTGTGAATTTTTTTTTTTTTTTGAGAAATACTTTCATCCCTCCTCCCTCCGTGAATTCCAAATGAGTTGTCGTTAGACTCTCCCGGTGACCTGAGAAGGGAGCCGATTTTATTGCTGTTGGTCCTCTGGGGCGAAACACCCCTTCGAGGGGTGGACATTTTCGGAAAGACGGTTCGTTGCATTGAAATTCCGACGGAGGAAAACTCCTCCGTTTCATTTACAATCGATTAATTAAGTTTTCTTTAGGAAATTGCAAAATAATCGGAGTCGGAGACAATTCCGAATAAGGCGATTATTTGCGGTATTCGAAACGGCACTTCAACCCTTAGGTTCGACCCTTCTTTTTCCTTCTTCCGGTTTCCATCTTTTCCGACCCCAATTTCACCGCCGACCCGCATAATATCGATATCTGTTTCTCCCCCCCTCCTTCGAGGCGAACAGTCACCGATTTGTGCAGACAGGGGGTGAAACGAAAGCACAAACAGGTGATGGACGAACCGAGAGACAGAAACGAAACAAACCACCTGTCCGAAGTTGATGTTAAAAAAAAGGAACTTGCGGAGAAAAAACCGGGAGAAAAAATATTATCTCAATTCTCATTAAAACATCCCTTTCGTCTCTCCCTTCTGGCGGCCCTCGGCCTTTCAAGCTGGCCACCCTTCTAAAAAAAAAACTCCCAAGTTTCGGGTTTTCGGGAAGGTTTCCTTGCCACCCACCACCTGGGGAATGAGGGAATTTCAGTGTCGGATATCCTTTCCTTTTTAGTATCAATATCGATTTTTAGGGGTGGTTTCTTCCTTCCACCCTTTTTTAAAGCTTCGTTTTACATTAAATTTAAATGACAAAAACAGGTTGAGATACCTTTTTTTCATTTTCGGTCTTGTGATTTTTTTAATTAAACTAAAAAAAAAACAAAAAAGTTTTTTTTTTATAATTTTTTTATGCGAAAGGTTTTCTCCGCCTCGAGTTTCTTTCATTTTGAGATCATCTTCCGTTCGGAAAAATTTTAGGCGCGCAATTATTTCCACGACATTTTGGATCTCTCTCTGACCAAAGCTTCGGAAGGAGTCTAATCTGAAATTGTTCACAGGGGATGTTTTTCCCGCAGCGATGTCAGCAAACGGAAACCTGTGAAGAATTGTGAGCTGTTGGCATCACTGCTGTCGGATGGGTGAAAGGTTTGTACCGGTCAATGTCGGTTTCAGATGTTCAATTCCACATTGGCCCGTTTTTCTCACAGAAAACCCGTTGGCAAAATAAAAATGCGGTTTCCAGCGTTCATCCGCGGCAATTTTCAGCGGTTAAAAATCACGAACCCGAACAGAGGAGAGGAGTTTTATGCTTTTTTTGGTCAGTTCGACCAGAATTTAATGTCGTTTCCTGCGGAACTGCCAGTTTCGAGAATTCTTAGGTTACAGTAAATCGTTCTGGGAAGTGGAAACGACCTTACCAATGGCCGGATGAATTCGATTCGATATGCTTTTTGCTGGAGACGGATTTTGCTATCGTTCACTTGGGAGTTGGGCTGTTTTGCTGCGGTTAAAATACAGCCGACAGCAACCGTTTTGGGGTGAAAAAAAAAGATAAAGAAGATTCGGTCCTGAAAAAATTTGAGCAATCAGAAGCAAAGGAAGGAATGGGTGGTCTAAATTCGCCCGGTGAAGGTGGAGGAGAAAAAAGGGAAAAAGGGGAAGACACGAAGGGTTGATGAAAAAGGACCCTCGCTTGTGAAATTCGGGAATCAATAATAACCGTAGAGTTTGGGATACAAATCGAGGGAGGGTTACATTTTGGGTGGCTCTCCTGACCAAAGTCTGCTTTTTTAAATTCTCTTCTCGCTTTTCCTCCCCCTCTCTCCGTTCCCTCCCCTCTCCTCCCCCCGTTCCCTCCAACCCCTCCGCTTTTTTCATTTTAATTTTCTTGCCGAAGGAAATAAAAAAGAATTTAAAAAAGCACTCGGCTTCTGTTTTTCTTTTTTTAACGATTTCTTTCGCTTCAGATCAATTGGGTATTTTATACTTCGGGATGAGCACAGCGCGTGCGCATTTCGAATTCAGGTGCCCAACAACCCCCCGCGGGAGGGTAGGACGTCCCTCAGGTTGCTTCCGGGCTTCACAAGATGGGGTGGAAAGGGTTGCATCGGGAAAAGTGGTTCGACGAGGTTTTCTACCGAACTTAAATCACCGGACAATGACTAATCGGTTTTTTAGGGTTCATAACCCTCGCATGACGTCACCGTGCGCACCCCAATTTTAAACAACCCCTGAAATTTACTTTTTTTTTTTATTCGGTTGGTTATTAACGGAAAATTCCCGAATGAATCCTCATGCGAAGTTTGGGAAAACTTCCCCGTCTGACCATCCCTTCAAGTTCTCATTTTAGGGTGGGAAATCCATTCGGTAAAAAAGAAATCTTTCTACGCGAAATCCAATAAATCCTCCGATTCTCCGAAAGGGTAAATAATTTGGTGGAGGATAAATCTGAGGAAGGAAGAATCCTCCAGGTGTTGGTTTTTCTTTTCCAGGTCGGGGGATGAATCCCCCTACACGGGCAGACGACCGTCGAGGCTGCGTGCAAACAGGGGAAGGGGTGCAACAGGATGTCTGCCCGTTACAAAGCGGAACAAAGGAGAGAGAGAGGGTGCAGGAGCACCGGATCCCGGTACCCCTAATGCATTTTATATTGCATTCACTGCTTAAGCCTCATTATAAATTTAAATTGGGACAACCTGACGTCGAAATTTTCATGGGTGGAACCCTTTTCTTACAGAGGAGAATTCGCAGTAAAATATAAAGAAAGGAAAAAAGTGCAATAAAATTCCGCCGGATTCAGCGAAGACCTCTCTCCCACGGGAACTTCCACTCGTGTCCCGTTCAACTCCCAATGCGACCTGAGACCCTTCCCGTGGAAAAATGCATCCATTTGGCGTCGGCGAACGGCTTTGAACGGCCGACAAATGAGAATCCCACGCGAAACCCCGTCTTCTTATATATCCCGTGCATTTCGTAATCGACTCCCGTTCAGACGTCGAAAACTGCCCCATTTTGCAGGGGTGCTTTTCTTCGAGAGCTGGTCGTCCCTCCCCCTCAGTGGAAAAAAGTGGATTCGGATTTCCGAAGGCTCAGGGGGTGACTGCAGCAATTAAAGGAAACGCATGCGCACTTTCACCCCTTTTCTCCGCAGGTGGATCCCAATTTTAATTTTCACTTTGGTCTCATTACTTCGGGGGTTTTTTTTTCTCGCTTCACCTCAAGAAAATCAGGATCTGTCGGTCAGCAGAAATCACAGCCGAATATCGATGAGTCCCCAAAAATGGATAAATTTGTTAAAGATTGTTAAACAAAACAAAAATAGTGAAAGGAGAAATGTTGGGCGAGAAAGAGAGAAAAGGGGTTTCGAGTCGAAACCTCCCCCTTCCGCGCCCTCCTCCCTCCCCCCCGCGCCCCGTTTCAACCCCGACGAAATTTTTATTTCGCTTCTCGCCAAAAATCCAAGATATTAAAAGCCGGGAATCGTAAAAAGAATAATGGCTTCGATGGACATTCGAAAAGGGGAAAAAATCATTTTATAATTCGCCGAAAAAAAAATTAAACTCAAAGCTTCATTTTAAGCTTATGAAAGTTCGGAGGGAGAAAAAATTTTTTCTCGAAAAATTGTAACTCGCCTTCAACCCCATTTTTTCTTCACCCTTAACCACCTCAACCCCCCTTTCGCCTCCACTCCCCGAAACCTCCCCATTTCCCTCACCCTTTCAAACAGCAGTAAAAAAATATTCATCCTGATTTTTTTTAGAATTAATAAAGGAACCCAAAGCCTCCATTTTTTTTTTTGTCGTTGGGAGTTTTTAAAAGACCAGAAATGAGATTGCTTTGCTCATGGCGTAAATTTTTTTTTTTTTTTGAAAAGCGGTGGCCTTTGGGTTTCTCTCATTTTTTTTTTCCCAGCGTTTTAAGAAAAAATATTTCGGTGCATTTTAAAAGCTGCCTTTCAGGAATTTATACTCGCAAAAGTATAATTTTTTTGACGTATAATTTCAATAGGATGAGCTTTCCCGGATGAATATACGTGTGCCGAGAAGACTAATTAGTCGATGCATTAGCTGTTTTGGTGTTGGAAGAACACTTTGCCTCTGTCAGTCGTGGCAGCAGACGGCCGTCTGATTGACAGCTGGAAAATCGACTCGTCCGTGAGAACGCATCGGCGTTTCATCATTTTTTATTTGTATCCCTCCGATCTGAGCTGCGTCATGTAAACTCGTACGGCAAAGCACCCCCTCAGGTTGTGTCTCACGAAACACCCCCGATCACATCCCCGATGCATGCGGATGCGGACATTTCATCCCCGTTTAAGGGGAAACGCCTGACTCTTTAACCCTTTGATTGGGTGCGGTTTCGCGGGAGACGAAGCGTTTGCCTGTGACGTATCGTCGGCCAATTGGCAGTCACCGGTGAATTGGGCATTTTAGGACCTCGTTCGAGAGCAGAAACTGACCTCACATAACTTGTTTGTAATTTAGATGAGGATGAGAGTTTAAGATTTGTCTGAATTGCTCGTTTGGATGCGTCTTCTGCTTCGTTTTGACCGGGACAATTTTGCCAAATCAGGTTTGAATCGATTTTCAGAGGAGAGTCAAAATGGTCTTCAATCTCAGGAGAGATTGAAATTCTCAGGGGATGAAACCTAAGGGTGAGTAAATCATCCCCTAAACGAAACCCAAAGACATTTACGGTTGTCTAAATGTCGGATTTTAATGAGAAACAATACGGGGGTGGGAGTGACACCCCGAGACTTGCACCTAAAATTCCACCCTCGGACCTCGAAAAAAAGACCTCTTTCCTCCGAGTGGAAAGAAAAACAAAAAAAAAAATAGTGAGGTTTTTCTTCTTGGGAAACTTTTTCTTCCCTAAGTTTTAATTAAAATGTGGCTTTTTTATAATTAAAAGAAAAAAGACTTTTAATTATGAATATCTTCCCTTTTTTTTTCGTAGATTCGAAAGTTTTCGGTGGGCAAAGAAGAGATACACAAAGTTTCATTTTCGTTTCTAATCAGTGTTTATTTATTTTTTTCTTTCCAAACGGAAATTATTTCCCGAAGTTATTTGTTTTTGAACATTTTATTCGGAATTATTTGTATTTTAATTTATTTATATTTGAAATTATTTGTATTTGGAATTATTTATATTTGAAATTACTCATATTTGAAATTATTTATCTTTGAAATTATTTTTATTTGAATATTTTATTTGAAATTATTTGTATTCGGAATTATTTGTATTTGAAATTATTTGTATTCGGAATTATTTGTAGTTGAAATTAATTGTGTTTGAAATTATTTAGTTTTGAAATTATTTATTTTTGAAATTATTTATTTTTGAAATTATTTATTTTTGAAATTATTTATTTTTGAAATTATTTATTTTTGAAATTATTTATATTTGGAATTATTTGTATCTGAAATTATTTATATTTGAAATTGTTTGTATTCGGAATTATTTGTATTTGAAATTATTTGTAGTCGGAATTATTTGTATTCGGAATTATTTGTATTCGGAATTATTTGTATTTGGAATTATTTATTTTTGAAATTATTTATATTTGAAAATTTTATTTGAAATTATTTGTATTTGAAATTATTTATATTTGAAATTATTTGTATTTTAAATGATTTATTTTTGAAATTATTTGTATTTGAAAATTAATTTCGAAATTATTATTATTATTAATGGAAGTTCTTAAAAAGAGTGAAACGTCTTCACGCGAGGTAAAACTACCAGAAATTTTAAAAATAGTATTTTATTTTGTATTTTTATTCAGTTGAGAAATTTTTGATGTAAAAATTGAGAAGCAGAGAACCGTAGTAAAGTCAAATTTGGACCACCGGAACTATTCGGCTGTTCCAGTCAAGTAAATAAAGTACCCGCCGAGACCGAAGGAAAGCACTCAAGTGAAAAACTCCGCTCACTAAAAAACATCCTCAGTATTATTTTTTTCAAAATGAAAATTAACGAAGCGATAGGAAAAGGAGAGGAAACGAACAGATAGAACCATCTTGAGCCCCGTTCCGTCCCGCGAAGAAAAATTAAAGTGGAATTTACGAGCGAAAAAGTGATACAATAAAAGTCGTTCCTCCCGTTGAGCTCCCGAAGGAGGAGAAGGAAAAAACGGAGCAGAAGACAACGAAATATTGGTCGAAACACACAAAGGCAAACAATAATCGAGAAGTGAGACAGGCAATGGAAGCCTACACGAGGCTTGGGGCCTTGCTTTGCTCGGAATTGCATGCAGTTCGGTCATCGCGATGCAACCAACTGCATGTGCAAACTGCATTATGCCAGAAGATTTCGTGTTCCGCGTTTTCACCGAACTTGTAACCGCGGTTTTCAGTTTGGCGGAAATCGATCCGAAGGAAAATGGGAGAAAATCCCTCGGGAATGATCGGTCAGGGAATTAAATAAAATATATATATACATTAATGAACGTATGTTGCTGTGATCTCATTTTTGTTTCCGAGTGTGTTCGTGGATTTTTTTTAAAATTAATATTAATTAATGATCTGTGTTTAGTGGAAAGCGTTTCCGTCGCGGAAAATCAATGAAAAATTTATTTGAGAATAATTTGGCTGCCAGTAAAAAATAAAATCTCGCCCATTTTGGATAAAATCTACGGGAAAGGGAAATTGCAGGCGCAATATGTGAGTGTTATTTAATTTTTTTATATATATAAAAATTTCTAAAAGTCGTCGCTGTTCTTCTCTTCCCTTTTTTTTTCTCCCGGATTTTTCCCTTTTTCATTTTCCGAATTGAATTTTATTGCATTAATTTTGTGAGAAGGAAAAACCGGGGGTTTTCTCGGTGCAAACGGCTCCCAATTGGAAAAACTTTCCCTGAAATGCAACAACCTGTAGAACATTGCACGAGCTAGACATTGAGGAAAACGAAGGATCGACGCATGCGTCGGGGGAGCGCCCAACCCCCCGCATCCCCCCAAAGAACTCCCCAAAGACGACGAACCGACAAGATGGACTTCCTTCGAACTGGTTAAAACCGTTCGCTCATTTTCTTCCGCTCCCATTTTCGAGACTGAGACTCTGTTAAAAAACAAAATGAAATTAGTGGATTGTCAGATGAAAGCGAAAAAAATTCATGAGGTTTGTTTTCCTCCGTCGGGGGAGGGAGGGGGCGAGAGCGGGGGTGAAAAAAGAAAAATAATTTTTCGCCCTAGCCAAGTGGAAGGAAAAGAAAAAATGGCGAAAGCGCGCGCACTGTCAAAATTTGAGCGAGAGGGAGTAGGGAACGGATCTATATCCAAAAAGGTGATTAGTAAGGGTTGGGGGGTGAGTGAGAGAGAAAGAGAGAAAGGGGAAGGGAGGGAGGCCCCGTTTCATTTTTTTCGGGGGGAGGGGGTTGAGGGCGTCTGGGGGTGGCTTAGGGGGAAAAGGGGAAAAACGGGTCGATCGTCGACGTGTGAAAAAAAAACACCGAAAATAAAAGGAAAGAGCATTTTTGAGGCAGACGCTCTGAACGGAAGGGTGAGAGAGACGTCTCGCCAGTTTCGTTGTTGCCCTCTTAGCGTTCACCCTTCTGCTTTCGCCCGTTCGCTTTTTTTTAAGCGCACGGAGGACGGATTTTCTTTTTTACTGTGTTACTCATCAAACTTATCTGAGTTTTTTTTTTTATTTTAAAAAAATAAGAAAAAAAATGCGTTCGGTGATTTTTCCGCGGGAAGAAATATCAAATGAGGATGAAATATAATAATATAATAAATGATAAAAGTATATATTAACGAGTATAGAAACCGTCGGTGCTGAGTTCTAAGATTGAGTGCAGTGTGTTATCTTTGGAAGTGCATTTAGTAGAATCAACATGTTGCGTCACGAGGCATGACGTCATCACAGGGTTGAGACAAGATGGCCGACTGCTCGTACGCCCGTTGTATGCAAGAACGTCGGACTATCAAAAAACACCTTCAAAAATGGACGAAAAATTGTATTTACACTTTGGGTGAGTGCATTTTTTAACAAAAATTTTTTAAACAATTTACAAGGGTCATCGCATCGGGAGGGATTTCGAAAGGAGACACGAGCTTTCGATAGATATATATTATTATTATTCATCGCTTTCGAAAATTGTTTAACCGCCATTTTTCTCGGGAGTCTGCATTTTCCCTTCGGACGGCCTTCGCCGGGGGGAAACACCAGTTTTCCTTTTGAAAATTAATTTACCCACGGACATTTGTGAGTTTCCCCGACTTCGGCAACTCTCAACTGCTCCCCCTCTCGCCGACTCGTGCTCTCTTCTTCCCCTCTGTGGCTCTCCCCTCGTCCAAGACGTTTTTCCGCGGAAGTGCGTTCGGACGAACTAAAACACAAAAGGGAGACGAACGTTGATTGGAAGAGCGCGTCGTTCATGACCCGCCGCAATGTGTCGCTCTCTTGCATTTCATTTTTTATTACACTCTGATTATTTTATTAACGAGTTTATTTATTTATCCGTCGAGGAGAAATTGGTTCGGTTTTTCCTTCCTCGTGGCAGTGCCCGTTCGGGAGGGGAGTCATTTATTAATATTTTAGAAAACCCGCGATAAAATGCCGCGAATAAAAAGTGCATTTTTTTCGTGAACTAGCTTGACGAATTTAGTTGCAGTTTTTAACAGTCACAGCGCTGCATTCGCACAAATTGCAATATGCATTTATTTTTTAATTCAAGGCCGTTGGTTTTTGTGCTTTTTAAGTTTTTTTTTCCGTGGATGATTTTTCGCCCCCGGCGATGAAACACGCGGGTGAAAACCCCCTTTGATAAAAACTAATCATTATCGGTGATCTCCTTGCGAATTTTCGACATTCTGCGAAGTGATCCTCACGTGAAGTTAATCAGTTTTGAGGTTATGATTTTGCACTCGGGGATTATGTCATTTTATTTTTTTGTCATCGGTTCAAAATCGAGACAGGATTGTGTGTTTTTAACGGATTTTCTTCAGGGTGGAAACACTCGTGAGTGATTGCGGAAAACAAATGCTGTCGGGTGAGTTTCCTCAGTTTCTCTCTTTCATCCCTCCCCGATTTGGATAAGGGTTTTTAGAGAGGCGGGAAAGGGTTACTCCCTTCACCTCCCCCCGCCTTTTGTGACGACTCAAAGACGGACGTGTTTAAAACATAACACATAAAACGATTCGCCCTCGGATAAAAGGGCAGGAATACTTTGTGATAAAAAAATTAATGCAATAAAATTCCAAATTTTATTCGTTACAAGATTTATGATGCATGCTGGATCTTAAAAATGGCTGACGTTAATAGAAAAAAAAATAATTGAAGGAATTTGCTTGGAGGAGATTTTCGGGAAAAGCCCTCCCGAGGAAAATCCATCCCAACCGAAAAAAACATGGCGGCCAATGGCATATACCTGCACGAAATGCCACATGAACGTTCGTCTACCTGTTGAATGTTTTCGGCTTGGGGGAGGCAGAGGAAAAGCTCTTTTGCCAATTTTCCAGGGGGTTTTCTATTTTGAATTTTAAGCAGGAAGTCTGCATTTATTCGCATTTGATAAAAATTGAAGTTTTAAACGGTTTCCGTTCGGGCAGTCGCCGAAAACCGTTGTTGCTTGGTAACGAATTTGAGTTCGTTATTTTCTGAGACTCCGAAGTGATTTATGGAAAGGGTTCCTTTCACGCAGTAAATTGCGCTTCATGACAAATTGTTAATATTTTTTAAAAGAAACGGTCGAGTACTTTTTCAGCTTTTTTTTTCCAGTTGGCAGCATTGTTTTACTTTCGAGTCCACTTATTTACTTTTCACATGTGTGCTTTCACCTCTTCTGCTTTCGTCTTAGGAGGTGACAAGACAAAAAGTATCCATCGCTTTGATAGGGAAAAGAGAGGGGTGGATGTTCTCAAAAAGCCAACACGGGGATGAGAAACCCTCACGAGGGGAGATGTGTGCCTGAGGAAGGAGACTTTTCCACCCTTTTATCGCTTTCCCTTTTTTTCCATTGCTTTCCTTCTCCTTGTTTCTTCCCTCTTCCCCTTTTTTCGGAAATTACACTCATATGTTTTCCTCGTTGCACCAAATACACCCCAAAGAATGTGAATGTTCCCACGAAGTTTTGCAAATAAGTTAATTTCGTTAATAACGTTTTCATTTGTGTAATTCAGTGAAATTTTTCCCAAATTTCAACGGTAATTTTTACGAATTCGGAAGAAAGTTTCGACTTGATATTACGTTTTATTAATTATATAATTAGTTATTAATTGAGAAAAGGTTTGGGAGTTCAAATAGAGCTGCGGGACGCCGAATGTCCTAATGGAGTTTTCCGTCTGAGTCGAAGAAAAATTATAATTTTGAAAATCAACCCTTTGCGTCAATGGCGTTGTTTAACCGCCCTCTCATTTTCCTTCGATGATTGATTCGGTTTTTTTTGGAAAATTTTGTGACGGCGTAAAAGTCAGACGAGACGACTCATTCCTTTTATAGAAAGGATTAAAGTTATGAAAGGTATTTAAGAGGTATTGAAAAGTATAGACGAATCAATTTGGGGTTTTATTAGCAGACGAAATTTGAAAGAACACCGACTCGGCTTTCATAAGCCGGTAAACACTTAATTCACTTAACTAATTAATCATTCCGAAAAGTTTCACATCGGGAGGAAAAAATTAGTTAATTAATCTTAATTAAGAGAAAGGTTTCAAAAATATTCGGGTAAATACAATCGGTTCGAGAAGAGAACCAAATTGAAGGGAATAGAAGACAATAAAAAAAAAATATTTTAACGGCAGCCATTTTCCTATTTTTCTCTGGAAAAGATCATAAAATTGTTATGATATTATTATTTTTGATATTTTTTCCTGCATTGTTAGGATAATTAATATCTACATTGAAAATTTATTATTGAATTATGACCGACAGTAATCGAAATTCCGTAATTAACGGGCTTTTTTCTTCCGCCCTCTTCGGATAACCATTGTTTGAGTGTATTTATTTTTATCCTGGCATTTTCCATTTCGGTTTTACTTTTGGACACTCGACATAACTTACCCTTTATCGGCAGTCATTGATATCACCTAATTAATGCGCGGTTAATTAAGACGGTCACTTACCAAATTGGGGGAAGGGAAGTGCATTAAAATGTTGGAACTCTACAAGGTTTTTTCAGGTGTGAGGTGCCTTCTTTCAGAAAATTAGTATAGTTTTTCGGTATTGAAATATGTGTAGTATAACTTAGGGGTGGATTTTTCGTATTGTAGTCTTGTTGCTTCTTTTTTTAGTTTTTCTGTATTCCCATTGTATTTTTTCTGTCTGTATTTGGAGTTTGAAATCTCTTTGTTTTTATGAATTTTCTTTGCTTTGTATTCTTTTTCGGTATTCTATTCTCTTTTGGGGGGTATTAAAATATATATATTATAACTTAGGGGTGGATTTTTCGTATTGTGATCGTCTTGTTGCTTCTTTTTTTAGTTTTTCTGTACTCCCATTGTATTTTTTCTTTCTGTATTTGGAGTTTGAAACCTCTTTGTTTTTATGAACTTTCTTTGTTTTGTATTCTTTTTCGGTATTAAAATACATATATTTTAACTTAAGGGTGAATTTTTCATATTGTGATCGTCTTGTTGCTTCTTTTCTTAGTTTTTCTGTACTCCCATTGTATTTTTTCTGTCTGTATTTGGAGTTTGAAACCTCTTTGTTTTTATGAATTTTCTTTGTTTTGTATTCTTTTTCATAGTTATGATCCAACATCATTTCTTTCGTATTTTCTCTGTCAGTTCTGTGTTTGTCTGCTCTTATTTTCTTTTCGTAATTCGGATCTCTTATGATTCGCCGAATAGATACGGGGAATGTGATAAAGAAGTGGGAAAAGGGGCACAAAAGGGGCACAAAAAGTCAGAACCATTGAGATCGTTGAGAAAAGATTTTTATGGAGTTTCGAAAGTAAAAGCCTTCCGAGTGAAAAAGTGTTAAGAGGAGTTGTTGGAGGCGATAAAAACCGCAGCGCTTTCTCAAATGATAACCGAAACCAAAAGAGGAAAAAAAAAGGAAATTCTGTCCCAGATTAAAAGATCTGAGTCGAACGGTTTTAGAAAAGTAGCCGCGTTTAGATTTGCAGAGATTCGCTCGTGTGCCGCGTAAATTAGCTTAAATAATTAACACGAAAGCGTTTCCTTCTGCTACTGTTTCCCCTCTCCTATTCCTTTTAAGTAAACCTTTCCTTTTCTCTGTTATTGTCCGTCCGCGAACCTCAACAAATGTCCGCTCTTCTGCTCGACCTGGAAAACGTTCCTATTGCAAAGCGATAAATTTTCATGCGATATAAAAAAACGATGGCCTTTGGCTTACGCCTTTTGAACTTTCCTTTGGATTTCCGGTCTGTGAATGTGAGTTCTCGAATAATGACACGATGAGTTTTCTCAAAGCAGAATCATTTATAATAAAAACCGTTATTTCTCACTCATTTCAACCGGATTTTAAGCATTAACACGAGTAAATCGCGTTTATTCCGCTAAACATACTTTTGTGCGTTTTGGATGCAGTGCACACTTTTTGAACAGTCCTCCACTTCTGTGCTTTTCATTCTGCTTTAAAAAATTGGACTCTTCATTTTGGGTACAGTCGGGAGAAACCCCCCCAGAAAAAGGTTCATAAACCGTTGACTTTTATTTTTTTCCGAAGCCGGAAACGGAAATTGTTTTGACTTTTAGCCCGAAAGTGAGAGAATCTTACTTTTAAAACAATTGAAAATTTTATCACTCAGAGATAAAAGAAACCGTAAACGGGAAAGGAAGAAAAGCTGAGGGAATTAAGATAGGGAGAAACGTTCGCTCCCTTTTCGGAATTTTAAGAATCGGGTTTGGGGGGGATTCATTATCATGTGTTGGGGTCGTGGGGGTGTGCAACCCCTCTCGACGGGGAAAACCAACCGAGTTTTTCCGGTATCTCAGATGATTTTTCATTTCGGATGCTCAATTTAATTAAAAATGTCGGCACTCATAAAAGGGTGGGTGAAGGGACACAAAAAAAGGGGGATGATTCCTTCATTTCTTGGAGGAATCGTCGGTAACCTCCAAACTAAGGAGATAAAAAAATCGGAAAGCAGAAGCGTTGGATATTCGGGGGAGGAAAAAATGGGGTAGAAAGGAAAAAATAAACGGTGGAAGACAGAGAAAGAGCATTCGGAGGGGGAGGAAAGGGGTGGAGGAACTTGTTTAAACCAAACAATAACCAATTGTTTGTTCTCCTCTGTTAGACAAACTCAATTTTGGAGAAATTTTGTTTTTTAGAAATGCTTAAAAAAATTAATTTGAAAATGAGATGGTCAGCGGGGGAGGGGGTTGAAAAAGTAACTTTTTTGCTTCGGGGGGGAGCGGGGGAGGGGTCGAGGGAGAAACCAGGCTGGATCCGCGGGTGGAGGAGATGAGGAAATTGTTTTTCCAACAAAAAGGAACTTTCATCTTGCAATAAGTTAATTTGTATTGCTGAAAGTCAAAGGCGTGGGCTCGAAGCAAATAATTTTTTCTGGTGGTTGGGCGGGGCGCAGCTTCGGCATTGTGCTTTTTTTTTTACAAAACAACATGAAAGTTTTGTTAAGGGTTGCAGAGGGGAGGTTGGGTTGGCTGAAGTGACCTTTTGGGGGTTTGCACCCCTTTGAGATTGTTATTTTCGGGGAGGGGTTTAATTACGTAAAGGTTTTTCCGCCTTAAACGGTTATGTTTTGCACCTGTGGAATTTCACAAATTGTGAGATTACAGACGGGAAAACCCCCAAAATGGATTCTCCCGCCAAATTCTGTCCAAATGAAAAGCAACAGTAACTTTCTCTTTGATAATTATACTCCGCCATTGTGAGGGCACTCTCTCGAAATTTGTGATTTCTCGGACATTTCAATTTTAAATTCGGTTTAACTTTTTAATTAGCATATAATAATTTTAAACTTCTCGCTTCAGTTTTAAATCAATTTTAAATTAGCTTTTTTAATTAGCTCCTAATTTTTAAATCAAGTTAAAGAATTAAAATCGAGTTCGCGGAATGATTCGGACTGCACCGATTCCATTCTCACGGAAATTTTGACGGGGTTTTTCCTTTTCGAGTGTTACCTTTGGATCTTTCCTTTGATAGAAGACGTTTAAGTCGTTTTTCAACCCCTGCATTTATCCTCCCTTCGTCCGTTGTCGAATTCCCTCCGAATTCTTTCTCTCTCTCTCTCTCCTATTTTTTTTTTGTTCATGCATTAATTTACGCTTTGCTATTTCTCGAGTTTTGGGGAGGAAATAAATGACGCTGTAAATCCAGAAAGAGTGCCGACGAAGATAAACGGATCGAGAAGGAATAAGTCAAAACGAAACGTGATGATAATGACCGATCAATGATTGAAAAAATGAGAAATGTTCCGAATGCCGGAGTCCGAAATAATCATCAAATTGCGGTCCCGAAGAGATTTTCATTTAGACGAGTCTTTTAAAAACGGGTGAAAATGGGGGGATGAAAACTTCTGAGTTAAGAAAACAAAATTTTACACAACGATATCTTTGTGGAGATGGAGGAGATATGAGTGAGCCCAAAAATAAATTTGTGTATTGTTCATTTCCTTTTAGGGCTTTGCAAAACGAACGTAGGCATTAAAATGTACAGATGTACTGTACAGAATGTATGTAAAAATGGACAGAAAATGCACAGAAATGTACGTGTGGTATGTAAATGTACAGAAAATGTACAGAAATGTATGTATGGTATGTAAATATACAGAAAATATATGTTTGTAATGTGAACGTACAGAAAATGTACAGAAATTTATGTATGTATGGTATGTAAATGTACAGAAAATGTACAGAAATGTATGTATGGTATTTAAATGTACAGAAAATGTATGTTTGTAATGTAAACGTACAGAAAATGTACAGAAATTTATGTATGTATGGTATGTAAATGTACAGAAAAAATGTACAAATGTACAGAAAATCACACGTTTTGGATTGGATCTCTCTTTTTCTAAAAACTCTTCTAAAGCTTTTCTGCTTCGTCTTTTTATAGCGCGATTTCACCCCGAGAAGTCTATAGTGCGTTATAGTCTATGTTTAATCCCCAATTCCGCAGATAAATATAATATATTTATCGGACTTCGAAAAAGAAGAAGAGAAAGGAAAGCAGAAGACTGATGACAGTGCAAGTTTTGACTTGTATACATATATATATTATAAAATCCGTTAATTTGAATTTCAAAAAAAAGCGCCAAAATTAAACCGTTAAACGATGCATTCCCATAAATATTTATCTCCTCCTTAACCGCCTTCAAATTTTAATAATCGAAGTCTCTCTCCCGGCTGCCCTCTTAGCCTCCCCGCCCCCCCTCACCCCCTCCCCGCAACCCCCTCCCCTCCTAAATTCCAGCTAATTATCTGTTTGTTTAGAAAGGCTGCTTGAGCCATGCGACGTCAATTTCCTTCTGAGAATTGCGTCTCCTCTTTAAAAGGCACAAAATTCGATTTCGACGAAAAAATTTAAGCAATTTCGAAAATTAATTTCACAAAACTTAATTAACGGTTTTAAACGGGAAGAGGAAGGGAGGGGGAGCGGGTACGGGGGGAGGGGGGTGAGCGCAGGAGGGATGGAGAGTTCTCTGAATTTTTTTGACCGACGCGAAAAAAAATTATTAAGAACGGTTCGAGAGACGGAGCGGAGGAAAAAAATGTTTTAATTATTCGGAATCGATTGATTGATTTAACTTGCAAATCAGGGACGTTCTAAGGGTAGATTGTCACCTGAGGAGAGGGATGAGAGCTCCGGGGGTGGAGAGAGAGAGAGTGAGAAGGGATGCGGGAAGAACTAGAGTTTAAATTGCTTCTCATGAAATAACAATAACCGAATGAAATAAGGTTTCTGCCCTTAAGTCGGCTGAGGGGTGGCTTTTCCGGCTTTTCCTTCCCCGCAGTTTCTTCTCATTATTGCTGCCTCTTAAAATACATCGCTTAGTTTTTGATGTTTACTGAATTCCTGCGGTTCCCAAAAGAGAGATTTCGTTAAAAGGCTGTCCTCGCGGGCCAAAGTGAAATTGAGGTCAAACCATCCGTGAAAATCATAACAGTCTGAGAGTGGGAAAGCTCAGCTCATAAGGCTTTATTGTACCCTTCAATCAGTTCCGCACGCTTTCATTCCTTTTCCTTTTATACGATTGTTGCTATTTTAAAAAAACACCAAAAATGATTTCCTCAGCTGTTTAATTACCGTAGATTGGAAAACCGTTTCTGGAAAGGATTCCCTCTCGTTTTTATAAAATATTAAACGGAAGCAGCATTGCACCGCCATTCTAAAAGGCTTTCAGCAAATATTAATCCAAGACCGTCGGAACCTTGAAAACTGGTTACGGAACAAACCGCAGTATCCCCCCAACTTCATCCCCTCCCCGTCACCCCCCGGTAACGAAAACCCGGCAATGGAATTCCACGAAATTCACTTATTTTCCAAATGAGTTTCCGAAAGGTCGTCGAAATAAAAGGAGCCTTTTGAGCTGAGTCGGAGTGGCCACCACCGCTTACGGCCCTGCCCCGCAAAAAGAAACCAAAAATAAAAGGAAGGAAGCCTTAGAAAATATTTTTCTTAATTGACTTTTTTTAAGGCTGAATTAAAACCGGAGTAATTGTCAAAGCGATCGCTGACGTGAGTTTTTTATTAAAAGCAAACATCCAGGCCCGGTTGGGGGTTGGGCTCGGTCGGAGGGGTAGCTTTTCCAAATGAGGCGGAAACAGATGGTTCCGCGAATCAGTGGCGTTAACCTCATCGGAACAGAATTTCATTTATGCTAACTGAAATACCTCCGTGGGCAGCTGAAAGGGGCGTGAGGATTAATTTGCTGGCGTTCAGCGCTGCCCCGTTTGAGAGTGCAAATGGCCGAAGTTGGTTTTAATCAGAATGTAAGGACCATCGTTGACTGGGCGGATGAACTTCTGGTCACGTCTTCCTCAAATAACTCAGTTAACTTTTTTTTAATTGGAGAACTCGCCCGGTATCATCTGACCAAACTTGGTGCCGATAAATTGGCTAATATTCTTCTTTTCCTTCTCCTCCGGAGTTGATTGACTTGAAAATATCCATAAATTTTATGCCCCGGGCGGAATTCAGGCACTGTCAGGATGCGACTCCTCGCCTGGTGACATCCATTTTCGAAATCTCTGCCTCTGTCAACCACTTTTCATTCGCATTTACTCTTAGCAGTTGTTCAACTTTTTCCAGAGAGAGAGAGAGAGAGAGAGAGAGAGAGAGGCGATTGAAAGACAGAATGGTGAAAAGACAGCAAGGGTTAAAGACATGAGGAATGTTGGTCCACTTAGAAGGCGGTGGAGATGAAACTGTACATGTCATTATCTGCAAAACAAAAGATGAGTCCGAAAGGTTTCGGGTAACATCGGAAAATGTCGCCACAATGGCATCAACCCCTATTTCAGTCCGGGCGAAGAATAAGACTGTCATCGTCGCCGGGGGCTAATTCAATTCTAAAAAATCAGCCTCCTCCCTTCAGAGCGGAATAACAAATCAAACTTAGATTTAATTAATTTTTTATTGAAAACTGATTTACGGTTGCGAATTCTTTTTAAATCCCACCCCTTTTTCTCGTTCCTTTAATCCCACCCGGTTTTCATTTTTGACAATTTAAAACCGAGCATCCGATTGTGTCTAATTTTTTTAAGGAAACGAAGGGTTAGTCATATTCTTTTTTTTCTTTTTTTAAACAATGGGGTTGAATATTACACAGGGGTGACATAATCGCGAGGGCTGCTGTTGCTATTGTTTGGACGAGAATTTTCGATCGTCGTCAATCAGTGAAGGGGCATCGGAGGGCGTAAATTTGGGGTGGGATGGATCGATTTTAAACCACTTGACCGGGATGTCCTCGTAATTGAAAAGATGAGGTTCCGATTTTTGTAAGCTCGACTTTTCCAATTCAGAAGAAAAGCTTCAGTTGCTGAACTCTTTTCCATTTATTCCTCCCTTTTAATTCATTCAAAAGTCGAGTCCGAATCGGTGCATACATCGCAAGTGTAATGTGTTCTCTTCACCCCTTTCTGCTCAAAAACCAGTTAAATACTCAAACCGACAATTGCTTTTTAAAAGAGTTCCGGCTTTGTCCTCTCAATTGTGAGTTTCCACCCCCAATTACCTTTTAAATTCACCCTCAAAACGAGTTTTTCTTCTCCTTTCGATGCAGAATTTCTGCACAACGGCTCACCTTTCTTATCACCTCCCCTCTAACCCTTCCCTCTCCTGCTTCCTTCTTAACCGCTGCGCCTCCGGCTCTTCCTTCTCTCCCTGAAACTAATCAAAAATTTTTATTCCGCGGAATTTTTCATTAACCTTTATGAAAAAAAAAAGCGGAAAAAATTTTTCAAACATTTTTATGCATAAAAGAAAAAAACAATTCGACTGAGTTTTTTTACGTTTTATTTAAAAAAAAAAAAAAAAAATTTAAATTATTATTTGTTTGAAATGTTTCTAAGCCGTTAAGCGTAAGTATTTAAAATTCATTCTAATTTGAATAAAAAATATTATTTTCTCTTGAAACTGCTTTCTAGAGTTTAAATCAAAGGCGTGGGATTTTTTTTTTTCAAGGCACAGAGAAAAAAAGTTTTGCTCTAATTTGTATAATAATTCACCAGGTCGCGTTCATCCTTTTATGTAAATAATTAGTATTAATTTGCAATGCTGCCAACCGTCAACCGTCGCTTTTCATTATTAAATCAGACTCATTTCCTGTTTGAAATAACCGATAAAGTCAAAATCTTCGCTATTGGCTGCTCGCAGAGGTGTCTCGAAGCTCATTGGCCGAATTTAAACGATGGAGAATATTTGAAGCTCTCCCATTGGTGGAGATGTGGGCCCGGTCCTTGCAAGTCTGTACATGTGGACAAAATATGGATTAAATTTTAAATAGAATGTTTAGGGAACGTTTCAACTTTCAACAATGCAATAATAATTCATCAACAAACACTTTTAATATTCACCTAATTGCAGCAAGTAAATAATTACGTGTCGTTAAAATAACATATGGGAATTTTCAAAATGGCCGTTATACGGAATAATTCATTTTAAAACCGAACACCATTACGATGATCGGTGTCATCGTTTCATTCGGAATACTATAATTAGTTCTTCTGACAAAATCATGTCTTTGATTTTGGTGAGAAACGGGTAAAACTAAAAAAGGAGGAGGTGAGGGGAGTGGCAGACGAGGGGGGAGGAGCGATAATTAGTCAGCCAATCGGAGTGAAGTGTTTTAGGCACCGTTCGACATGTTGCCATTCGTTTGGGAAAACGGCAGCCATTTTGTTGAGGATTCGTTGTTTTTGGTTTGTTATTCGTGTGTCCTTTTATGGTCGTCCCGTGGAAAGAATAATACAAATATGGCGGTTTGATCTGCTCAACCGGAAATGGAAATCCCGCGCTTTTTAAAATTCCATACTTTCAATGAATAACGGATTTTTTTGCAGAAACCATTTTCAAAGAGTTTGCTAATTTCAAACTTAATGATATTTCCAAAGACCAAAATAGTGAGTGTCTGTAATTACAGGCGTGCCATTTGTGGTACGTTAATTTCGACTTGTTTAGGATTCAATATTAGACTTTGGATTTGTCGGTTCGAACACATTATCTCATTTCCTGTTCAGAATTAGAGTTGAACAATTTTTGTGAAACTTTTCCACACTATCGGTAACGGTCTCCCCGAATTAGAATTGAAATTGTGCAGAAGGAACGGAACGTTCCTGATTAATTATTAAATCAAAGCTCATTACGATTCTGCTTTCCTTCCGGGATTCGGCTTATCAGAAAGCGCAGTTTCGGCCGCACAATCGCCAACATAAATTGCATTATCGAAAACTGACGCCTCACGCATTTGGATCGAAACAATGCTAAGCCGAAATTTACGAGGACTAAGGGAAGGCGGTGGAAGAGTTCATGACTTTGGACAGAAGAAAGCATAAAGGCGTCTGCTGAATGTAAAAGGAGAAGACGTTCGACGCCGAAGTGTCATAAGAACGTGAAAATTAGGACAAAGTCCTCGCCCTTGCTTTCGCTTCATACGAATTGAATTTTCTTTCTCTTTCCCGGCCGATTTTAATTGTCAGGAGCGAAACTATGTTTTGGCGTTGCAGAAGAATTTCACTTTTGGGTTCGTCTAAGAAAAAATTTATTCGCCAGATTTTATATAAAAAAACATAACCGAAGGAAAGAAAGCACTTTAAGGATATTTATAAAAAAAATTTCCCCGTTTAGATCCGATTTACCGAAAGTGGGTGAAACGCGAAGTTTTCGGTTATCGCGTCGTTTAAAAAATAAAAAAAAATCGGTAATAAGTTGAGAAAAACATAAAATCTTCACATGAGTGTTTACACTCGATTTTTCCAATTTTTCCAGCTGCTTTCCACCCGCGAAAAGGGAAAGAAAGGAAAGTTAGAACATAAATAAGGGATTTTTTTATTCCTTTAAATACTGCTGCCCTCGAAATGACGTTTTCCTTCGTCTTCTGTTGTGGCATTCGTTTTGGGACAATCATTCATGAATATTCTGCTCCGAAATGTATCACTTCCTCTCCCCCTGAAATCGTCTTTAAGTTGGCAATGGCGAAGGACCAATTTTCTTTCTATTGCTTATTCGAAAGCGTAAAAAACAATTCCTAATTGGCGAGAAGCAACAATAACTCGTCAGATTATGTCGAGCGCGAACGGGTCATTAATGCTGGAACATGATTATTTCTCTTCGTCAATTCACAGCCGGTTTTTTTCCTCGAATGAGAGTCAAACGCTTTTCATTTATGCACAAATCGCCCGTAATCGATTCTGATCGGTTGGCAAACTCTCTCGGAAACACAACGGAGCCTTTGGTCATTCACACACATGACTTTCATGAGCTTTCATTTACCCCCCCCACCCCCCCCGCACCCCTCCACGCACTTCCACGCGCCCCCAAACTCTCACCAGTTTAATGTCTGTGAAAACCCAAAATATTGTATGTATTTATTTTTCTCCCGTTTCATCCCCAAATTTTCGGTTGAATCTGTCAACTTTTTTCATGGCGGATATTCTAAGATGACCTAGATGTACGTATTGAACAAATGAAAGATACACTCGTCTTAATTCGGAAAGATTCGCGAATATTGTGATTTTCCCTCGGAGTGTTATTGTTTGATACTAACCCCTGTTTCTTTGAAAGTCTCTCAAAGTGGTCATTTCTTTTAGGTTGTTGGAGTCGTTGTTTGAGCCCTGGATTCGCCTCTGCAATCATCAAAGGGTCAACCGGTCAATGGTTCTGCACGGAACGGTTTTCGGGATATTTTTCTAGTTAACTGACCGAATTCCGAAAAGAATATCAATTCTAACCCCGTCTCGTTCTCACTTCATTTAAACCTCATTAATTACGATGACCTTTGCCGTGATTTTGACGCCGGCGGAAGCCCCGCCACTCTGCGGGGACTGAACACACACACACGCGCTTTCACCCTCCCACCCTCTTACCCCCGGACATTTCAAGAAGAACGTGGGAACCAAACTGCAGAGGTCTGGAAGGAGCGATAAGAAAGTTGAAAGGTTTCGCCCGTGTGGGAGGCGTCCGGTCCGCAGGGTACGTCCAAATTTCATTTCTTCGACAATCGCCGTCTGGCGACAACTCCAGAGGCCGACAGCAGCCCGAAAGGCAAACGCTCATCGTTCGGGGACAGCAGTCAGGCGTTTGTTATGAAAAACCTGTCAGACGATACAGTGCCTGAGGAGTCGTTTTACATAGAAAAATTTGAAGACAGTGGCGTAGTCAGAAAGAAAAAGGATTCCTTTCCAACCGAACGATCTTTTCCTCTCATTTTTCATTTCTTCAGAGTTGAGGTGACCTTTGCTGCTCATCTTAAAAAGCGGTAATGATTAAAAAGATGTGAGTTCATGAAGTACCGGGAAGTAGGCGTGGGAAATCTTCCTGCAGTGCCTTTCTGTTCCATTCATTCGAATCCGCTGCAGTTTTATCTTTATATTTATCGCGTCATTGTTAAGCAATGCTATTTTCAAATCCCTTTTCGGGGTCATTCGGTGGGTACAAAGTTGCTGAAATTTTCTCGAGTTTGCTGAGTTTTTTTTATTTATTTCTCCGCGGAAATTTAAATTATTTTATACAACTGCCAAAGGGCGAACTCCGCCCCCATTTTTTTAATTTGTTTAAATTCCCGGCTTTTTTAAATTGAAACGAGAGGGATTTGTCGAAGTCAGCAAAAGAAAAGCCGAAGCTCAGTTGGGCTTTCGGAAAAGACATTTCAAATGAAACGAGGATTTCCAGGGATTTCGGCTTCGGGAAAGAGTATTTAAATGGCCGGATACTAACCCTTCCCCTCGTGGCCGAAATTTCGCCATTTTTTCCTTTGAGGGATGCTGAATTTAATCTTGTGTTAGGTCGGCCGGGGGCGGAAATTGCCATTATCGTGTGCATCCGGAAATAAATAATTTCCCTCCGCTGTCTCAGTACAAAATAAGAAAATTTCACAGATCGTCGCCTCCCCTTCGAAGAGACCTTTTTGCTTCTTCGGGGGTTTCACCGCTCCCGATTATAAAATGGCCGCCATATGTGTTTTTATTATTATTTTAATGTTATAGCGATTCGTAGGCACTCTGTTTTGACCCCCTTTTTAAGCAAGGTTACTCCATCGCACCTTTTCGCTTTCTCTTTATTCCTTTTCCTGCATTTGTGCTTTCTTCTTTCCTTTGAATGATATAATATGAAGTGTCCGATTAAGGCGGTTTCATTATGCAATAGTTAATTGTTGACGGGTGTGTGACAGGCACTGTCCTTTGGCAGGGATTTAATATATAATAAGCAAAAGTTGTTATTGCTTCCCAAGGAAAATTTGATCAACTTCGGCCTCTCCAAAGGGTCTCAATAAAAAAAATAACAAACGTATGAAATGTAAAAGTGTCCGAATGAGGGAGAGTGCATTGCACCCTATTATCACCCATTGGAAAAGTAAAACTTAAACTGCAGTGTGATTGAATTAATTTTAGAATCGTTTTGAGCCGACATGAAAGGGTTTCCCACTGTTTTATTTATATGCCAATTCGTTGTTGAGCCGGTTTTTTTAAAATCCCAGTCAATGATTGCGTTATATTTTCTTGGTAACGTTGTCTGGGGTGTGACAATAGCACTGCTCAGTGTCCGTTCCATTTCATCCCTCGCTGTGAGCCACGCGTCCCCTTCGGGGGGCGTCAGTGATTGGGGGGCCCCACCGCGGGAGTCCGACCGGTCAATCCACTCCCAGAAGAAGAACCGGTGCTCATTTTGGAATGTCTGCTACACAGGATATTCCTCGCGTCTAAATGTTAAAGCACAGCCGAGTTTGTTGGATGCTGCGTATGGATCGAAGACATAATAAGTGAAAATTTCATCTGAAATAGTTTGGTTTTCATAGAGTAATAAAACGATTTCTCTGTATATTTTATAAGTGAAAATCATGTTATGGACATATGACTTTAAAGTTGAAGGACTGTCTGGTTTTAATGCGCATTGCACTTATAAGGATTGTCTCAAGTTGACGACATTGCTGTTTAGATGGTCAAAATGTCCCCCAATTTCTCTCTCTTTAAAACTTCCGGATTCAACTCTTTTATTATTTAATTCACACTGCTTAAATTGTAAGTTTGCCCCGGAAATGGTCCAAGAATTTCAATTTCCGGTCCGATTTTTAAAGATAATGGAAATGCGAGACACAAAGTTAGGTTTTGTTAATTTATAAAATTCGGATCGAAAGAGAGAAAGTATTTTTGAAAGGTGTAATTGAAAGCGTCTTAGAGAAGGCCGAAGAAAGGGTGAAGAGTCCTCAAAAGGTTTTTTTTTTTGAGAAATTGTGGAAGCGATGGGGCAGAAGGAATCTGGCCGAAAGGGTGAGGTTGGCAGCCGGGAAAATTACCCTCACTGCGGGACAAAGGAAAGAGAATGACAGGAAGGTCAGCCCTCAGTTTGGAGACCTTTTCAAATTGGCAAAAAGGCGACATCGAAAACTGAATCAGGTTGACGACAACAATGATTACATAATATATTGATTAATGCTATTCAGACTGCGTTACAAAATGCACCGTTTTCCGTATCCTTTTCTCTCCATTTTCCCGCATCTCCCATTCTTTCTAATGTTTTTCTCTTTGTGTCTTTTCCTGCTTTCTTCTTCCGATGGGCGCTTTAATGCACGCGCCCTTCGCACGAGGCAAAGACAGAGGAAAAGTTATCTATAAAACTGTTACACCGCCATAATAATACTTATTAAACAGAAACAACAATCACGAGTCCCACGCTGTTTAAAACTCTCCGCCTGCGTTTCTAGCAATGCAATTAACCTAAATTCCGCGAATGAAAAGCCAAACATTTATTTTATCAGTTAATAAACATTAATAATTGCTTTAAATAATTATCCCGATATTGGGAAATTAATACAGAAGCCTTTATGTTCTTTCGGTTGATTCGAAGACGTTTTATCTGTTTCCTCTTCCGCCATTTCCGCCAAACACATTGCGGCTCTCCGGGAGTAAGGGTGGGAGGGAGGAAAGAAAATTGAAGGAAAGGGGTTGAAATTGAGGGGGAGGAATGCAAAAGATCGGCAGGGGAACCCAAAAGGGAGGAGAGGTCAATGATGGAATTTCAAAGGGAGTGCTTTTCGAAAATAGCCCCGAAAGTTTAGGTATAATATTTCCAGAGTTGTTTGGAATGGGGAGGCACACTTATCTCCCCAAAGATCGGAAAAGTCAAAAAATGGCGAATGCATTTTTGCATTTTCTTTTTTCGGGGGTGAGAAAATCCAATCCAAAATGGCAGAACTGTTTTCACATTTGGAAAGACATGGAAAATTCGAAATGATTCGGATAACTTTTTTCAGAATTTTCCTGCCTTTACGCGGTGACCAAAACCCTCCGGGACATTTTCGGAAAAAAGCAACATTTAAAAAAAATTCCAACAGCAAAACCATTTCTTTTTTTTGGGGGGGGGGGGGGAGGGGGACGATATTTTCATCTGAATTCAAAAAGCGGAAAATTCCGGCGCTGCCTTTGGTAAGCGATCGCTGGTGAGGTCGAATTTCACCAGAAAACAATCTGATTTAATAATCGCGTTCAGGTTCGAGCCTGAATTCTCATTATTAGTCGTTGTTAATTATTGTTTTTGAGTTTGAATGAGTAAGCGAAAAGATTTGTCTGTCCGCCTATGCTTAAAAAAAAAAACGAGTGACGTCATCTCCTTTCGGAGGGAAATGAATCACTCGACAGAAATCAGGTGGAAAACTGCTCTGGAAAATCATCCGGAGCGGAAAGGAAACCGATCGTCTCGTTGTCATTTTTTGAATGCAACAGGACGAAATGCATCGATAAACTTTCATGATGACCGTTATGAAAAGTTGAGCTTTATTGGAGGAACATCCCGAATTGGAGCTGTATACAAATAATGGCGGCGACTTTATGATTCCTCGCTGTCTCCCCTCGTTTCCGAATAATAATTTCATTCAATTTACATTTGCATATTTCTTCAAAAATTTAATTTTAGTGTTTTCCGTCCCCTCGGCGATGCTACTCCATTTTTTTAAAAGCGGCCGGTGGAATTTATAGGCGCGGCCGTCGAGATAATTTTCGCTGAGTCGCCTCCGACTCCTGACTCATTGGCCGTCTGTCGGATGTCACCGAGGCTCCTTCCAGACGGGTTTCGTCTGCTGTTCCCGCAGCAGTCCCTTAAATCGTGTGGGAAGAACCGGACAGACGGGAAACTGCGGGCGGAACATTATCAGAAGGAGTCACCCGACTGGGAGAAAACTCTCCCGGAGCCTTTTTCCTTTAATATATCGGGAAAAAGTTTTCTTCACCGATAGCGGACGTCGCGCCACTGATAATTAAGAAGGCCTTTAAAAAAACATTTTTTCTTTTTCGTTGAATTCATAAAATTTGCGTAATTCAATCCGTTTCCGGTTCGTTAAGAATTTAGGCGAAAATTGATGACAAACAAAAATCAAGGTTTTTGTTTTCTTTACGGGTTTCTTAAATAGTTTTGGGTTAAAAAACAGAACATGGGCGGTTTGTGAATACAGCAAAACAAACCGGGGGTGTGCAAATGGAGATACGGTGGTTTTCCCCGAAAGAATTTCGTGCGGGTTCGACAGACATTCCTCGTGCTGTGCTGTTGCCCTTGAAAAACAACCTTCCCGAAACGCATTCTCTATCTCTGAGTGGATTTCCGGTTTGTTTGACAGCCAAAGGTTTCGCGTTTCTCCGACAGTGGACTTCACTGTCATTTGCGGTGCTGACTCTTTGTCGTAGAATGGCTTCAAGTTGGAAAAGGTTGAGGATTTTCTAATTTACAGGTGGGAGTGCAACGTCTCAGTTTGGTTGTTAAATAAACGGAATCCTCACAAAATACAACACACTTTGGTTTCGACAGTCAGCAGTCATCTCCTTTGCGAAACTTTCTATAGGAAATAGCAAAAGCGAATTCGCCCACTTCTGTGTCATTCATTCGAGTTCCTGCACTTGTTGATCGTTCAATGAATTTTGGCATCGGGTTCTCTTTCGCCGGCGTTCGCGGAAGGAAAGAATTCCAGTGGAAATTCATTTGTTTGGTCGAACGGTCGAGCCTGATTGAAAACCGAAGAGAGGTTTATTGGTTAAGGTCGCTGAGGCCTTGGCACGATATGGTGCGGGCTGCCAGGAACAAAGAACCCGGCGCCTCTGCATTAAATTGACTGTCGTTACGGGCTTCCGTGCCTTGAAAGCTCCATTTGCTGACTCAGGTTGAGTCATCGCTGATCACTCCCGCATAACATTTAAGCGATCGGTAATTACCTGAATGAGTCCGCTGATAAATTTTCTCATAAAAATGGGAAAAGGTGACCGGGATAGGACAGACATGGTCATAGAGAAAACAAATCCCCCCCGAATGAATTATTTAAAAAGTGAGGAAGGAATTTCAAAAGCAAATAAAATCAATTCAACGAGTTAAAGTAGCGATTTGAATATTTTTCAGTATTTCTGGAAATGGGAATTCGAATGAGGAGAAAACGGAAAAGAGGGCACCTTGAGAATTTTCCTATCCTTTCCTGTCGGTCAAACAATGAGGTTCTATTTCGGAGAAACAATGGCCGCCAAAATCATCGATAGGAGTTCGGCGACGCAGCCGCAATCGTCGTTTCCCTTTTAACGTTATTACTCTTAAATGAAATTTTGAAAGGTTTTAAAATCCAATAAATAGAACGGTGGAAATTACTTTTTTCTTAAATAAACAAAGCCCCAAACAAAACCCCCGTATTTGTTAAAAATTCCGAAAGGGAAACAAAACAAGTGAGAACTCGGGGGGGTTGGTATGCCTGGCTGAGCGCGCGCAAATCGCAAGGACACTTTTTATCTCAAAACGGAAACCGCTCATGAAAATGGCAGCTGACCCGTTCCAGCAAGTCTTTTGCATTGGAATGTGTGTCAAGTTCATCAATGCTTAATTAGATGCAGACGATGCAGCGAGGCGTTGTGGCTTCCTTCGGTGGTGTTCGCTCCCATGCTAAACCACCCGCGAACCGCTCCCCGCCCCTCCCTCCCCTCCCGGAAATGCAAATTAACTCCATCTCGCCTGAGCTGATATCAAGAGATCGGCGCATCTTATTTTTATCACTGGGGAGGCCTCGGGGGTACCATAAAATGGGGTTGCTTTGCACAATTTAATTAATGCCATTTTTATGTAGTTCGCTTAAATTTTAATGCTTTTCGGCAGAGTTGGTGCAGTTTGCGGGGGGTGTGGGGGGAGGAGACGGGGAGGAAAGTTCGGAGTCGGGTTTCTTGGCTCTTTCATTTTGTTTTGCTTAGGGAGCTTTCGGGGAGGGTTTCGGATTACAATTGGTAGGTTTTTGTCGCGGGAGCTGTGCAGGGGTTGCACAGGAAGTGGCCGAGGAGATTATTCCTCCGTTTTAATCCGTCCCTCGAGGTGGTCGTTGTTTTAAGTCGGTTTTTATCTGTGCATTTTCAGAGGGTGGAAGTAAGCAATCGAAGGTTGCTGACGAACATCCGCATTTGGCTTTTGTTTGGTTTTCAATAGAATAAATTTAAATGGATAATTTTTCAAATGCAGCAATTGTGCACTTCATCTCAAATTCTGAAAAAATACAAACCATAGTTACAGTTTTAGGTCAACGGGAAAAAGTAGCGGTACTCGGACAGAAGCGCAAAATACAAAAAATACATGGGCAATGCCTTCTCAGGGTAACCGAAAAAGCTGTAAATGGGAAGAAGAATGCAACGACTTGTGCACTTGTATGTAAATGCCTCCGGTGGTCTCCCCGTATGGATTCATAACTGTTATCGGTAACTGTTACGGCACAGAACAATGCCCGCTCACATCGGAGATTCGACTGCGTTCACCGAAAGCAAAACAAAAGATTTCTCGAACACAGTGTGTATAATTCGTGATGGAGAGCTCGTCCCGATCCGCTTTGATGCCATTTGAGAACTGCCGCATTCAGAAAAGAGATTCGAAGGCCAAAAAGGTATCGAAGGCTCTGAATAAAAAGAGGATTTTCTCTTTGTTTTAGTTTTACTCCGTCCGTTTCCTGCTTTCGTTGTATTATCAATTCCGTCAGTTATATTCAGCGATTTTCCTGATTTAGGGAAAGGACTAATCAAAAATTTTCCTCAACTGTTGTCTTGAGAATGAGATTAAGTCTCAGGAAGGCTTAGAAAGGCAGAAGAATCGAAATGACGTGGAAATTTCAATAGGAAGTAACGTAATGGATGTCAGCGCTCGAAGACAGAACCAAACAAAGAAATCCGGTCTCGTACTAATTAATTACTTAAAATTAAAAAGTTTTCTTTTTCTTCCGGCTCACCCCTCTTCGGCCTTTTCTTTTGTCTCGTGGAAAAGCGTTCAGGTCGGAAAATTAACTTAATTTTTTTTTCTCTCAAAAGCACAGATATTAATTTTAAATAAAATTATAAACCCCCCCGGTTTGTTTGGCAGCGGCGCTCACAAATGTGCCAATGGAGGAAGAAAAACCGGGAGAGGGAAAACAATTTCAAGGCAAGGTCATTTTGACCATTTTTCTCCCGCTTTCTTCGGCAGGAAATCAAGGGAATCGAATGACCTCCAAATAAAAATTAGGCTGTTAAATTAGACCGATTGATCGAATCCGCCATTGAAAGCCTTCGTGATTTACGAGAGAGAGTGACCGAAGTGCAGCTGCGTAGTGTTGGCATTCACACTATTCTCTTTGTTTCATGTGAAAAACACTTTGCAACGATGACAGTTTCCGGAATCCCTTCCATTTTGTCCGACATTGTTTTATGCCTTTTTTGCTGAACAACACCCGATATAAGTACTTAAGGGTAAGCAAAAGCTTTGGAAAACCGAAAGGCGTCTCCATCTTAATTAAATTTCGCTGAGGTCCCCATATTGGAAGTCTGGAAGACGGTCACCATTTCAGTGACGTCACAGGAACCCTAAATCAGTCTGAGAGCGGAAATTGTTTGAGGAAATTCAGGTTGTGCCTCGATGACGCCATTGGTGGCGATTAACCCAAATAAATGCGGGGGGGTTTTTTTTCTCGAAAGCGAAAAAGAATCAATAAAAGGCGAAGAGCGGAGGAGAGGAAAAGTATTTCGAGTTCTTCGTAATATTCACTTCGCGTCATTAATTTCCTGGCGAACGACAAAATAATGCGAACGGGCCATTCAACCATCGATTTACTTGCGGCTAAAAATAATTTGCCCATGTTTTTAAATTCTCTTCTGCTTTCTTCCTTTTGAGAAAGTCTGGTGACAAAGCGAAAGGAGGGCCACTTTTGCGGAACTCATTCGACCACCTGCTGATCACACTTTCGAGACTGCTTTTCCTGTCGATTCTATATAAATCCTCTCTCTCTCTCGTATTTACTTATGCTAAATTTATGAGTAATAAGGGTTGAAGGGAGGGCCACCCAAACCGAAGATCGATTCATCCAAATCGATAATGGGCAGCTTTTAAAAAAAGCGTCACATCATTTCTAAAAATTTATAAAAAATGAATAACCCACACGAAGGTTCCCCCGAAGGGGCAGAGGGCGGAGACGACGAAACTTTGAGGGTGGCCATCGGCTGTGGTCGGAATGTCCGGGGTTTTCTTTCCATTCGGGTGTGACGGAGGGTGTCAGGGGAGAGGGGAAGTGAGGGGACACTTAGTCAGATCGCTTTTGTCCTTGTTTGTTATGGTGTAACGAGAAACAAGTCGTGTTTGTTATGAAAACCCAATATGGCGCCGTTTTTACTAGAATTAATGCAAATTCGCAGTGTAAACAGAACCGGCGATATGCAGGTCACCTGAGAATACGAGAATTTATCAACAGAGCTCGCAAGAAAGAAAGGAGGAGGTCCTGGAATGCGTTTGGTGGACGTTTCTAGGCCTCGGGACAGTTGCCCCTCGTCCCCCCGACCTGCCCATTGCTTTCCAACTGGTCCAGGGCGTCTGCCCCCGAAGGTGGAGGCTGTCCTCGCCCTGCCCAGTCAGTGACGCCCCAATCGCCATCAGAAACACACAGGGCACTACGGTGTTTTGTTTCCATTGCGCCCCAAAACCTTTTAAAAGTATGTTTCGCTTTGAGAATTCCCGGAAAAGAGTTACAAAAGTTTGAGGAAAATTCTGAAATCTGCTAATAACAAAAGAAAATCTGTCTTTCGGGGAAGTTTCCGGTCTCATCCCTTTCTCTTATTTTTCTTCCTCATTTGGAGGATCATATCCGGAAACTAATTGTTTTCAACTTTTTATTTACAGCTTTTTATACCTGAAAGTGTCTCGAAAGGCTTTAGTAATTCCCAACTAATGGTCGCATTCAATATTCTTCTTTTCCATTTTATTCCGTCTGAGGGAAAAAAACTCGGACGACAGAAGTCAGAATTTGTTAATAGCAATCACAGTTGATGAGAGGAAACGTTCATGTGAATTATAATTCTCACGGAATAAGCCAAAGCGCGCCATGTTGAAACGGGGGATGAAAAGATGCGAAATTGAAAATCGTCTCTTTAATCAATAATATTGACTTTTGAAGGAGCCAAATCACCCTTTTGAAAGTGAAGAGCAGGCTTTGAGATCCCACCACCACCCTCATCCTCTTCTCCAACCCCAAAATCATCCCTCCACTCTTCTGTTCTCAACTCCACTTGAATTCAAATTTTTAATATTTAAAAAAAAAAGAAAAAAAAATCTCCTTCGGAACGGGAAACCCCGGCAGCGCCGCCTCGCGACCGTTTCCCAAACCACTCCTTTAACGAACCATGCGCACCCCATTCGACTTTCTGTCCTCTTTCGCTTAATGCCGGTCCTTAGTGACCTAAAACCTCTCGCCAAGGGCTGCCCTAATCGCGAGCTGCTCTTCCTGCAGGCTGCCACGGGGAAATCCTTCCTGGGTCGCCATTTTCCAACCGATGACGTCACTACCTTGTTTACTGAACTCTCTCTCGTGTTTACATTTTTTCAGTTTTCCAGATTTTCCAATTAGTTCTTTTAACGGCTATCTTCTTTGTTTATTTTGCAGAATTCTTTTATTTTCCGAGGAAAATTCTGAAAATTCTTCGCCCTTTTGATTTTAACCGAACGCACCGTGAGAAGAGCTTTTCAACCCCTTATTGAGGTCACCCCTTTCCCCGAAAGGCCCAAATGAGACCCTCGGATGGGACGTAAAAGCAACAGGCGCGACCAGACGACGGCCATATTTCGAATAAGTTTCCCAGTTTGAGTGAGTCTGAGAAAGAAATAAAAAAAAAAAGCTCTCTCTAAATTTTCCGGGCAAAAGGAGAGAGAAACGGGAAGGAAAGTAGGTCGTCTCCCAGCGTCTTAATATTGGGATAATAGACTTCAGACTGATTTTAAGACCGGAGGGAAGGAAAGGGGAGGAAAGGGGAGGAAAGGGGGGGAGAGAGAGGAAGGAATGCAATTTGAATTACACTCTCGGGAAGTTTTTGCATTTCTTCGCACGAAAGTCGCTCAGCGTCGGAAGAAAACGGATGAAATTCACGACTAAAAGGAAATAGATGCAGTGTTATTGAGGGAAAGTTGAAAATGGGGGAAGTCGTCACTGTTTATTGAGGAAAATGGAATCGCGTTTTGGTCGTTCGATCAATTATTTCCATATATTTGTCATTAAATGGATGTCTGCTGTTTAACCCTTTCCGTGATCAGTTTTTAACCACAGACGTAAATCCATTGCCTTCTTTGAAATTGTATGGAAAATGTTTATCTGCAGTAAATGGTTATTTATTTAATTTAATTTCTTATTTATTTTGAAAGTTAAAAAAGATGGGAAACTAATTAACTCTTAAATAGTTTTTTACCGCAAAATAATACAGTGTATAACAATACTTTCAAAACACATTTCTTTCCCAAAACGGGGTGTGATTTATCGAGAGTGAAACGAATTTCCACACAACTCTGTAGAAAAAGACGGATTTATTTTTTTCCTTCATTTTTTAATGCCCCAACTTTGGCTCCACCTATTCAAAAAAAAAAAAAAGAGGAGGAAAAAGAATTAAAAATTTTTTTCAACGTTTGTGCTGAGAAACGTCTGGAAAACCCTCCCCCGAATCCCACCCCTACCCTTCGGTCCTCCCCGGAAAATCTAAATTCCTACAACACTTCCTCAACCCTCCACCTTCCCACCCCCTCGCCCCGCCACCCCCCAATAACCCCCGGCAGCCAGCGCCCTCTCTAAAAACTGAAATTACTCAAAAATCTTTTCAGAGATGAGTGTGGAGAAGGAATTTTAAAAAGACTCATCTCCTTCATTTTTTTCTCTTCCGAGGTGGAATCATTCACGATTGTTAATTTTTTTCCGCCCCCTTTTCCCGCCCTCCCCCTTTCCCGCTCCCCCGTCCCCCATCCCCCCGCCGTCCCCTTTCCACCCTGCCTTTTTTCTTTTCCACTCCGGACCCTAAGAAAATGTTTTAATTGCTTTACTCAAAATTTGGGAAAAGGGTTTTCTTATGGTATTTACAACCTGTTATTTCTTTAATTTAGCATTTTAAAAAGACCGGGGTTCCTTTTGCTGGGTTTTCGGGGGCACTCATTTTTTTTTATACCTCTTTTTTTTTGGAAAATTTTCCCTTTTCTCATCCCCCTTCTTTAGGATTTTTTCGCTGAAAATGTTGCATCACGGACATAAATGTGGAGGAAAGGGGGGGTGAAGGGGAGTGGCGAGGAGGGACGGGGGTGAGTTGGGGTGGGGGAACGGCGAGGGGATGATGAAAAAAATGAAGGAGAAATTTTTAATTAATGAATTTCTTAACTTGGGGAAAAAAATTTCCCTGGAGATGAAAATCATATTGGTCTTGTTGATAAGGAATGAAACATTTTCTTCTCTTTTTTTTTTTTTCGCTTCAGCGTCTTCTTTTCCTCTTCAATTTGATTTGCTTTATGTTAATTTTTGTAGCATTCCATTTCAGGGCTGTGATGTGCTGTCGATAAAACCCGTTTTTAGAAGAAGTCACGTTACTTCTCCGGTCGTTCTTCATCCACCCTTTTTCATTTGTTAACCTTTCGCGGGGGGTAATTTGGTAAAAGAGGCATTCATAAGTCACGTCGTTATTGAAAACGTTTTTCGAATATTTTAATAAAGTATATTATGAATTTTACCGGGTAATGACGTCTTTACGGGAAAGGGTTAATTTTTTTCCCCCAATTTTGAATTGAAGAAAACAATCAGAAGTTGAAAAGGGGGAAACGCATCCAAAACACCCCATTGTCAATCCACCCTTAGATTACCTCTTTTACTCCGGTTTTTGCTTATTTAAAGAGAAAAATGGACTCAAAATCCACATGAAAAAAAAATGTTAATCCACCCCTATTTCCATCACCTTGGCATCCCGATCTCTTCTTAAAAGCTAAAAAAAAAAAAATAGAAAAGATTCAGCAGCGTTGTCGCTTAAACCCAAAAGCGTCCGCTCAAGAGAACAATAAAAAACCCTTTCGCCGCTGCTCCCACCACCGGCAACACCCCTAACAGCCGCCGACTTAACCCTTATCTTCCCGGCCGTTAGGTTAAAGCGTTTCTAATCAAAAATATTCAACTGCAAGCAGTTTTGACTTTTCCGACAGGAAAAAAAGGTCGCTTTTTAAACCCCCCCCTCCCTCTCAACCCACCCACCCGCCGGCCGCCATTCCACGGGGTGAAATAATAAAAAATGGCGGACGGTTTTTCGAGATGAGGGAAGTGGGAGAGGTTTTTTTTTAACTTTTTTTTTAATCTGATGTGAAAACGATAAAAAAATAATTAATCACGTCATTCCCGGTGAAAGGTAAGGATTGTAAATTTTTACCGTCCTTTGTTCCGAATCGGGGGGAAAAATTATTTTGATTGCCCTGAATATTGTTTTTTTTTTGGCGCGCGGGGGGAGGGGGGGAGGGGCGCTAAAGGCCGGGGATTAAGTCAGAGTGCTCGAATTGAAAAAAAAAAAAAATTCAAGTGCTTTTGAAAGGGTTTTTGTTTGAGGGTACGAAAATGACTGTGGGTCACCCGTTGGACTTTATAAGCGATCCGCCGACGGTTAATTACTCGCAAATCCGCCATATTGGATACAATCTTTCCTCTCCTGCGGGAAATTTTATACCGAGTTTCGGAGTAGTTGTCATCGAGAAATGAAAAAGCAAACGACCGAAGTATAAATTCATATAATAATATAATAAAGTATAAAAGCGAAATCGTATAAATCAGTGGTGTCCAACGTTTCATCACATACGGGCCAAACTTCCGTTGATAACATCGCGACTGGACCATACAACCAAAAAATATCGCTCGGTGGGCCAAATTTGGCCCGCGGGACAAGTGAATATTGGAATAAAAGCGCGGACCACAACAACACCTTCACGGGCCGTAGGTTGGACATCACTGATATAAATCATATTAAAACTAAAAAAGAAAGCGGCCCAAAGTTGGAACCAAACATTGCCTCCGGACTTCCCATAACTGTTTTCATTTGAGGGGTTGAAAACGAACCCCCGTTGGGGTTTTTTATGGATCGAAATTTCTTATAATTCTGTTGTATTAAAAGAAAATTAAAAATCTAAAAAAAAGCGGAAGGAGGAAGTCAATGTTGTCTTTCCCAGAATCCTCCTCCGAAAGTTCGATTGAAGTAAGCGAAGAGAGCGAAGTCTCACCGGTGATTATCAGAGGGCAACAAGACGAACGAACCCTTTTCATAAGCGAAACCAGACCGCGGGATGATGTTTTTATTTTTATTTGTAGGTTTTGAACGAGTAGCGGAGGAATTTATGGGTCGAAGAAAATGGAGATTGTATCAAGAGAAGGTTCTCAAAAGTTGGTGTCCGTCGATAGAAAAGGAAATAGAAATCAAAGACTGGGATCCGAGCGACGATAAATGCTCTTTTTGCGATCTTGAGCAGTCCGGAAAGGTGACGGACGAAGAACCCGTAAGCTGTATTTTATTTTCTTTTTCCTGCCCGCTTTTCCGTCGGCGCCATTGCTCTCTCGGGGCCTGTGTCTGATAAGGCCCAGTGGGCCCTGAGGGTTATTAAATCCCCGGGATCGGACATTTTGAAAGTCGATTATTTGCTGATCATCGGTGAAATGGTTGTGAAAAAAGGCTGTGAGAATGATTAAAAGGAAAAACAAACCCGAAGAAGGACATTCTGAAATATATTTTCTTGTAAAAAATTAATTCCAAACCTCAAAAACCGATTCCCCGCACAAATTTATGTTAAAGATATACGAGAAGGTTTAGAAATGACGACAGACGACCAAAAGCCGAGTTTCATATTGATAAAAATATACAGTATGACCTTCGAAAGCCGCGCTTTTAGAAAGCCTCATCGCTCGTGGTTTTATACATATAAGGGCCGTCTTCTTCGACGGAGAGTCCTTCAAACTGGTTTGAACACATTCCTCGGTTGCTGATGATTTCACGAGTTGCTTATTCTCTGCACCTGACCTTGAGTTCATCTAATGATGGCCGACGCAGAAGTTCGTGATCGACCCTGGGAAGAAGCGACCCGCTGTGATTGTTCTTTTATAAGAAGGGGACGGGGTGGCGCCCCCCAAAAGGGTGCCCTGCCCCCCGAAAAGCTCCAATTTGACTGTGAAATCCCGGAAAATATACGTTACCTTTCAGTTATAAAAGTATAACTTGAAATGACTTTGAAGAATTTTTTTCCCCGTGGCCTAATTCTCGGAAAAGCAATTAAAAATTTATGATTTGTTCATCCCATGTGTGTCACAGGGGGAGGAGGGTGCAAGGAGGAACGAAATGACAAGCGGTTTTTTGTTCTCTTCCAGGGTAGCCCTCTTCGGTCAGATTGCTTCAACTCATCAACCCATAACAACAACAATCACTTAGACCTCCTGGAAGTTGACGACACGGACAGCAACTCCGAAAGCTCTGCTGAGGATTCGACTCCGACGATGAATGCCCTCGACTCGGTGACGTCGATGGCCGCCATCGCCGCATTGGCAGCCCCGGGCGGAGCCCCGAACCCTCTCCTCTACACTCCCGGGGCCTTCCCCAGGTGGTACCTCCCTCAGCCACCGAGAGCCTTATTAGAAAGAATGAGCAAAAGCGAACCACCGATGGTGTGTAGCCTCTCCTCTCCTCCTTGGGGTTGCAGTCGGGGGCTGATGTCGGTCTCTTTCCAGGTCATGAATCTCCCTGCCTCCACGGGGTCGGAAATGCCATTAGATTTAAGTGCCAAGTCTTCGAAGCCACCGTCAACGACCGAAGGTCTAGAAAACAACATAAGAGTACCGAGTTTAACGGACAGCAAGCCCATTATGAAGTACGTAAACAGGAAATGGATGAGTCAAACAAATGAATCTCCGGGAGTCAGCAGTTATGGAAAGCGCGGACGGATCACTCATCCGGTTTTAATTGCAGGGGAAGACCTCGAATGAGCCCAATGTCCGGCAGAAGAACCTACACGGAGGACGAGCTTCAGGCCGCTTTGAGAGACATTCAGAGCGGGAAATTGGGTACCAGACGAGCTGCTGTGATATATGGTATACCTAGGTCTACACTTAGAAATAAGGTACAGTCCTCATTTGACAAATGACATAGAAGAGTGATTCACTCACGAAGACAAGCCCTTTCATCGCCACTAATTGCTTCGATTATGCTATCGTATATTAGGCGAAATTAAAGAAGGAAACTGAGAGCTTTCGCATTGATAAAATTAATTTGGTCACGAACGATGAATCACAATGGCGGAAATGCTTCCAGGTATACAAACTTGCCTTAGAGAGGGAGAGAGACGCCCACTTGTTGCTGGCGCCCATTCCTCGACCTTCGCCCCCGGAGGGCGCGGCGTCATCCCCGACATTGTCCGTCAACCCCGAGAGAGAAGACTCCAGCGCCGACGACGAAAAGGAGTCGGACTCGGCCAAACCGCAGCTCTCGATGGAGGATCTGATGCGGCTGTCCGCCCTCGACGGCTGCCAGGTCGTCGAAGGACTCTCCGCCTTAATCCACAACTTCTCGAGGCTGCCCGCCGAGGGTAATTCCGTGCTCGAGTCCTACCTGGCTCAGTTGCTCAAGTTGAAGGAAAATCTAAGTCCAGAGGCGGAGAAAGACAAAGTGATTCCGAAAGACGATAGCGAAAAGACGAAGGACAATGACGGGGGTAGCAAAGAGACGGACGAGTCGGCGAGTCAGGACAGCAACGACAAGGCGAAGTACTCGGCCAATATTTTACCACAGCTGATGAGGCGGATAATGGCGGAGGAGAGGCTGCTCATAGAGGAGCAGATCAAGAGGAAGATGGGCACCGAAAACGGACTCGAAGACGATCAGTCAAATGTGATACTTAGAATTCCGTCCTTCAAGCCGAATGCGAGTTGTTCGAAACCAAATAACGGTGAATCCGAGCAGAGGTACTCGACCAGCCCCGCCGGTGCATCACAGGAGAACTCGCGACACAGCGTGATTTCGCCGTCGCTCAACGGGGACAGCGACTCGCCGCCAGCGGGGAAGACGGTCGGCATCTCCAGCCTGAGGGACGCCATCGCCAAGAGTATTAGTCAGAAGTTCCAGGATGGAGTGTCTCCCCACGGGCTAAATTCTCCAGTATTAGGGCCGGAGGCGATGGACGCCCTGGCCAAGCGCGGTTTCTCCCACTTGAACCTCCCCCATCCGCAGTCAGTGCTGAAGAACCACTTCGACCGAACTCAGCAAAGGCCTCAGCATTCATCAAGTGCCCAAACTAATACTCAAGGGAAGGGAACGAGGCCCAAGCGCGGCAAGTACAGGAACTACGACAGGGACTCGTTAGTGGAGGCCGTCAGGGCCGTGCAAAGGGGTGAAATGAGTGTTCACAGAGCCGGGAGCTACTACGGCGTTCCTCACTCCACGCTAGAATACAAAGTTAAGGAAAGACACTTGATGAGGCCGAGGAAGAGAGAGCCCAAGGGAGACGACAAGAGCAAACTCACCCCGTCCTCGGGCGCCGCCCCCGGCACCGCCACCGCCACCTCCGACAAGCCCAAGCCCCTCCCCCTCGTCCCCAAGCCCTCCAACCCCAAACCCTCCTTCCCCAACCCCGCCGCCCTCCCCAACGGACTCAAGATCCCCCCCAACATCTTCGAAACCGGCGTCTCCCCCCTGGCGGCCTACGGCGGCTCCCCCTTCACCTTCTGGCCGCCGACGCCCTTCCACCCCCTGCCCCTTGACATCCCGAGGGGGCCCTTTCCCGCCGCCCAGGACCAGCTCTTCGCGCCGCAGCTGCTGAGGGGGGGCGCGGGGGTGGACGCGCCGCCGAGCCCGTCCGCCCTGCCCCCGGGGACGAGGCGCCTGGCCGAGAGCCTGTACGAGGGCACCAGGACCAGCGGCAGCTTCCTGGACGGGATCATACGCTCGAGTCTGGAAATGGGACTGGCTTCTCAGAAAGCGGACAAAGACGCGGACAAATCCGGGAAGAACATGGAGAACATGTCGAACAAAGCTTTACTGGACCAACTGTGTCGGAACTCGAGGCTCACGCCGGTGCCCCGGCCGAGCGGGGAGAGCAACTCCGACGACGACGGGGCGTCGAGGAACGTCGCGTTCGACCTGTCGAGGTCCTCCGACGAGGACAACGAGGACAAGCGGTCGAGGAAGAGCTGCAGGAGCCGGCAGAGCTTCGGGGAGGAGAAGGACGGGCGGGGCAGCGACAAGGAGGTCCCCGAGGAGTGCTCCAGGCTGAAGGGGGAGAGGGAGGAGAAGCAGCAGGAGAGGAGGTCGTATCGGTCGTCGATGTCCGACGACAACGACAGGTCGAAGCATTCGTCGGACGTGGAAATGAACGGGGACCAAGAGGAGCTGAGTCTGGAGGATCTTCACGAGGATGAAGACATCGACAACATTTCCAACCACGCGAGTGATGAAGAAGATGTCAAAGACTCATAGAATTTACATTTTCACATTGTTTAGAATTATATATTTTCTAATTGTAATATTCTTCGCTGTGGCGATATCGTACCGGAAAGGGAATGGCTGCTGCCACGTGTGGTTACTTTAACGGAAACCAGTCAGAGGTTCTGAGGAGAAATATTTAGGGCGAGGAGGAGAGGAGGTTAGGTCTCGGGTTGGAGGAAAAGAAAATAATAAATGAAAATGTTTGGCAAAGATGGCCACCGAATACCGAACTCTTTCATTCTCTTTTTCCAAACGCCAGACAACTCTTTCGACCACTCAGATGCTCTAATTATTGACTGAAATCCAAATTATCATGTCACTCTCATACAGAAGACTCTCATGAGAACATTTTCCAAACTTTTATAGAATTCCGATGGGAATATAAACGGAAACAAACTTTATTAGAATACAAAATGGAGAACTGTCCTCAACTCCAATAATTTGAGTTTCTTTTCTAATTTCCTCACAATTTAACTGAATATTTTTGTATCATTTACAGTAACTTCCCTCTCTGTGTCTTCTGACTGTATCCAGACTCAATTTGTGGGCAAAAATGGCGAAAAAAGTGAATGAAAGAGGGAAAAAAATGGCGGATACTCTCCGGGAAACGGATTTTCGCGGTCAAATTTTCCCCCGACAAACCCAAACATTCCATAATTTGCATTTTGAAACCCCTGAGCCTCCGCGAGCCGACTCCAAACCGGAAACGGATGTCTTTTCCTCTGCCCGGAGAACCGTTTCCGTTGTTTTGATTTGCTTCCGTTACCGAAAACCAAAGGAAAGAGTTTTTTAACCTTTGACTGGATCAGATAACTGACAATACCTTTGCCAGTGCCTTTTTTATAGGCGAATCCTTAGAGATATAATTAGGCTTTTAGGCTTTTGTAATTGATATTTTCATTCGAATGGAGTCTTTGAATGGGGAAAACTCTTTCCTTTGATTTATTTATATCGAGAGAAAGGAAAAGGCAGATTGGCCGTTCATTTCAAAACCTGAATTTTGAGGTTTTCCCAATGATTTGGAATTTTACAACGCATGAATGTTAAAAAAGATAAATATTTTTAATCACTTAAAAAGGAAATGTAAAATGGAAGATTTGAACCTTTCAGTTGTTTTTCCTTTCTTGTAAGGAGTTCATATGTTTGGGAAAACATCTGTTTCTTTTTATATGAGGAAAGGCTTTGAGGAAAGGGTTGAATTTATATGAAAAGGGAAAAATGGTAGAAACGGTGAAAGTGAGTTTAGAAGAAAATATATAAAAATTATATTTGGACTCTGTGAACTCTTTAAAATTCAGTTTGTTTTTATTTTTTTAATCTTTTATGTCCCCCATTTTAACAATGAAAAATCTTTAATTTTGGGAAAATACTCCATTTGAATTTATTTTAAATCGGAGGTCGGAAATGAGAAAGTTAAACATTTTGAAAAGGCGGTGGAAATCCGTTAAACCCAATTCGTTTTCTCATGCATTTACTCAAAAAAAAGCCGAGAAACGATCTTTTACTCGTTATTTGATCTCTTGAACGAATTAAACGGATTTATCCAAAGGAAAATCTCAAAAATGGGTTTATCTAAGGTACGATATGGTCGTCAAAATGTGAGATTTTGTGATGAGGATCGATTGAAGCGAAAAAGAGAAAGACGGGATCCACTCAAAAAGAAAGGCCTAAAGTACTCAATATGTACTGAAATTATTTCGCCTGAATCAACGGACCATTCGAAACATTCCACTCATTTGAATTTTTTTTGAGAGAAAAACTTTTTATATTGCCATTTAATCAATTTTAGAATTGAAAAAGATAAAAAAAAAAGTTGCGTGGAAGCGAACATTTGATATTTAGACGGTTGGAAAAATTTTAAATATCTAATTTAAATTTTTTCTGTAAATAGAAAAAGACTTAAGTGTAACTTAATTACATTTATCCTTTTGAATTCGGACTATCGGAGGGGCGGTCTGCGAAAAAAAAATAGTATTTTTATCTGTTATAGATATTAGATAAAAGTAAAAAGAATTTTTATCAAAATATTTGTACTGTTTGTTTTCTCTCTTATTTTCCGCAGGGGTTTTCCCACGGGCCTTTCCCTCTCTCTCTCTCTCTCTCTCTCTTTCTTTCTTTCTCTCTCTCCGAGAGAAAAGGTTCTCTGGAAAAACCTCTGGAAAAGGTATTGATTTCGTCTCAATATCGTTCCCCCATGAATTTAAAAAAAAAAAAAGGTACTGATTTTATTGTAGCTGTCGTTTAATGTGACCTTTTTTATTTTTGACAAAAAAATCAAAAAAGTTTAAGAAATTCAAAAAAATAAAATGAATGTACTCAAATTTTATTTGTTAATTTCTTTTTTTTTTTTGGTGACAACTGACGAATCCGGTGCAATGTGTCGAAGGAAATTTTTTGTTTTTGTTTTTTTGGAGTTTTTTTTTTTTAATAAATTATTTCATGGAGGTTTTGTTTTGAAAAATGAATCTTTTTATTTGTGATTTTGAAAGTGAGTTTCGTTTTGGTGTTTTATCGTTGGCCGGCAAAGTATTTCCACGAGAGTTCTCATGAAGACGCTCAACGACTCACGCAGTCATCAACGCTTCCATTTTGTTTTTTCCGTTAAAATTCGTCTCAAAACAATAACCGGTATTTGACGTTGTGAAAATCCGTGTGTGTGCTTCCTCGTACGCAATACTGCTTAATTATTGCTTAATTAAGAGAAATGTTTCGTTGTGAGAGAGAGCAATAATAATAACGAATGCTCCGATTTGATGTTTTGACCGGAAATGCGTTCCCAACCGAAAATGAAAAAATAACGGTCTTCGATGAGGATTCTCGGAGGGAAACCTTTCCGAATCGATCGTTTTCAAAAATATTTTCAAGGTACAATTTTTATGTAATTTAAAAAAGAAAAAAAAACAAAAATCTAGTCATTACAATTGTGATTTTGTATGTCGGCAGCAGGTGAAAGCTGGTGCTAAAGAGATTCATTTTTGCAAAAACGGCCAAAATAATCATATTTTATCCCAAAATATCATATTTTCTAGATTTTTAAAAATATGAAAATCGCGTTAAAATATTTTTCAAAATTGTGTAATAATCGTGAAAGGTGATGACGTTGTAATTCGAAAAGGATAATTCAATTTGGTAATTCGCCTCAGCGATTTAATTTTTTGGCATATCGATGTTCGGAATTTTTATCGAAGATAAAAAAAAATTTAATTTTATATAAAAGTAAAATTTTTCTGGGTTTTCGTCTTTCGTCTGAAATTCAGTTGTCCAAAACAAATTTATTTTTTTTTTTTCGGGCTTTTTAAATGTAAAATGCAAAATAGACGAATTGAAGTATTAAATTTTTTTTGTTTTGTACATACATACATACATATATTTTTTTAATATATATATTTTGTTGATTAAAAATAAAAATGATGGAAAAAATCCAATGGATTTTTTTTTTTTAAATACAAATGAATTTAAATTTTAAGTTTATTACAATTTTTTTTAAATAAAGAAAATACAGGACCGAATTTTTGTATTTGTTTCTTTTGCAAATTTTTTTACTCTGCTTTTTTAATTAATAAAAATAATCCCGCCTTAATTTTTATTATTCATTATTGAGTTACCTTTAAGTCCAAAAATTTTCAAATTCGGGTTCGAATTTTTTTATATCCGTTAAACAATTTGGGAATTCGATTCGAATAACACTGATTAGGCAAATTTCGATGCAGTGATGATTAAGAAAGTCTAATCGGTGATTTTTTGGCGCTAAATTTGAAAAACAAAAATATTGAAAATGAGTGTTTGTAACGGTTTGTTAAAATTGTTTAGGAGAATTTTTTTATTTGTGAAAAAATTAGAAAAATTTGAAAAAAACAAATTATTTTATTTAATAAACAGAGATCATAATTCAATGAAGTGAGTCCTTAATAAATAAATAAAAATAAAATAAAATGTAAAATAGTGGGCACTTTGGTATTTCATTTTTTGAGATCGTGGTTCCAAAAATCTCCGCTAGATGGCAGAGGAATTTTTGTATTTGACTAGAAATATCACAAAATTTAGAGGCAAATCACAAAGCACATTATTAGTGTGACTTTATGAAATCAGTTGTGTTGTTTTGCTGCAGAGGACACAGCTGAGCTTGCAGCAGTGGGACAAATCATTCAGCATTTAAGCAAATGCTTTATTTCTTCTTTTTTACTGTTTTGCAAACCCATTCCATTCCATCCTGAAAGAATACATTCACAATAAAGTAATCTTTAATGGGTTAAGTACTCTAATTAACCCACTTAATGGGTTTTAAGTACTCAACATTTTACCTTAATGCCTTCACCAGCTGATGCTGAACATGCTTGAATCTGCCAAGCTCTGTCTTTAATTCTATGCAATCCAAGTCCTTCTGCTATTTCACTTGCACTTGCAGCATGATACAAGTCCTGCTTATTTGCATACACAAGCAATGGGACATTTTTCAGTTTGTCTTCAGCCAACAGGTCAGCCAGTTCAGAACCAGTTTCAGGCAATCTCTTCCTGTCTGCTGAGTCAATCACATAAATCTGCTTACATAAATTAAAACAACTGACAACATTCCACTCATTTGGACATTTACAAAGGGGAGAACCACTCACCAGAACGTCTGTATTTTCGAAATAGTTTCTCCAATAAGGTCGAATGTTTCTCTGTCCTCCGATGTCCCAAACGTTGAGTTTAAATCCGTCGCTCTGAACGGATTTAATATTAAACCCCTGTGTGGGAGTGATGTGGGTGACATCTTCCGAAGCGAGAGCTTTCAGGAGAGTGGTTTTACCAGCATTGTCAAGACCTAATAATAACAACCTGAGCTCTTTCTCAGGAGTTGATTTCAGTTTTCTCAAAATTGACAGCAAACCCTATTGTAAAGGAAAAAACTAAAATCAGCATAATTGTAAATGCTTAATTGAAATCAATATCAATTAAAATTTAAGTATTTACCATAATTAGGTTAAAAAACTTCAGTTGTAAGTTATGAGTCAGAAAGTTCTGTTGCCAAAACGTAAACAAACCGACGAATCGGGAATTGGCTGGAAGGGAGGAAAGTTTCCCGTGAATAGCGGAGGCTGTGAATCTCCTGCCACGACAATGGCGGTTAATCTTCCGTTGAAAGAAACAATATTAACCGCATCATAGTGAATTTTCTCCATTTATTATTGCATTAATTTCTCTTTTTGAAAGCAAAATGAGAATTTCTGAGGTAATGAGTGGATATTTTATATATTTCCCTCAATTATCATTGGATTTTTCATTCCAAAAAAAGGCATTTTATTTTGACTGTGTCACTTATTCTTTTTGTGTAAAAAAACAGTTTTGAAACAAATTTATTTCGGCTTTAAAAAGAGTGTTAAATATAAAAATTTTATTTTAAACGGTGTGAAATCCATAAATGAAACAAATGACTCGAAGGGTTTTAGGTACAAATATAGAAATAACATTTTGAGGTTCGCACTTGAGCCGTTTTGTGTAACGGTTTCCTTTGCAGAATAAAGATTCCATTCTTCACCACTTTCCTTTTTCACCCCTAAAAACTGTCAAGAATTCGCCCTCACCAGAAATATTCTCAAACACGTTATTGCTTTTTACTTTCTTATTAAATTTAATTAATACCAAAACCTTGCATTTTATCTTATCTTTTTTTTCAATCTGTTGCGGTATCTGTATAAAGTTGTGTTTTGATTAACAACAAAACTGTTGCACGTCAAATAAATTAATAGAATAATAATAATAGTAATAAATTAATATATAATAATTAATTATTATTTGGTTATTTATTATTATTTGGAATTATCGTGGTCCAGAGTTGGCCTAAACAAAAAATAATAATAAATAATAAAATAGAATAAAAATAATAGAAATAATAATAATAATAATAATAATAGAATAAAAATAAATAATAAAATAATAATAATAATAATAATAGAATAATAATAGAATAATAGAATAAATAAATAATAAGAAGAATAAAAAATAAAATAAATTTAAAATTCCGCTAAATAATCCATTCATTTTAAACTTCATTAATAAGTTATCAAAAAACACTTTCTGTGTGCTGAATTCTTCTGCCACGAACTTCGTTTCAGCTGTCATAATAATAAAGTTACGACAACGAAACAGAGACGAGAAAATCAAATGGAAAAAAATTGAGAAATCGGAGCCGAAAAGAAACAGAAAAACGGTTTGTGAAATATAATTCGTAAAAATAAATGAATCATTAAAAAGAGCAGAAAGAATGAGATAAAGAAAAGGAACAAAAAAGAACAAATATTAAAAGGGTTGGCAAAAATATAGAAACAACCATAAATTATTGTAAATAATGTATAAAAACAATGTATGTAAAAAAATTGTATGTATAAAAATGTAAATAAATTACTGTAATAAAAAACGAATAAAACGTAATTTAATTGATTTTACATTTAATTTATTTATATTATATATTATTCCCTGAATAAATACAGGGAATGTCTTTCTCCTGAAAGTTGGCCCAGTTTTCAAAAACCAACAAAATAATCCGTTTAATTTTTATTTTAATCAAGGTCGAGAAAGTGCCCTAAATACCTTTCACTTAAATCCGGGCCTTTGAACCGTCCTTCACATCGGGGGAGGTGGTGAAATCACCCTATTCAATAAGGGCACAAGTGGAATCATCCCTCGAGACCTCCTCCCCTTCGGGATTCCCCTGACACAGAAATGAAAACAAAACAGCATCGGCTGCTGTCGAAAGGGACAAAACCACAGCGATGAGCTGACTTCGAATTCGAAACGACCACTTCGAAAAATCCCCGTCACCCCTATTTGAAATGGTGGAGTTTATTTCCTTTTGATTTTCAACCCCAAAATGAAATTCCGAAGCAGTCATATTTAACGGAAAATCGCCTCCATATTTTATTCAGAAATTTTGAGGAAAGTGAAGGAAGGACTCGACGGATTTCTGCGGACAAAATGGTGAGTTGGTGTTGTTTTTCTGTTGATTTTTCTCGAGATCTGCGGTGGAAATGAAAGCGTAATTAAATAATTTTCAGGTTTCCGCGATATCACTCTGCATTTTAGTAATCGGATTATCCGCCGCCTCTAGTCAACTGTTATCAGGCGAAGGCGATCCTTCAGAAACTCAGGTTTCCGACAGAAGAACTTTCAAGCATGGAAAACCAGTAAAGTTTCTGCCGTTGGTAAAGAAACACAAGAAATTCGGCGGTTTCGTTCCTCACGTCTTCGGTAAAACATCTTATGCGGAAGTTCCGGTCATTCGAGAGCCGATAAAACCGTTGTATAAAGTGCATCGATATCAGGGAATCGAAGTGAAACCTGTCGCTGACTTCTCCGTAAGCACTCCGGAGCCGTTCATCGAGACGCACTCGGCAGAACCTCCGTCTGATCTGGAACCGACCTTCACTTCCGATTACCCCTTCCCTCACTCTCCCAATCTCCTGCTGTATCCGGAAAAACCAGTCTTCCCACCTGCTTTCTCTTCCGCTCATGTCTTCCCACCACCCAAACCCATTTTCCAGTTCGTCCCCGTTCCATCACAGCCATTTTACCCCTCTCTTCCGATAACTTCCGTTCCTTCGATCATCCCCATAGCTCGTCCTGCGGCTCCTCCAACCCCTATCCTTTCACAACCACCAGTGTTCGCTTCTTTTCCACCCCAACCTGTATTCTCACCCGTTCCAATTAAAGAACCCATTTTGCCTCCATTGCCTTCACCTGCACCTGTTTTCTCCTCTGTGCCGATTAAAATCCCAGCGCCGGTTACAGCAACCCCTTCCCCGTTGCCTGTCTTCTCTACTGTTTCAATCACCCCTCCCCCGTTGGGACACGCTTTCCCTTCCAGTCCTGCACCATCCCCTTTGCCTATCTCCTCTCTCCCTCCAGCAACTCCTTCCCTCTCGAGTATTTCCCTCCCCGAAGCGAGCTTTCATTATCCACCAAGTGGAGTGCCAATACCTTCCTACATAAAGGACATCAGGTGAGGTCTCTGTGTGAAATCACAAATCGTGAATTCAGAGTAATTTTTATATTGTTTTTCAGTTTGGGAGATATTGAGATAAAAGATACACCTCTCCCGACTATTGAAACACCGGTCACATCGACAATCGCCGAAGAGGAACATCATTTGAAACACGTTATAAAAGCAGAAGACGGATTGTTGCAGAAATTCAAAGGATGGAAGGCAGACAAAGCCAATGCGGCTTTGAGCCACTTCGCTCATTTCATGCAAAAGCCTTTCGCTCAGTACTCAATCCCACTGTCGCATCCCCCCACCAAATTCCCTACACCCCAACCCTCCGTCTACCCCAATCTGCATCTCCCCGTGTCCAGCCACCCTCTTCCCCTAGCTCCGGCTCCTGTTTTCTTCCCCTCTTCTCCTCAGTTCATCCCCAAGTATGAGAACTTCCCTCCGAACAACATAGAGTCTCCCCCATTGCTTAACTCCTACGGAGTGCCCATTTCCCACGACAGCTTCGCTTCTGCTCACGCTTCCCATGACAGACTGTCATCGGCCGCCAGCGAAGAGGAGCCTTCAGTCGTTCCCGCCCCTTCGGGACAGAAGGAACAGAATTCCGCTCAGAATTCCGAACTACAACAGCGGCCATCAGCTCAGCTTCTTCAGGAATTTCAAACTGAAAACGTCCAATCTCAACCGCAATCGACTTCATACATCCAACCGATTTACGTTCCGGAGAGTGAGAAAACGGTGAAAGAAGGTAAGAGCACTCTATCAGGTGACGGTCAGCAATGATCTAACATCGGTGAACCATTTCCAGAAGACAAAGCAGAAGACAGTCAACCCGAAGCGTATGAGTACAACGGAGCGAAACAGTCCAACTCTGAAAACGCCAACAGTTACCAAAACCATAAAGAATGAAAGCCGAATTATTAATAGTTTTATAAAATCTATTATTTATTGATAAATAATTTTTTTAATATAGGAGATAAAAATAAGTTTGTATTTAAATTCATTCGATGTCCGGAGTATTTGAATGGAATGATTTCAGTGAGGCTTCAAATCGAATATTTCTATGAGAAGAGGTTCGATTTCCTTCGGATTCGCGTCTAAGTACACCCGAACGTGGTCTTCGTTTAGCTTATGGAGTTCCGAGATTTTGTGGATGAGTTTGAGGAATGTGAGCCGGGCTTCGCAGCCCTGGTAGATGCTTTCCAAATACCGCCTCAGGAGGTAGTAATAAGAATTCTGCAAAAAAGAGGAAAATTGTAACCCTAAAGGTAATCATGTGCAAAGATAAGAGGTATAAAAGCAACCTGTTCCAATTTAATGACGTCATAGTGCACAACTCTCGCCCTATCAGGTGTGAATAAAGCGATTGCCGAAAGTATGAGCATTATGTTCTCGTCATTCCGCCATTTTTGATCGAAGGTTTGGAGAAACCTCTCGTGTTCTTCGAACACTTTCCCCCCCGCTTCCTTCAGCACGTCCACCTTTATGTTCATCAGCTTCTCTTTGCTTTGGAGTATCTGCAAAGAGAACCTCCTTTAGAACGCGGCCGGGAGGAAAAAGGCGGCCACCGCCTTCTCACCTTCCAGGAATCCCTGTCGGGGTCGTAGGTCATCGCAGATCGGAGAATCATCATCTCAGTGCAGCCGCCTTTGAGAAGTGCGATCTGATCATCTTGGCACATGTTTTTGAAAGCGTTAATCTTTTTCGACATTTTGATGAGTCGTCGAATGGCCACCGCAGTCAGATTGAGAACGTCCACAAGCATTGAGCGTTTGCATTCGGAATTCACCTGATACAAATGAATACAACGATATTGGCTGACTGAATATACAGTATTTAGACAATACAAAATTTTTAGTTTTCCAATAGTAAGAGTTACAAAGTGAAATTTCATTAAAATGCTTTACAACATTTATAAATATAATATTAATTAAATAACAGAAGAAACAGAGTATATCTTTAGAATTAATACTAATATTAGAACTAAGTAAGAGTATTAAAGACAAATAAGAATGTTATGTTTTGTATATTTTGTTATTTTAAATTGCAGTATTGATAACTAAAAAATACAACTGTATAATAATAATTAACAAAGATACTGTTAAATTTTGTATTGTCAAAATACTTTTGAGCGCTACTGTACTTCTCAAACAAAGACATATTGATTTATATTGTAAGAAACATATTATACTGAGTTCATACATTAAAGCCAAAGTCGTCTCCCGTAATGTCGTCTTCGAGTGGAGCGAGCAAAGCCTTATTGGCGACGATCAATTCATTCAGTTTTGCTCTTTCGGCGTCGTTCAGTTCTCTGTTGTTCATTCGGGGGTTCATCGAAGTGTACGCTTCGTATTCTAATTTAATCGCTTCTGAGAGAATAGAGTCAATCGAACTGGACGCATCGAATGCCAAATTCCTGGAATAATAACCCTTTTAACACACGAATGTCTTCAACAGTTAAAAAAGGTTAAATCCTCACTTTGAAACGTCCAAAGCGATTCCTTCAGGGTTCCCTTTACAACCTGAAGAATTACTCCCATCCAACGGCCATCCCGAATTAATTAAAGATGTCAGCACTGAGGTGTCTTTGGAAGATTCCTTCTCAGGTTCGGACTTCTCCCTGTGGTCTTCAGAACCAGAGATATTATTTTTCCTCAAAACCAAAATTTTCTTCCCGTCTTTTCTGGACTCCAACAAAATATTTTTGCTGTTCTTCGTCAATTCCAATATGGTGGCTTCACTGATAACATATCCCCCACCGCCTTCCAATCCCGATTTGAAATTGCACTCCTGATTCTGTTTCAGCATCGCTGAGTTGGACGGTTTCGCAAACTCAGAGTCCAGAAATATCTGAATCAGACTCGAATCTTCACATTCTGACATATCAACGCTCCTTTCTTTGCTCCCTTTGGAAATTCTGTAGATTTCGACCGATCTGGATTGACTTGAATCCAAACGAGTGCTGCCACTGCTGAACACATTGCAAGTCCTTGATTCGGTCACTGAGACTGTGTCGGGGGAGGGTTCGGGCAGAGAGGGCGAAGGGAAGGACACCGGCTGCTCTGCGTTCGTGCAATCACTCGACTGTTTCTTCTGGTATGTTTTCTTCGAGGCGGAGGCCATGTTGAGGAAATTAAGTTTGACTGTCTGCGTCGTTTGGGTTTGCTTTGCCTCCTCTCCTTCCTCCTCTTCTTCTTCCTCTTCTTTGTCTTCCACTCTTGTCAGTTTCTGAGGGCAGTCGTTGCCGGCGTCCGCCGCTCTCTTTTTTATAGCGCGATTCGTTTCGATTTTTTTCCTCTTTTCCCGTTTGTCATCTTCGGACATTATGTATTCCTTCCTCATCCCTATCTCAAAACACTTTATAAGCCTACATAACTGACAGAAGCGTCTGGTGACGGTGTTAATTTCGCATTTTTTGTTGAAAGGACATTTGAATTCCTGAAAATACATAATTATACAGCAATCTGACTTTCTTTTTCCTTATTTTTAATTACATTACCTAATTTATACCTTTTATATATATATTATTTACCTTTACAAACCATTATATATATACACACACATTATACCTTTATTATATACATTACCTTATTTATACCTTTTATATATATACATTATTTACCTTTATATACCATTATACCTTTTATTTATACTTTTATTATATACATTACCTTATTTTTGAGAGCATTTCTTCTGAAAAATGCTTTGCAAGATTCACATGTCAAAGCATTGAAATTATATCCAAGTGCTTTGTCTCCGCAGACTTTACATATTTTTTCTCTGGAGGCTGTCGGAGTTTCAATATCTGAGTCTGCTGATTTTGATTCTTCTACAGACATATCAGCACATCTGAAAATGAATGGATGACATTCACATAAATGCACAATTTGATAAATGAATCTTCCCAGGATGGAAACTCATCAGCAACTGCAATCATACAAATGGAATTCTTATTGGGTGTGAAATACCATAAAATGATGAAACCTGAGATGGATAAAACAATGTCAGCACAGGAGAACCAAAATGATAAGACTGAAGGAAAAGAAGGAATTATGAGTGATTGCTGATTCATAAATAGAAAACTTTTGTTTCTCATTCTTTTGATGCTGCAAATGGACATAACTTTAATAACCACAAAATGATTTTATTATGGACACAGACAACTTTTAATCTTTAAAATCGGCCTCGCATTTAATAATAAAAAATTAAAGGTCAAATAAGTATTAAACTCATTACGAAATCGTTTGTTTACATATTTTTTAACAGAAAAAGACTGAGTCTTTACTGTTAAAATATTTTTATTATAAAACAGCCCTATAAATTAAAAAAATACAGCCAATTAATTCTGATATCTTATCAGCTTTCGGATTGATTTCACGAGTTGTCAGTGAAACCCAACAGAGTCTGATAACTATTTACAAAATAAGCGTTTTCGATATTACACTAAAGTTTATTTTTTATAATGAGGAAAAATACCTTTTGATAATATTTTCTTAAACTATTTATTACTTATTCAATGCTGATTTACTGTCAAAGTAGTTTAGTGTAAATTATCCAAGAATTAGATTCTTCAATGAGGTGCTTTGCTTGAGATAACATCGTAAAAAATAAACTCAACAAACTCGAACCGCCATTTTGTTTCTTCTGCTATTCGGACAGTATCGTCGATTTTAACTTACGATTTTTTGAAACGATTTTTAAATACGTTAGCCTCTACGTATACTGTATTTTAATATAATTTTGTAATTAAAAACAAAATTAATCTATTTAAATAATTCAAATAAAATAAATCACACTTCGAAATTTAATGGGAAAAAATAATGAAGAGCAGAGTGAAATTTTAAAAAATAACGGTCGTTTCCTTTGGCATCATGTCCGGTAATTTTCAGTGGATTTCATTTAATAATTATAAATTAATATTTTATTCATTAAGTTTAGTGTCTCATTTGAATTTAAACGCAGTTTTTATCAGATTTATGAGTTTTTTAAGGAATTTCCTTTGTGAATTATCATTCCGTTTCTTCTAACCGTCCCTCCATTCACTTTATGTTCGTTACTTTTTATTTATTTATTTCTTTTAAAACTCTTTACAAAGTTTTGCTCTATCTTCTTTTTTACAAAGTTATTTTTATTTGGCCCGATTAGGCTACTGGTCTAGGAAAAAAGTTGAAATTCAGCAATAATTAATTTTCTTCATTTGAACTATTGACACTTCATAAATATACCGTATAATTATTTAAAAAAAACCATTCTGTCAATTAATTTAAAAATTAGTCTCTTAAAATCAAAATAATTCATATTAGTCCAGTCAAATTAAGTCGAAAATGAGGGGTGAAGTTATCATTAATTCCTAAGAAGCTGAAACTTTGTGAAATTGAGTATAATTATATATAAAATGTCAAAGTATAATATATAAAATATCAAAATTATACATAAAATATATAAAAACAGAGCATAATTATATGTCATGAATTATATTTGACGAAAATGTCAAAAGGCCTTTAAAATCGGATGTCGGGAAATAAAATGGAGGAGGGTCAAAGGTCAAAAAATTAATCTTTCGCCATTTTCAGCAAAACGGAAAGTTTTATCGTGAAAATAGCTTAGACAAAAATTGTAGAGGATAAAATTATCTACAAAAAACATATTAATACTTTTCTTCCTAAGAGCCACCGTTTCTGAGATATGACGATCCAAAAAGTTCGATGACACATTTCCCATTATATGTTTGGCGGCCATTTTTAAAATGGCGACTTTCACGGGACAATTTTACCCCCTCAGAGTGGTTTCTCTAAAATAAAACGGATGCGTTCGAAAGATGTGCCCTTTCAACAAGCAAAGTTAGAAAGAAATTCGATATTTGGCCTCAAAGACGGGCAAAAAAGGCAAAAATACTTTCAATTGAAAAGAAACTGTATTTCATCTGATAAGTTTCACAGCGGGAAAGCTTTTATTTTCAAATGGAAAAGAGAATCAGGTGGTGAAAGCAAAGCTTTTCAGTGAATTATGAAAAGGCGGAAAAAGCTCTGAGGAGGAGAAACCGGTTGCAGTTGCACTCAATTTAACAATAAAATTTTACGACTGGTTTTACGACTCTATTAAAATTTTTATCAGCACCAGGGGTTGCTGGGGGTGCTGAAAACAGCGAAGGAGAAAGGAAATTAATGAAAAACCCTTTTGCGCCGGCGAAAAAATTTTCAACAGCTCCATTTCAAATAATTCTTTTCTGAATTTTCAGAGGAGAAACAATAATTATGCGCATTTAGACAGAAATAAGGTCCGATTACCAACATGTAAGCCGGTATCCTAGTTTTTTTCATTTTTCCATTCGAATGTGTTAATTGTTTTGAGTTTTAACCGAATAAACAAAATAATAATAGAAAATTGGTGTCAGATTGACACCAATCTGATTTGTTTAGATAAATTTCTCGCGATTCAAGGCCGACTAATTTCATTTCGCTTACCTTTCCGTTTTTTACTTATATCCGCTTCCAAATATTGTTCAAAGGGTGTCCACAGTTTGTTGTTGTCACTGACACTTCTGACACTTCTGAGGAATAAAGTTTTTTTTGTTATACTTTAAGGAGTGCCACTTTGCAATATAAATAAAGTAATATTAAAACTGGATTTGAGTAATAAATACTTTTTAGTGTATATTTATTTTGTATATTATATATATTTGATGTAAATTTAACGATTTTTATCAGTTTTATCATTTAACAGGGGTTTACCTTATAAAATATCTTTCGACTTAAAACCAAGAACATTTCAGAGTACAAAATTGACAGTCCGAAATAAAAACGGGGATAAAATAGGTTAAAAATAAATAAATAAATAAAAGCCCGTAGAGGGGGCCAAGAGGAATGGTAACATAAAATTAAAATAAATAATAAATAAATAACTAAAACCAACACAAACAGTCCTGTAGAGGGGCCAAAAGGAAAGACAACATAAAAAAAATAAATAAATAAATAAATAAAAATAAAATAAAAGCGAGGATAAAATAAGTTACAAATAAATAAATAAAACCAACACACAGAGGACTGTAGAGGGGACTAATAGAAAAAAATAAAATAAAACAAAACATTTATTATACTTTTAAAAAAACAGACTCAAAAGTAACGACTAAATATACATGAAGGCTACTATATATTATATATATTGTATATTATTTATTTTGGAGTATATGAAATAAGTTTGTTGTAAATTGAGAAGAGTTCATATTTTTTTTATAATAATAAAAGATGATGTTTATCAATCTCGTGCTTCGGTTTAATAAGTATATCTTTCTGTTTTATACTTATACTATGCGTATGCATTGGATTATATTTCGAAAGCGAAGACCCCGAAAGTCTTCTATAGGGAAAAATTATTTGATCAGTCCTGTTCAGGCGATTCCCATTGTTATGACATATTTTGTGAGTTCCTAAACAATGCCACTTTTTATTGAATTATACAATTTATAGGCGTCGAGAGTTGGCTTCGGTCATCTTTTTAAACAAATCATCAATTAACTTTTACCTTTTGAACAAGAAAGTCGTGATTTAGTCAAATTCGGTTAGTGCAAAGTGTGATTTTAATATTTATTTATTAATTTTAAAATTTTTGTCTTCCACTGTAATGTATTAAGGCAAGTGTTCGGATTTTTTTAATTAATTTCGGTTAAAAATTACTATTTGTTGGTTAAGAATTGTCAGTTGGCGAATTTTAAGGTCTTTTAATTACTTATTATTTATTTTTGAATAAAAAAGTTGAAATATATATTTTTTCTTTTTTTAAATGATAACTGATAAAATTCTCTGTTGCTTCTCTTTTTAGTGTTTTCGCTAATAATTCGGCCATTTTAATACTGAATTTGAATTTACAGTTATGAAAAAGCTGCAATGACAAAGCTCAAGGCTTTATTTTTGACAAGCTTAATAACCACTGTCCTCTCTTCTGAGCCGGTGCCGTTCACAATAAACACAAAAAAATGGAGTCACATCCTCGACGACCATTTCATCAGCATAACCGTCAACCCCACGGATTTGCTCCAGGGGAGAGTCTACGGGTAGGTTAATCACCCCGAATCTTAACGCCCCCCCGAGTGGTTTCCTCCCCGTGGATACAGAAATTATTCTTTCAGGCTGGCGATGAATTCAACCATGGCCATATTGAAAGGTCTAGGACCGGCTTATGTGCGGATAGGGAGTGCTGACACGGGGAAGTACACCTTCAAGAGAAATCGCTATCCCAGCGATGTGGTTAAACCCGACGATGAGTACACAGTAACAGGTACGAACATTGCTTTCAACCCTTTATCTCGACTTCAGTAATAGAATCTCTAACTGTTTGTTAATGCAGAAACTCATTGGATGGTGTTTAACGAGGTGGCCAAACAAGCAGGACTTGATGTTATCGTCTGCTTAAACGCTGCGCATAGAAGTGAAGGAACGAAGAAATGGGACACAAGAAATTCCTTAGAATTGATCTCATTTTCGGACAGTCAGGGATACAATTTGACGTGGCAGTTAGGCTACGGTAAGTCTTTGTAGTACAATGAGGACTGACCAAGTTCAAAGATCTGAGACAAAGTTTATTCTAACAGAGGTGCAAGGAGGGGACAATTTATCGGGACTGCAGTTTGGAAAAGATCTGAATAGATTGAGGACCATTTTGAATGCGTTTCCGAGATATCAGCATTCCAAGTTAATAGCCCCCGATATTAGAGTTATCCACAAAAAAGAAGATATTGATTTCTGGAACGATGTTCTCATGGAGGCAGGACCCACACTGGACGCCGTTACCTGGCACCCGTAAGTAGAGTTTTGTGTCCAGACATTCCCCCGGAAGTTATGCTCAATTAATTTTTAAATTTCCAGGAGATGGCCTCAACCGAGTAAAATGAAAGTGTCAGACAACTCCGATCTGGGTTATGAATTCCCGATTGATTACCTGGAATGGGACAGAGCTCAACTCAGTAAAATCCTGCAGAAGAGCATTTTCAAAAATCCGGTTTGGATAGGTGAGAATCGTGGTTGTCATAATTCCTGAAAATCTCCCGGAGAATCTAAAAATGTTTTATTTGTAGGAGAAACAAAGAGAGAGAGCACCGGGACGTTTGCTGAGGGGCTAATCTGGGCCAGAAGATTGGTTTTGGCCGCCAAAGTAGGCATTGAAGTCGTCATGAAACAACCAAACTTAATGGATGTGACACATCCCAAACCTGTGAGTATCAGCAATCAGATCGTTGAGGATAAATCTGACATTACCGCTATTATTTTGTCATTATCGACAGGAATACTGGATAGCTCTCCTCCATAAACGGTTGTTGGGTAAATACGTGTTGGAAACGCGAAGTGTGGGAAACAACACCGAATTGTCGGTCATCTCTCACTGCACGAACCCTTTCTATTGGAGTGACAAACCGGAAAAGCTCCAAGACGGCGCTGTAACTGTGTATGGTGTCAACATGGGAGCTTTCGAGCAAAAAATCCAGATAAAGGGAACTTGGTCGGGGAAATCCCAATTGCTCTTCCAGTATGTTTTGACCTCGGGATCAGATCCTGACTCTGTTTTCTCTCAGTAAGTACAAAATCCCGTGCAATTGTTCCCGGATGTTTCCTCCGCTACAGGCGAAAATGTTTACAGAATGACATACCTCAACGGAGAACCTTTAATGATGACTGACGATGGATTGCTGCCGGACATAATTCCAAAAATTAAAAAGATAGAAAGAGGACTCACTATGAAACTGCCGCCATATTCGGTTGGATTTTGGGTCATTCCGGAAGCAAAGGTATGATTTGGAATCAATGCGGGAAAATTAACACTTTTCCTTCAAAAAAATCCTAAAAAAATCTTTTGACTCCAGGTGAAAATATGTCAGCTTCAACAGCACAACATCCCGACAATAAACATAGAAACCTTAACTCCCTCAAACCTAGCCAAGCCGAAGACTCTTGAAAACATTCGCGATATTAATCAATTCCTCCTCGAGAAGTTGAAAAATCCCGAAAGTGAGAGCGAAGAGGTGCCCGAAATGAAGATAGAAATGGCAAGTTCAGAAAGTTCGGAGAAAGACGTGTCCCTCCCGACGAAGGAGAACAATCTCCCGAGAGTTGCAAGAAGAATCAGGCAGGTGAACCCCCTGGATGAATTAAATCAGCAATTGAAGACAATAGTGCGGGAAACAGAGCAGTTTCTGTCGCCACAAGAAAGGGTGAAGCCTTCGCCTAAGGTCAAACTGCCTAAGGGAAGCCAATCGGTGGAGCAACGTATTCAAGGGTTTGCCGAAAACATAAACGAGGCTATTAAATTCACAAATCAGGAGCATGAATTCAACAGATTTTTGGAGGAAGCGGGGTTGAAGCAGGACTTCGGGAGCATGTTGATGAACGATGAGAGATTCAAAACAGGAGGGGTGAAGGACTTCCAGCCTTATTTCAGCACGCAAAACCCAATAGGACTGATGGATGACTTCGCAGTGAGACAAAGACTGAAGAGGTCGATATCAGAAAGTGAAGATTTCTCCCAGGAAGAAAGCATCGAAGATGAAACCGAAGAGTCTTTGCCTCCACCGGTTTTTAGCAAGAAAATAACGCTTGCGGTGAAGGACGACGAAGAAGATAAAAAGCAAAAGCAGGATTTGCTGATTCCTCACCAGCCGGATCTGAAAGGACTGGAAGAAAGATATAAGCAAATAGTACACAGTAAGATTAAGGACGGGAAAAGAAAAATCGACGATATAAAAAGGAAGATAACAAAACAAGACGAAACGGACATCACACAAAAGATAAAACCGCCAGAAACGGTGAACGACATTCAGGAAGGAATCATTAAAAAAGAAATTGAGCTTCTGGAGAAGACTGAGGAAGCCGTGGCGGACATTTTGAAAACTCAGAAGAAACGTCAGGAAACTTTCGAGGACATAATATTTGATGAGCTGAACGACGTGAAAGGGGAGAGGATAAGGGAGTTACAGGAAATGCACAGACATAAGGGAAGCAAAGAAAATTCAATAGTCAAACGTCAGGCACAACCTCCAATTTCCAGTCCGCTTATAAAAACAGTCGAATACATCGAAAAAAACTTTAATTTGGAACCTGAAAGTGTTCGAAAAATCAAGCGAAGTTTGGAAGAGAGAATGGGAGAGATTTTGCGAAACTACGACACGAAAAAAAGTTTAGAAATAAAAAAGCAACGCGCCGCTCCGTTAAAAGAAGAAAGAAAAGTCACCCTAAGGAAAACCACAAAAGAAACCGACAGAAAAATTGAACAATCCGACGCTAAACTGAAAACCGAAAAACACGATACAAAAGACGAAGGAAGAGTTGAGACGAAAGAACGTCCCAGAGAGAAAAACATAATCAGGAAAACTTCCAGCTCTCAGAGCAATAAAAGCGCTAAAAAATCCGTCGACGAACCACCACAAAGAAGCAGAAAAGTCGGGGAAGTGAAAAGCAAATACGTCAACGACGAAGACGATTCCTTCGAAATGTTCAATGAAAGGAAACTACAAGAGCCGGTGAAAAAAACATCACGAAGACGCATTGCTGAAATTTCTGAAGAGAAAAAAACACTAAAAAAAACCAAAAACGTTCAGGAAGTGGAAAGTTCGGAGGAAAGCGCTGCTAAAAAAGACCACAAACGAGAAGAAGAATCAGAGAAAACGAAGAAACCAGCCGAAGAAGAAACCAAAAGTCCTCCGGTTGTCGAACAGACGCCTATAAAAAACGACAAAGAACGCAGGGAACACATGTTGCAGCAGATAACCATTATGGTGGATAAAATGAACTCAAAAGAAAGAGGCGGTGACAGATCGAGAAGAATGAACCCCGACGAAGACATCAGCGAAGAATTCGATTTGGACAGACGACCCCGAAAAATAAAGCGAAAACCCAGAAAAGCGAACTTAAGCGAAGAACTGTTGGAAAACCCATTAGAAAAAGCAACCGAAGAGGCGGAAACTCCGAAGACGGAGACGGTAGCAAAGACAAGCAAACTATCTAAACTTAGGAAACTCCGAATCAGACCCAGCAGAAGACAAAAAGAACCGAAGAAGTTAGAAAAAGAAGATGGAGAAGAATCCGCGCAGAAGAAAAGACATCTCATCTCACCTTTACTCGAACTGGAAAAGAAAAAGCTCATCAAACCTAAACTGAGGAAACTCAATCCGAAATTTCATTCCCACGGGAACCAACTTTTGCCCGATGAAAAACCGGAACCCATAGTGGAGAAGGAGGAGATACCAAAACCAACAATCGAGCCTGAAACCCCCGCACCTGCAATTTTAGACACAAACAAGGAACTGAAAAAAGATCTCGAAGAAATCGCAGAGGAGAAAGTTTTTTTAGGACACGGCTCAGAGACCTCAAAAGAAAAGTTAGAGACAAATGGAAAAGAATTTTCACAGCCAACAGAAATCGTATCCACACCTGAAGAGCCAACCACAGTTACGGAAGGTTTCATCATTGTGGAACCCACAGAAGAACCGGAAGACGACGTTGCCTCCGAAATAAAACACCAAGATGTTAAAGCTAAACTTGAGAAAGTCGAAAAAACTGAAATGGGATCCCAAGAAAAAGAATCAGAAGTAAAAAACGCTAATATTATTAATGTGAGCACAAAATTAGATTCTCATTTTTTAGAAGACACCCCAAAGAGTATTGATTCGTCATCGGAAAAGAAAAGTCTGGAAGAAACCTCAGAGTCATCCTACGAAGATTTGGAATCGATGACTGCAAAACCGGAAGAAACAGTCGAGGCGACGCTGTCCAAAACGGGAATGGACGTCAGTCAGAGGAAGAGACGAGCAACATTCCTGACGAAACGCGAAGAAGAAGACGACGACGACGAAGACGATTACTCTTCTGAGGAAAGGATCCAAAGATTCAAACAAATGGTGTACCGAAAATCTCCGACGAAAAAGCCCATAAAGAATGAGGTTCGAACGACCAGCGGAATGGGTATGGGTGCTGACGAATTCCTGAGGATGGCGGGGTCGACAGTTCGAGTCATGTTTGACGACGTCATTCCAGAAGCGTATGGACAAACGAAAAACAAAATCCAAAACATGGGGATAACCGAATACATAAAGGAGTTCGGTAAAATCGTTCAGCAGATGAAAAATCTGGATCAAATATTTTTAAACATCGGAGAAGCTGCTGTTAAAGGTTACATAAAAGGCAACAAAGCGGAAAAGGGTCCGTACATTCAGGTCATTTCCAGAAAAAAAAGGGAAACAGCACCGGAGAGTACTGTCACCGAGACAGTCTCCGAGACGGTAACGGACGAGGAAGTGGTCCAAATCGACCCAACAGCAGCAACAGCAGAGCTGTCCGTAACGAAACTTCCGGATTTTGAAGGAACTACAGAAGGGAGTTCTGGCTATGCGACGACTAGTACGACCGAAGAGAGCGTTACTGTTGGACAACGCGGTGATTGGCAGGACACTCGGAACGCTGGCGCAGTTGGGGGGGAGCATGGGGAGAGCGTTCATGAGGATGATAAGACCCGGAGCGTGGAGAATCCCGAGAGTACCAGTACCAAGAATATCCCACTCGAGAAGGCGGAGACGGAGGAAACATCGCAGAAGGTACGAGTAGAGGAAAACCAGGACGCAAAAGAATCACCCGACCGCCCGAAGGTTTTCAAAACGAAGGGACACACTCATAAAATGGATTTGGATTCCCTAATCAGCGAGAACAAACTCAGCAAAAAGATGAGTGAGTATGTGCCCGAAGACCTCCAAGAAAAGATCTTTACTCCTTGGATAAAAACCACAAAAGACTTCATCCAGCAGGCGCTGACCACTCTCAAGCGTCAGCGAGAGCTCTCCGAGATTCTCGCCAATGATTTGATAAACAGGGAAATGACGAAGAAAGCCATCGGGAAACGGGAAACGGGGGAAGAGCAGCCGAGACTTCCGGTCTTTTACATGGTGCCTCCGAAAGGTAACAAAAAAAGGGAAACTCAGGAGGATAAATCAGACGAAAGTGTAATCCGGCGATTGAGAGGTCTTCAGCCCGGAGTGTACGTCGTGCCGACGGAGGAGATGACTAACATAAGGTCGGAACAAATCACAAACGAAGCAAAGCAGCAATCAGGGATGCCTAACGTGGTCACACTCAACATTTACTACGACAAGAAAAACGCTGACACAGCCGGGAAGTCAAACTCAGCTGGACAAACAGCATCTAAAGTCAATGAACTACCGGTCACTTACTACCAAACCAATGAGGCTCCCGCACAGTACGCCAATCCGTACCTGACAGTTCCGGATATGAACCTACCCGCCCCTGTTGCTGTGAATCCTGCTCTTCAGACTCAGCCAGTATACACAATGGAACCAAGAATGGCAGAAGTTCCCAACTCCCGATTGATCCAATACCCCTCACCCGCATATCATTACCCTCCCGTTCAGAAAATGTACCCGTCAGCTGTAGCCAATCCACAGGCCGTCTACCCTCCTCTTTACTATCTCCCACCAGTTCAACCTCCAGGCACCAAACGACAATGGCGAGAGTTCAAAGCTAGATCTGCAGGAATTCCAATCCCAACCGGCGTCAGCTCCGGCTGGAACTTACAATACGACATACCCGCATCCGTCAGGAACTCAGCTAAATCGACTGTTCCGACTTCGTACAACAAAAACTACAAGTTTTTAATACAAGATAAGAAGCGTTCGGTCGGGGATTTCAAACCAGATCCCACTTGGTCGGAAATGGCTTTGCCTTTCTGGAAGTTTTTCTCCACTTCCGACAGCAAAAATAAAAACGCGGAACCTGAATCCACCGAACAACCGGAAACCTCAAGCGGCGAAAGTGGAAGCTCCGAGGACGTTTTCGTCGAGAACAGAAAACGTGCCAAAGCAGCAGCTGAGAACAAAGTGAAAGAGGATTCTGCTGAACAGGTAACGGAAGCAAAGGTTCCGGAAGAAACAACAGAGGAGGAGAATTCGAGAAAAAGGCGCTCTATCCCCGAAAGCCCAGTTCTCCGTAAGCGCAGCAAAAGGTCCAACCCCTTTTTAGTAGATTTCAGAGACCACGACATCCTCCCCGAATGGTTCGGCACTTACCAGGAGATAGATAACGGTCTGGAGAACTTCCCCCCGCACAACCGGCGGTCTCACATCATGTCCACCCCCTGGTCGGACGAAGACGAGGAACTTCTCAGCATCCTGGACGCAGACGACGCGCTCTCATTGTTGGACATGGACACCGACGACGACTACTACTACTCGAATGACAACGCGGTCCACCACCACTCGAGGAGGTACCCGAGAAGCACTGACCAATTCGAAAGCAATCTCATCAAGTCGAACATGATCTACAAGATGCCGATGGACAACATGCATTTAAAACCGAAGGATTTGGGTATGGCGGGTGTGAAGAAATTAACAGACGAAGACAGCTCTTTGGAACTGCTGACGAAATCAAAACCAGTTGAAACGAAAGCGGCAGCACCGACGGAGTGGAAGAAACCGGAGGAAGTGAAGACTCCTCAGAAGGTTCAACAGCCTCAGCAATCGACTACAACAGCAGTGCCCTCCGTGAATCGCACACAGCCTTCTCAGAACGGGACAGCAAATCTGTTACCACGCAATCCACACGATGACACTTTTTATTATTTTTTCAAATACGCCTATGATTCATTGGTCAAAGTTATGAAAAGCATGACCGAATTATTTTAATTTTGTAATTTTGTATTTAATTGTAATATTTTGTATTTTTATTTATTTATTTTTTAATAAAAAAATCTGAAATTATTTTTAAAAAAACCTTCTCATTTAAACCTTTCATTTAACGATTTAGGAAAAGTCAGAGTTTAAATTTTCAGTCGGTTAGCAGAAGAAAATAGGGGGGAAATAATTTCTTTTTAAATAGATAAAAGGGTTATTTTTGTGATACAGCAAAGAGGAGCGTTGAATTTTTTAATTAAGCAAATTTAATTGTTGTCAATTCAAATTATTATAACTGACTACTTCCGGTAAGAAATAAGGATAAACTTTAAAACTCCTTTAAAAGTTATACTACAGATTATTGATAACTAAATATAAAACTATGTTATTACGTTACAAATATATTTTTATTATGTATTTATTTTGTATATTATTTATTCATTTTAAGGGAAAGTCTGCGCATAAAATATGATTTATTGACCTCCGAATATCTTTTTAGAAAATTCCTGAAAATTTTGGGCCTTCTAAGAAGTGTTACTTTTACATAAAAATTACAATGCTTGACTACAATAATTGGAATATTTTAATAATTACTGTAATAATATTAATTGGAAATATTAAAATTCAAAGCGAAAGATTCTATTTTATAGTCAATTTATGGACTTTGAAGACCGGGAAAAGCAACCTGGAATTTTCTAAAGCAGACACAGACACCAATGAAATCATTCGCTGACTACTCACTAATCGGAAACATTGTTCATCCCATTGTCAGCAATTTGAATCAGGTATTGTTGACTGATGCTGGAATTTCGCATGTTTCTCGTGATGCATTTTCGAAAACAGTTCATTTTTAGATTTATTTTTTACTTTTCGATTTGTCATTCGGCCGATTTTCCTTCTGCTTAATTTAGAAAGGGTTACACCGAGTCATCAGAATTTTCTCAAGCACAACACCCAAATTATATATTTTTACACTTTTCATGGTATTAATCTGAGATTCGTGAATCTTAAATAAAATTTAAGAACTGAATTGAGATTGTTTTGAATTCGGCGTACATTTAAAAATTGATAATATTTACAGTGGAAACCCGGAAAACGGATTTAATTTCTAATTTATTATTTATGATTAGGATTTATATGTAAACATTTTGCTTTGGTCTGAAATTAGACACTGAAATCCCATGTGACTTCATCATTTCTACCTTATTTCGATCCTGATCAAAGCCTGCGAACTGACCCAAAATTAATAAATAAAACAAAAAATTGCTTATCATTCAAACTGAATTCCCAACAATTGCTGACACCTCATCGTTCCTGCTATTAATTCAAAAGAACACAGTGGCAGTTGAAATCGTCGCGGCTATGTTTATTCGCAGGGGCTGCCATTAAGAAAATTCCGCGGTGCATTTAGGGAAGAAAAATGATCATTTACTTTTACTCCGTCGTTCCGCTCCTGTTTCTGACGACGGACGCGTCTTCCATCAGAGACAGAAACTTCAGAAATGATTTAGTGCCGCTGTTCGGTTCGAGACTGGATTCGTCAAAAAAGGACGACAACAGCTTGAAAGTAGTCAGCAATGAGCCGTTCATCATTCAGTTTCAAATGCCCAATTCGAAGGAGAGCACGAAAAGGGGTGGCAAAGAAAAGGATACAAAAAGGAAGCGACCGACGAAGAAGAGGTAAGTGAGAAATCTTTCAATTGCAAATAGGTAATTTAAATTGCGTTAATTAATAATTGGAATTATTTAAAAACGTGAAATTGAGTTGTCTGTCCATTCTGCCGCGTTTTGAAATTTAACATGTAAACATTTTAAGGAGAATTCGTTCACTTTTCCATAGGGGTTGAAAATTTAGGTATGGGTACCAACAAATGGCCAATCATTAAAAAAAAAATTTAAATTATCAATCCGCCTGTCAGTAATTTTTCTACTTTCCTTAAATATTCATATTTCAAAACAAAGCATTAAATTGCTCTTTATTTTGATTAGAGCCGAAGCCTCTTACTTTAAAATTAATAAATAAAACTTGGGCCCGATTTAATCGTGCTCCTGTTTTAAGTGTGTCATGTTATACTTGTCAAAATGCACCATCCGTCAACACGGTTGTTGTTTCAAACAACCGACAAGCGAATAGACACAACAAAACGGAGAGGCTTTCAGCGCCTTCCAACTATTACAACATCTTTTCGGCAATTAATTGTTCTATAGTAAAGCAAAAAACCATTCTAATGCGAAAACTGCACTGCGGGCAAATATGTCAGGCTCGATTTATGATTAATAACCTCGTCAAATTGATTTGGCATTACAAGGCCGGCATTGTTGTAATTTAAATTAGAGCGGTGATGTGCCTGTGATCACCGGGCAACACTTTGTCTTCATTTTAAACGGGGTCGAATTCCCTTATTTAACAGTAAAGAAAATCATCTCTAAAAAGCAGAGAAACCGAAATCTCTTCATTTTTACTTGAATAAAAAAAAATTTTGCTTACCTCCTTAGAAAAAACAGGGAAGTTGTATTGTGATAGGTATCCACGTAGCAGTAAATCTGAAGACTCCGTTTCTTGCACTCCATCTTACCACCCAAATACGTCGGGGATGCCTCCATAGTATCTCTTCGTATTTCGGTTCTTTCCTAAATGTGAATATAACTGAAAAAACAAATATAATTAGGTTTAGGTAAAAGTTTGAATTGTGATTTTGAGTTGAGTGATTACAGAAGAGAAGAAAAAAGGGAAATTAAAATATATTTTAGAGTTTGTAAAATAATAGACAAAAGTGGAAAATAGAAGTTTCGCACCAACAGTTTTATTCGATTAATTCAGTGATGGCCAACCTATGGCCCGCGGACCATATCTGGCCCGTGAAGGTGTTGCATGCGGCCCGGTCTTTTATTCCTATTTTAACATACGTATTTGGTGATTTTAGTCCATTTTAATTTTTAAATAAAGGGTTGTTCTAATATTAGAATAACTTCAATTTGAAATTCTTTATTATCTTTCGGCAAAATTTTAAATTTACTGTTACGCTTTCGAATCCATTCGGTAATATAAGTCAAAAGGACTGCTTGCATAGAAATGTAAAAACGGTAAAGCAGGAAAAAAGAGGCAAAGGCAATAGCCGCGAGAGCAGGAACGTAGAGAAAAGAAGAAAATGAGAAGAAAGAGAAAAGGAGGAAATGAGAAAAAGATAAAAAAATAAAAAGAAAAAAGGGGAAAATGAGAAAATGAGAAGAAAGCGAAAAAGAGAAAATGAGAAAATGAGAAAAGGAGAAAAGAGAAAAAGGGGAAATGAGGAACTAATATTAAAAATCCATATTTAATTTTTGCATACGTTGTGGCCCGCGAAACTACACCAAACTCAACTTTGGCCCGTACATTATGAAAGTTTGGACATCACTGAATTAATCGAATAAAAATACAAATTAACGATTGTTCGAAATGCCTGAAAATCACTGAAATTCTATATCGGAGTATTTTTTGCGTAAAACTGCATCGGCAGCCAAAACTATTAAAAAAAGGAAATAGAATACTACTTTTAATAATTAATCTCATGCAGATTTTCCATTTAACAATACATTAAACACTCGCCAATTTATAAAAGAAAATCACCACCTCCTCTCAGTCTCAGAATTGGCGGTCCAACGAAAAATAATCTGCCATCGCAGGAGCATCACTCTCCTAACGTCCACTATTAATTAACACTTTTAATAACAATTAAAAGAATCGTTTCCAGTCTGGATTTTGCTGGTTTTTATATGAAAGAGAAATAAATAGTGATTCTCCGACGGGCAGACTATCAACACTGGCCAAACACCCCGGATCCGAGTCGGGTTGTAAAAAGAGTTTACGATCGGGGCGAACGTCAGGTCAGGAGACTGGAAAATGAATTATTCGCACTGGAATCCTGCATCGCAGGTCCTTTTAATTCTTCCGCTGTCGGCTATTCATTAATTAATTTTAACCCATTGAGTGCCACCTACGAGATATCTCCTAGTGAAATTTTTGATACGGAAATGTCAGCAAAGGAATTTGGTACAGAAATTTAATTCAGCAACGAGTTACTTCGCGGTGTTTTTATTTTAATAAAAATTGCAGTAAATGCCATTACAATATTGTATCAATAACTTAATATAATTAATTTTGTGAACTTTCATGTATTCTTCAAAATAAAACCTCGGCATTCAGGACAAGACGCTCTAAATATGCCTGGTACTCAAAGGGTTAAACTAGTTTTCATCGACTTTTTTCGTAAAAACAGTAAATTATGGGGACATTTCTTTCTGATCGCAATAATGTATTCTTCCTTAATTTTTCGCCTTTCAACTCTACTTTTGACATTTCGGTTTTCAACACCTTTATCATATTTCCCATAGATATTTTATTTTAAATTGTAAAAACAAACCTAACGAAGCTGTTGTCATTTGAGAACGTTATGCTTCACAAAACAAAAACTCCGAAAGCCCATACGGCTCCGACAATGCGAAAGGTAATAAAAACAAGTTTTTGTTTTGATTTAAAAGGTCCCCATATTGTCCTTCGGGGAAGGGAGTGTAAGAAACCTTTGGAAAATGCAAAATGAAAGCTGAAAATAAATTCGGGATCACGCTTGGTAGGCCATATAATCGGCCTCGTAAAATGTTTTACGAGCCACAAGGGACACAATGATAAGGCTCGGGGTGAGGAAAATAGGCGTGAGATCCACTCGGTGCCCGCGAGGAGGGCGATGATATTGATTAAAATATAATTTAAATTTCAATTTAAAATGGCCGACCATCAAAGGTGATTCGAGTATGCATAAAATTTGGCACTTTAACCGAAGAAATATGCAGGAAAAATGTCGGTGTATAAGTTTTAAGTCACCTTAGTGCAGTAAAAAATACTAGAAAATAGGGCAGGAATTTTAAAATGTTCATAAGATTTGAATTAATATAATTGAATGACACATCATCTTTTCCAGGGTTTCGAAATTAAAACCGTTAAGAAAAAGACAACGACGAGATTTGCAAAATCCAAAAACAGATTCAGACAGAGAAAGAAAATCAGACAAACTGGAAATAGTAGAAACAGGTTCGTTATAATTTTTATTCTATACTTTTGTGCAATATTTCAGTCACGGAGGTATCATAAAAAAAGTTAATTTTAAGAAAATTATTCATTGGTAAAAGTTGCTAACAACCGCTTATTTAGGTAAGGTTTTTGAGATCACAGAAAAATTGTAGAGTCCACAGTGAGGCTGTTTCAAAACTTCCGATAAGTTTGTAAAACGAACGTTTTTCTCATTACAGGACAGTTAAGTGATCGGTCAGAAAATGCGACGAAGAATTCATTCAACAGAGCGGACATTCTAAAAGCTTTATCTGCTTACGCAAAGAAAATCGAAGCGAAAAAAAGCAAGAAGGATGTTAAAACTCTCAAACAAAACGATGAAAAAGAGAGCGAAATGTCAAAAACTCCGGTAAGAAAAATACAATTTCGTAAGTTAGGATACTAAAAAGCTTACCTGTAACCGTTCGGCTTTGCAGGAAACGAACATTCAGCGCCTTTCGTCTCCTCCCGTCGTGAAAATGGTATACCCGAGTTCTCCAAAAACAGACAAACATTTACACAAATACACCTTCAAAGATCTCATGTCCGACCGGGAGAGATTAGAAAAAAAAATCAAATACATACGAAATATGATGAACCTGTCAGCAACAGACGATGCTGTCAGGGTCAGGAGGAGGTCGGAGTCAGACCGAACTGCCAACAAAATAGCCAAAATGTTCCTGACATTATCGGCCGTTAACGGATTGCACGACAGACTGAGATCGAAATGCGACGACGAAGATGACGAGGACAACTACGAAGAGGGTTACGGTCTGTGGGATAGAGAAAGGGAATCAGGGAAGGGAAATTTAGGAAAGAGAAGCACCAGTACTAACGAAGAAAGATACAAAGTGAAGAAATGGATCGAGCACCTGAAAAATAAAAGATCGTCGAGTAAAACATGCCCTTGCATGGCGAATCAACGCGATGAAGAAGGCGATGTCTTCCCCCTGGAGCAGAGACTACCGAAAAGTACATTCAAAAATTGTATTTCATAAATCGGCTCAAAATTTGCAAATCTCAAAACTAATTTTTCTCGTAATTTCAGATTATGATCATCAAAAAGGCGGAGGCAGTGAAGAGTCATCGGAAGCTTACGGATATGTTTCGAATTCCCATCGGGATAAACTAAGCAAAGGTAGTCACTATAGGCGGCGGATGCATAAAGCTCGGGAAGATCAAGAAAATAAGCTGAAAGCTTATGGAAAAGGGAAAAAGCTGGATTTGAATCTCGACGATTTGGAATTGTACCGTATGAAAGCCAAACAGATTCTCCAGAACGCAGAAGAAATCCTCGACAAAATCAAGGAAGAAGAAGAGAAAAGACTGGCGTCTCCTAATATTTTAATGAATCAACTCAAAGAACTGACTTCGAGGATTCAAACGGATCCGAGAAACAACGAAAACGATTTGATTCGGAAAATCCAAAAAACGCTCGGGTTGAGTTCCACTTCGAAATCTCCTGACGGCACTGATGGAAATGGTTTCATCGAAAACGTTAAGTCCTTTATTTTGGATCCCTACGAGAAAGCAAAAGCTTTGACTGACGAGAGCACAAAAAAGTTGTCCAGCTATCTCCTTCGCAATTTGGGAGAATTGGAAGAGCCAAGTGAGCCAAAAGAGGGCGGTGATGATTTCGGGCAGGCAGAAGATCGAGGCCTCGAAAGTTTGGCATTAAGTGGCCATCAGTCGAAAAGCAAGGAAAGCCCAGAAAACTACGAAGACACTGTTTCTTCCACGTCAGTCAGTGGGGATGAGAATAAAAAAGTAGAAGACTGCAATATTCTTTCGGCAGAACAGTTAAAAAAAAGAATGGAAGAGATAAGAAAAGCTCAAGAAGAAAAATTAAGCGGGTATAAAGAATCAGAAGAAAACAGTGATGAATTTTCAGAGAGGACAGGCAGCAAAAAAGAAGAACAAGGGGAAAATGACACTGTCGAAGAATCTTTAAAAGAAGACGAAACGGGAGCGCCATTAGAACATAAAAAAGACGAACTAATTAATTCATCAGAAAATGAAAAAACTGAAAAAATAGATAAAGATGAAACCGTAAGAGAAAGCATAGTCACAGATTCGGATAAACTATCAGAAAAAGAAAAACCTGAAGAAGCGATGGAACACGAGAAAGGAAAACGTCCTAAAGATGAAGAATTACAGGAAGGAGTTTTAAAAGAAATTTTTGAAAAATTTGAAGAAAAAGAAAAACCCGATGCACCGGAAGTTGCATCAAGTCTCAAGGAAGTAGAAAAAGGAACAGAGAGTGCAAACGAAGAGGGCGATTTTGTGGAATCAATTCATGTAAAGTCAAACCCATCGGAGGAAACTCCGGAGGAAGTGGTTGCTGTCACACCAGAAAAAGAAGAAGAAACGAGCTCAAGAGTTGGAAGCAAAGTTGATCCCAAAAGCGGATACGATTATCATGGTGGCGATGCCGAAGGAAGTGATGAAAAAATTGAAGCCAAAAAACCGGAACAATCGAAAGAAGATAAATCAGATGAGGAAACTGTTTTAGGCCATCAAAAACAACCGGAAACAGAACCCAATTCCGAAACAGATATTGCAGATAAATTCAATAAAACTCCGGATCTCTCTCCAGATAATGAAGACACCGTTGGTTTAAATGATCCAAAAACAACTAAAGAGGATAAATTACAGAAACAAAATGATCAGGATGCTCAAGTGGAGGAGACACAAGAAGAAATAAAATCTCAAACAGGTGAGGAAAATCAAGACATACTAAAAGAAGCAAAATCCGATGAATTCTTAGAAAAGATAAAATCAAATGAAGAAGAAGAAGCAGAAGCAGAGAAGGATGAAAAAGAAGACACCTTACAACTGGAGACTCCGCTTGGAGAGTACAAACAAGAAAAAAATGACCCTGCTAAGGAAAACATCTACGAGGAGACTTCTGGTGACGATAAGTTGGCAAAGGCAATCGTAAAAGACGAAGAACAGGAAGATTTGAGTGGTGCGACCTTGGGTAGCGAGAATCCAGAAGAAGATTTAGTTGAGAGTAAAAAGGAAGGTTCGGACAATAAAGATCAGCAAAAGAGCACCGATGACTCACCCTCGGGGTCAGCAACTTCGAAAGAATTTATAAAGGAACCACTCTCGGGGCAGTATTCAGATGAAGATGGCGATGTAGTTTCACAGAAGATTGAAAAACCTGCAGAAGAGATTTCATCTCCTCATGAAGACACTGCTATATTGAAAGAAGCAAACGAAGAGGTTGAGGACACCCAATTCTCCAGCGAAGAGACAACGCCTTTGAAAGCAACTATGGACAACCGAAGCGATGAAAAAGACGAGGATGTTAAAATCGATGAGAAAACATTGGGGATGTCGCCTACCTCAAAGGAAAAAGTCAGCGAAAAACTTGAAAGCTTAGAAACGAGTGATGAAGCATCCTTAAAATCAGCTCTGGATAAAAGTCAGGAATCAGACAAAGACACTGAAACTAATCGAATGACAGAAGATGACGAAGGCAGCGATGAAGAAACAGGAGATAAACTGAAATCACCAAAACCCAGTTTGGACATCAATGATGAAGAAAGAGAAGGTACACTGAAATCAGCAAAACCCAATTTTGATATAAACGATGAAGAAACAGAAGACAAACTAAAATCAGCAAAACCTAGTTCGGACATCAATGCTGAAGAAACAGAAGATAAACTGAAATCACCAAAACCCAGTTTGGATATAAATGATGAAGAAACAGAAGACAAACTAAAATCAGCAAAACCCAGTTTAGATGATGAAGAAACAGAAGGTACACTAAAATCAGCAAAACCCAGTTTAGATGATGAAGAAACAGAAGGTACACTAAAATCAGAAAAACCCAATTTAGATATCAATGATGAAGAAACAGAAGATAAATTGAAATCAGCAAAACCCAATTTAGATATCAACGATGAAGATTTAGAAACTTCAAAGGAAAAAGACGACACTGAATTAGTTTCAAAGGAGCGTAATGAAGAAAACTTCGACAAAGGAGAGGAAATCCGTTTAGAAGCAATGAATCCCACTGAAGAAAAAGAAGGAGCAATCCAAGATCCTGATAATGCCGATGTTGATGTTCCTCGAAAGGAAAATTCCGAGGAAACATTAGGTACTGAAAGAGAAAATGAAGACACTCTTTCCAAAGCACCAGAGAGTCAAGATCTAAAAAATGTACAAGACGAAAGCTTGGAAATGTCTTCTGAAAAACTTGGAGAAATGAACATGCAAGATGAAAAAGACCCAACTGCCGAGGGAATAGTAAAAGCTGCTGTAACAGAGACTGACAAGGAAAACTTTGAAGAGGAAAACCAAAAGGCGGATTCTCTGTCAGACCAAAAATTAAAAATGAATCAGAAACCTTTAAAAAATGAAGAAGTTGACAAAGCCAAGGAAGCGGAATCGGATCTGGACGATAATACTCTTGAAAACGGAGATATTAGCGAAGAAATTTCTCTAAAAGCGACAAATAACGAAGAAAAGATGGAAGAAGACGACGATGATGCTGTACAAGCAACTTTGGATGACAAGGGACAAGAAACTACAAAACGAGTCGACGACGACACTACACTAAAATCAACTGGCGAACTTATAGGAGATAAAATTAGTGGTGAGGATACTTTGATGGAAAATAAAGACGACAAATTGGCTGACGAAACGCCTTTAAAATCAACGTTAATTGATGAAATAGCTGACAAAGAAAAAGAACAACACAAAAGCGAAAGGATAAGTGACGATATTCCATTAAGTACAACCGGAAATGAAGACGTTGTTGAAACTCCTTTAGAAGAAATTAGAAACAATGATGATGAAAGCTTAGAATATGAAGCTCCCTTAAAATCAACAAAATTGGATGGAAATGAGGATGAAACGGGAAATGCAAATAAAAATAGGGAAGAAGACAATGCATTGGAAGATGACTTCGCAGAAGGAACAGATGGACAGAATTTCGTAAAAGCGAAAAATTCAGTTGATGAAAACTCTTCCAGAGCTGCAAACTCAGAAGAGCTCAGCAATAACATACAAGACGAAGGTGAAACTCTACGAGCAACCGACGACTTGAATCATCCAGAATCGCTTAGGATACACAACAAAGACAGTGATGAAACTCTAAGAGAAGTAAACATCCCCGATGACTTCAATAACCAAATAGACGGAAAAGACGAAGATGAAACTCCATTGCGATCAGTGCAGTTTGCTGACGGAATGCAGGACGAACTCGAAGAAAGCTACGATAACTTAAGGCAGGCAAACCCCTTAGCCGATTATAGAGAAAAAGGAGACGAAATCGTAAGTTCAGAAGATTCCCCTCTAACGGGAGAGGAACCACTTCAGCAAGCAAAATTCCAAAAGAATCCCGAAGAAGAAATCACACCGGAGAACCTTCGGGAATTCCAACCTTCAAAACACCCGTTAAAAACTAACACACTGAAAGTACCAAAGTCAATAGGGAAGATAATGAAAGACTTGGAAGGGCCGGAAAAAGATGACATAACCAAATTAGAAAACCTTAATCCGGAGAAAATAGACTCCATAATAGATAAAATAGACGAAGTTGAGCAACAGAACAAAGTGAGTGACGGAGTTGACTGCTGGAAAGAGTGCGCTTGTGCCGAAGACATCAACACGAGGTCCAGAAACATAGGGAGATACGAAATCGCCAAAGACTTTCTTCTCTGGATGAAAGACCTCCAATTAAACCGAGTGCTAAGTGATGATTAGTCGATTGGTTTTAAAAACCTGTAAATGTATCATGTATTAAACTAATTTATTTATTTATTTAATATATTTATTTTAATTTATTAATGAATTTTTAATTCTAAAAACACTTACAAGTAAAATTGTACTTGATTACGTTTTTATTCTTGAATTGATGTATAAGGTCGACTCATATAGCGCGAAAAGATGCAGAGTGACCTACAAATTAACAAACTTTTTAGTTTTATTTTAACAGTACAATTTGATCAAAATTTAAAGCACAATAAAAGAAATTCCTATTAAATAAATGAAATAGTTTGATTAAGTTTAATTTCTTAAAATTAAATTAAAACTTTTCTTCATTGAAAAGATGAGATTTTGTTCCTCATAGATTAGGATTACAGAATTGTTCAGATTCCTTGTTATATTCAGATTAAAATTTGAACTCTAAGTGTAATTATGATCCTAAAAATCATCTCTATTTGAATACAGATGATTATTGCATTTAACAACATTTAAAAAAAAGTTGTAATAATAAATGTAAATAAAAATAATAATTTTTTTTTTAAATAAACTAAAGTAGATGTTGACTTGACTTCCTCCAAACCTTAATTATAATCCACTTTTGATAGAGATAACTGAATTATACACTTAAACAGATTATATTGTGCACTTATACAATGATTAACAATTAGAATTGCAAAACATTACTGATTGATAAACCCTCAAAAAAATCAACTTAGAAAATTTCCACCATTTTTTTCAGCTATATATCAACTGCAATCAAAAAGTCCACCAATTAAAATATGATTTAAGACCTAATTTACCATTATTTTATTTTTGGATGATCTTCATGAACCTTTGAATTAGTCATTGAATTTGTGCAAAAAAATTTATCACTTTCCGTCTTATGTCTAATTACAACTTTTTTCATGACTTCAATAAATTCTCCAACAGTAGGGCTTCCTCTATTAACAAATTTTGTGGATGTCAAAAATGGAATTTTTCTGAGAGTTCTTCCACTAAGTCCTTCACTTACAGTAGATACACTTAAAAGAGCTTTGCTGTTTTCCATAATTTCAGTCATAACACCATTGCATTCATCTTTCAAACCAGAAGTCATATGCTGATAAATAATTGCTTCAAAAAAATCATTTTTATTCCCCTTGATTAAATCACAACTAATTAGCTCTTCAATACAAGTTCTCAGAATTTCATAAATCCCCCATTTGGAGGGATAAGGTATGAACAGCTTAAGATCAGCTCTGTCAGCAAAAGCCATATCAATGATTTCAGTGACATTTGAAGTTGCTAATATAAGAAAATTTGGATATCTCTGCAGTTGATCTATTTGAGTTAATACTGCATTTACAACTCTGATAGAATCTGAAGGTTCAGCTCCATTTGACTGTCTGGCATGTGTTAAACTTTCAACTTCATCTATTAAAATACAAACAAAGTGATCATTTGATTGGAGCCATTGCTTAACTGAAGTGAACATTTTAAGTACAAGTTTTGCACTTTCAGAAAACCACTTGGAGAATAAACTATGTGTGTTGATTTCAATCAGCTGACTAGTCCTATACTGGGAATTTAGTCTGATGGATAGTTTTTGAGCCAGAGCTTTACATAAAGATGTTTTACCTGAAATTAAGAATGGCAAATAAAATTATATCTTATTGATAAGATAAGAAAAAGCACATTCTTAAAAATGTGACCAATATTGAAATTATTAAATTTGTTTCCTCACCTGTTCCAGGTGGACCATGTAATAAAACAACTCCATTCCAATGCACAACCTGTGCATTAACTTTTTTACTGGAATATAACAATGTGGTCTGAACATAAGACATCAACTGCTCCTTGACGCCGCTTTCGAGAATCAAACTTTCCCACAAACCCTCAAAAGAAGCATTTGGCAAGCACCAGTTTAGTGAAGTTGGAATCTCTTCATTTTCTTCACAGAGGGAATCCACTTGAGGGCCCTCTTCCCAGGCTTGATATATATGGTACTGTAAGACGATTTTTTCAGACGAACAATTAATACGATGTTTGTCATCACAGTTCGAACATATTCTAATGTAATTTATGTGAGAAGGAAGCACCGTATCACTGAGTGGCGTATTTAAAATTAGTTCTTTTTGTTTTTTCATAAATTTCTCTAATTCATCTTGTATGACCGGGGCTGCCAGACTGCTCTCGGCCTTTTGAGAAACTTCAACATGAACAACTATGAAATCACTATCACCCATTGAATTTATTATAAAAAGAAACTAAAGAAATTGACTATAAATTGCTCACACTTCCAACGGTTTTAATCAGGTTGTCCAACTTAAAATACGTTGTTCTGAGAAGGCTGTGAGATAATCCAGCAGAACTAAAAGCAGAACGTAAACAATATCACACAGGCGGAGTATTTTTTACCTTTAAACTCTCATATTTAGTACTAATTCTGCAAAAAAGCGTAATAAATAATGGGATTGTTTGGGAAAACGCAGGAGAAAAGTCCCAAGGAAATGGTAAGCGCTTGCTAATTTGTCTGATTTCGTTTTCGAGCTTCAAGATTGTATTTCTTTGATCCGTCAAATATATCGTAGACATTTACGGATTTATTGGCCTTTAATTTTAGGTTACCGAGTGGACGTCAAAGCTAAGGAAGGAAAATTATTCCCTTGATAGGCAAGTTAGAGGTAAGTATTATTCCTAATGGGTAAAGTATTTGAGTTGTTACGATGCCAAACTAAATTATGAGTCACGTTTTGACATTCAGTGTTGACAGTAAACTCATCTGAAATTTTTTTACTCTTATTTTTCTCAGGGATTCAGAGGGAAGAAGAAAAAATTAAAAGATCATTAAAGGACGCTGCCAAAAAAGGAGATAAAGAAGTTTGTGTAATTTTGGCAAAGGAAGTGTTAAGAGCAAGGAAAGCTATCAACAAGATTCAAACCACCAAGGCGCATATAAATTCAGTTCAGTTACAAATGAAGAACCAACTCGGTGAGTTGAATAGTCTGTTTTCTCTGCCCCGATTTATATCTTTTAAATTATTATTCATTTAAATTTACTTATAAAAAACCCAAAGCCCATTTGAAGATCTCTGGAAATATGCAAATATCATCTGAATTATTGAAATCAATGATAGATTTAATTCGAACCCCTGAAGTGACAGAAGTTGCTCAGCAGTTAACAAGAGAAATGACAAAGGTAAAGTTTTAAGTGCTCTTATTTAAAACTAAAATTTGGAAAATTATACTGGATCCAATTTGAGCTTCCTGGACTCCCTGAGAGGTGGTATTAATAAAAAGCTATGGAATGATTGTTGTAGCAACCTTAAGAGTAGCAGGGTCCTTATCAAAATCTACAGAAGTCATGTCAGCTATGCAAAATCTTCTCAAACTGAGTGATGTCTCTGAAACAATGAGGGATTTGTCAAGAGAAATGATGAAGGTAATTAGGGCACATTGACTGGCTTGAGAGAAACAGCCAACTGTTTCTGAGTGAAAAACTCTTAAATAATTGGCTTTGCTGGGAATTTATTGGCACTGTGTTCAGTAAAAAGGGACACTATTTTTTGAGGTGCATGGTGGTTGAAATAAAATGGCAAACACTGTTAGAATACACATTTATGTAATTTTTTCCAGGCTGGAATCATAGAAGAAATGCTAGAAGAAACTTTCGAAGGCATGGAAGATCAAGACGAAATGGAAGAGGAAGCACAAGAACAGGTTGACAAGGTATGTTGACACCTCATTCATCTCCATTCTCTCTCACAATGAGAAATGCTAAACCTGTTCACTTTTTCAGATTCTTTGGGAGGTCACCCAAGGCACATTGGGTAAAGCGCCAGCTGCAGTCACTGACAAATTGCCATCAGCTGAGCCAGCAGCAGGGACTTCTTATGAAGAAAATGAGGAAGAACTTGATGATATGAGAAGTCGCTTGGCTGCACTAAGGAGCTAGGCAGGAGATTCTCATTAATTATCACCATAAAGGGGGCAATGGAGGTTTGGTGTTGATTAAAACCAAACAGTATTTCTGTCCAAAAGGAGTCAAAAAAAAACCTAATTGCAGTGTTAGATGCTTATATTCTTTTTCTACTGATTTAACACCATTTCCTAATAAAAATCATTTACAATAAAACTTGTAATGAAGGGAGTTAGATGCATTAATATAAAAAAAAAGAAATGCAAGAGTCAATTCTGAATTTATTTGATATAAATATTTCTTGCTTTGTGTTTTGTTATTAAATATTGAATCTGTTATATTGCTTTTTGTTCAAATGAATGATTATAGATTAATATAATTTTAACTTTGTTTTTATTATGCATTTGCTATTTATTAATTAATCTCTTTGATCTAATGAAACCTAATTAACTTTGAGTTATATTTCAACAAACCCAGATCTTATTTTTGTGGATGTTATTTACATCCAAAGTGGCAGTAAAATATTGTCTTGCACTTGCTTTTTCCAACACTTCATCAGTTCTTTAATTAAAGTATTATTAATAATTTTCCTCAGTCAAATTAGTACTGAAAATAACATTCTGACATATTTTTAACAATTTTCAATAACTTAATTTTGGAAAAGAATTTCAAAAAAACTAATTACAATGTTTAAACTGAAGTTGAAGAATGTGTCATTATCTCATTATGAAAAGAATTGTCCTCATTTCTATCAAAAAGTGGTGATGAACTATTAAAGATAGAAACTAATTAAATGTAATTAATTACAAAGAATTTTGGTAAATATAAAAATTTATTATAAAGAAATTATGAGTTTTAATATATGTATTACTCAAATCTCAAAAAGTATTTAATTATTTGTGATCATGTCTTAATATTTTGTTAATTAATTTAAAATTACAATTTTATTTATTTAGAAAAGAAGCCCTTACCTGAGTCACTGTGGAAAATGCAGCTGTGTGAAATAAGAAATAATGAATAACCGCTAAAAGGATTCAGGTTTTTTTACAAAATATGATTTGGATTTTCAAATCAGAAGCTTTATTACCGAATTGTTTAATCAAATCCAATTATTTGTGTGATGTTGATGTATAGAGTATTTTTATTAACTTTAATAATTATAATAATGTGATATTTTCTTAATAACTATTAAGCAGCAATACTCCACTTATATTTATTGTAATACTTGAGAAATTGTCACTAGAATCGAATAAATTTTCATTAAGCTCAAGTTTACCTTTGACTTCTTTACAATCTTAAATGGCAACAATTTCGTCTCGTTTTATGTGAATTATATAAGTTTTTTTTTATATTTTCAAGTCGAAAAGGTAAATAAGTTTTCCGTTAAAAGCATTTATGAAAAGAATTGATAAGCCTGCTCTCTGACGGAATTTTTTCAAAGCAACGAGCATGATTCCGGACTTTGATTATTAAAAAAAGTACAACTCCTTTATAAAATTAATTTTATGAGTTAAACTCGCGTTTGTTCATATTAATTATCAGAAATCTCTTTCACCCACTTTTGCAACTGTTCTTAATTTAATCCTTTTCCCAAAATTCTGATCTCACAGAGCATATTTGTCGAACTGCGGATCCGGAAATACAAAAAACCGTTAAATATAGAAACGTTTGTTTAATTTTCGAACAACCGCTGATTTTAGTGCGAATAATTTTTAATACTAAAATTCAAATGGCGGTTCAACAAACCAAAATCAGGAATAAAAGGACCCGAATTGCGACTGCTGATTATTTGTGCTGAGTCCCAAAAAGGCCACTTTATAATAGAAATACTTAAGACTAATAATATTTAAGAAAATTTATATATATTTTTTTTTAATACTTAAGCCGAAACAAGCTAAATTTTATACATAAAATTCCGCCGATTTTCAAATTAAGTTAATTTTGAATAAATAAGAGAACCTACAGCGCTATAAAATTTCTTTACAATTTAAAAAGAAAAAAAAAACGAGCATGACATAAAAAATACTATGTGTAGTATTAAAAAATTTAAAACAAACCATCGCGAAAATCAAAGTAAACCTTTGCACGATTTTAAGGGGCAGTATTTTTATGTTTGAAAGAAGCGACCCAAAAGCCCAAAAAAGGCGAAGCAGTCTGTATTGGAATGCGTTCAGTTGTTCAACTGAAACTACATGAAAAGCTCTTTAGCGTTACTTGTCTAATTTATCGAAAATTAAAAAAAAAAAAAGACACGTGTTCCAATTTTAACTTATATCTAAAAGCATGGCCGCCGTAAAAAATCGAGGAGATTGTTTTGTATAAACCATATACCGCTGTTGATCCTCAGTATTTCTTCTTTTTGGACTTGGATCAATTAATTTCACCCTTTTCCAAAGTCTTCAATAAGGGAAGGAAATTCAAATCCCCTTTTTTTATGGTGGCCAATGCCGGTGATTAACATTTCAATATTAAAGGCTTGCCAGTAGGAAAATATAAACACAGATTTACACGTACAAAAACGATTTGATAGGCGCGAAAATTTGACCGCAATTAAAATCAGAAACTCTACAAACGGATTTAAAATTTAAAAAAAAATGATCGATCACACACATTTATATTTGCCCGTTATTACTAAGATTTCTTTATTGATTTAAATTTTATCCGAGGGTTTTCAAGGGATTTATTTATTTGAGATTCCTCCTCGTTATTGTCTCCTACGACATTTCAGACAATCCTTCCCCTCCGAAGGGTTGAAACCTCCACATTCCCCGAACATTTGTCCCTCAAAAATAAAAGAAATCTTAAAATATCACCGCCTTATATAAATGCAACACAAATGACAAACGTATTAATTCAAAGAAAAACCACTCCGCCTTGTAAATATAATCTCAACACTTTCACAAACTACTGTATAAAACCAATCGTATTAAACGGTACGTTTTTTCGACACAAAACAAAACTACTAAAAAATTATTTAAAAAAAAATTTTTCCCAATGGAAAGCGATTCAAAACAAATCAACATTACCCATTCACACCAACAAAAGATTGAGTCTTCGTCGAGTGCGTGATCAATTCGCCCCTTCATTTATTACTTTTCTTTCGCAGCAAATGGTTTCATTTCTTAAATAACTCGATAAATATATATGATTATTATTAAAATAATTATGATACACCTAGACTTTAAATAACACATCTTTTTCCAATGCGAAAGACAAAGACAACTGCTTATGAGTGTCGATCAAGCGCTTTATTAATTAATTCAAAAAAAAAATGTCAACCCCTTTCCTCGCCCCTAATCTAAAAGATCTAATAATGTCCAATGAAGATTCTGGCACTGATTTTCAAAACGTAAACACGTGAATCGCCTAAATGCAGTGTTTTAAAGCGATCGAATATTTTATTGGAAAGGTTTTAATGATAATAATAAAAAAAAATTTTAATTTGAGGGGATGCAAAGCGAAAACCTATAGCGATTAAGCTTAATTTCCAATGAGTCAGACAGTCAGTCGACACTCCTCTCCGCGTCGGATAATTAAAAAAAAAAAATCAATACAAAAATTAAAATACTGGTGATGTCAGATTCATAAAACCTATTTCGCGACTTTCCCAATGAGTCGAAACGTTTCCTTTCTTTAAAAAACCGTCTGAAGTGAATTCGTCATAATGTGCAGATAATTAAAACAGTTTTAGCCTTCGCTTCAAATCGTTTCTTCGCCACTGCGGCAACCTATAAAATTCAGCCCTGCTTAATTGAAATTTCTGCTCGAACTCGCTGTCCGAGAGGTGTCTCTGCAAGAGAGAAAATACAATTAGACCATGTTCTTCTGATTCGCCGGGGGAATGATCCGAAGAATGCTCACCTCCAAATTGCACCTATCCACGTCCGCAGGCAGCCTGTAATTCGTAATAACTAACAAATGATAGGGGTAAATTTTGGGTGGTTCGTTAGTCATGTGCGAGAGTGTGGGCAGAGATCTTCTCAAGTGAGGACTGTACGACGAATATCTGAGGCCTCCTTGAAAAGTCGTCGAAACCGGCATGTCCGCATTCTGGAAGGAAACAAAATCACAAATAGAAGTTTTCCTGTTTGTTTCACATCTCCACTGAATTACACAAACGTATATACATCATTTATATACTCACCAATACCCGTCGGTCGACCTCCGATATTGAACCTCCGGAAACTGAAACAAACAAATTTATATTGGCAGCTGAACAAAATGTTCAACAACTAAATAAAGTCCACTTACTGTCTGATTTTCCGCTACTAAATTCAGTGCTGTGTGTTTTCTCGAACCCGCTATAGGAAAAATCACCCTGAAAAATATTTATTTTACGTAAGAAAAAAATAATATTATCCACAAATAACACTTAGAAATAGTGGTATTATCACTGCGTAAATTTCAGCAGCATTTTTTGTCCCTTTATTTGTGTGGGAACTGTTGAAAAGTTAACTTCTACCTGCAGTAGCGCTCAAAAGTATTTTGACAATACAAAATGTTTCCTTTTTCACCCATAAGAGTTACATACAAAGTGAAATTTCATTAAAATGCTTTACAACATTTATAAATATAATATTAATTAAATAACACCTGAGAGAAGCAGGGGTCACAACGGACGATATACAAAGACGAGACACCCTCAAGAAGAAAATAGAAAGCACCAGTTTCCAGGAAAAACTCAAACTGAAAACAGGAACGAATTGGACAGAAGAAAGAAAGGAAGAATACAGCAAGAAGATGAGAGAGTACTGGAAGAAGAGGAAAGAAAAGGAACAGCAGGAAAAAAGAGGAGCAAAAAGTTGATACGGCCCAAGCGAAAAAAAAATAACAGAAGAAACAAAGAGATTATATTAATAATAATACAACTCTAAGTAAGAGTATTAAAGAAAAAGCAGAAGACTAAAAAGAATGTTATGTTTTGTATATTTTGTTATTTTCATGGGACAAATACATTATTAAAAGTATTGATATCTAAATAATACGTAATAAAATCTTATAGTGAAATAATTCAATTTAGTATCATCAAAATACTTTTATATTGTGAAATTCATTCAATACTTTTTAATCATTTGCTTTCAGGTATTTACTTCTTTGAAATAAAGAAATAACCTAAACTGCCCCAATTTTCTTATTTAAAACTGCCTTTGCTCGGAACTCCATTAAATAGTAACTCCATCTGTGCGTTACAGAAATTCCGAAAATTATTTTTCGCATATCTAACATTCTTCACAGGTTATAAAGACAAGTACAGAAAGCCTAAGGACGAGTACTTACCCCTATATTGGAGACAGAGCCTCCAGTAGAGCTGAAGGTATGCGACCTCGGAGCTAGACCGTAGCCAGGTTTGGGAACGTGACGCAAGGCGCTAACCACTAGAACCATGAAACCAGTACCCTCATTTCGTGCACAAAACCCCAGCCAGGAACGTCGGAGTGTTTCCAAGGAACCGGGTAAAAGGAATTTCAATCCACAAAAGGAATTTCAAATTTCCCTTTCCAAGCTTTTAGCTGCTCATATATACCAAGCCGTGTATCTGCCCCGAAAGTATTAAATTCGCCGAAGTGCAGGATTATTTTTAAAAATGGCGCACCTACCTCCTTTGTCGGTGGGACGTCTGTAGCAAAGCATGCAAATTTTCGAAAGCTACTCACCGTATTTCGTCCTTTAAAAACGACATTAATATTACTGGTTGACTTACATTGTAACCGACTCCGTAATCGCTGCAATATCCGCTCGTGTACCTCCCGGTGGGAAGAGTGGACGCTTTCCCGGGTGAACGAACGTACCCCAACCTCGAGGAGGATGTAGCTACACAAAAACATTACATGCAACTACAAAAATTAGAATACGGAAACGAAAAAAAAAAAATTAAAAAATTAAAAAAAAAATCACTCTTGCAAAGAATTTTGTTATTCGAAAGCACTCCCGACTGCATATATTAGTATTATAAACTCTTGCATACAATACTTTCTCGTTAAAAAAAAAAAATTAGGCTCGTCCTCAAAAAAGATCACGTGACAAAAGCTATAGGAGGTATGCACTTCTAGTATGAACTATGGAGCCAGAATATTATTAAAAAAAAAAAAAAAGAACACTTCCAACAAAAACAAAAATAATTGAGTTCATGACAAAAATGTGATTTACATGAGAAAACATTACATGAAGAATCGATCACAAACGACCACTTCAAAAGTCAAACCTTTCGGGGCGTTATCCGCTTCTTTCATTAATTATATACTTAACCCTACCTTGTTTAGACGATCGAGCAGAGTTCTAAAAACTCAAACATCATGAAATCAATTATTTATAATATAATGGGTTACTCTCCACTGACACTTCATGTTAACACATTAAGGACCACCTTTATTTATTACGTAATAACCCCTTTGCCTGTTTGAATACAATTTATGTAACTTTATTTTGAACAATAATTAATACATAACTGAATATAATTTGAATACAATTTGAAATGGGATTACATTTCGTTTTAGTATTAAAATAACACATAAAATCCTATTTATAACTTCTAAAAATTTCCTGCAAGTTAATCGATATAATTTATTCTAATAATTCAAAAACAATTTTTTCTAATAAAACTTATATAAATAAATATAAATATATAAATAAAACTATGATATAAATAAAAAATATATAAATATATAAATAAACTATAAATAAAACTAATAAATAAAAATATAAATAAAACTATGCAAAATATACGATTTCCAAACGTTTACAATTCCTTCATAAAATACACAATTTTGATAATTTTAGAACAGATATATACGGAGTCCTTAATGTGTTAAGTATTATCATGATTTATTTTTATATTTTCAACTACCCCGAATCAAATTGGGAAACTCGACTGCTTTTTTTTCAGGACATATAACTGACATATAATGTGAGAATAAATTTGAAATTCCGTTTTGCTAAAGAATTTCTATACAGAACCACTGACTCAATCGACCGCACGATACGACCGAACCCGAAACACAATTTATTTATAAAATCTATAAAATTATCGGTCGACCTTACCATTATAACTTGGTATGGCTCCGACGGAGCGTCCTACAGAAGAACGATAACTTGAACTCCTGTCCATGTATTCTTCTTCTTCCCACGGACGCGGATGGTCCATGTTTCTTGAAGGTGCTGAAAACAAATTCAAACAATTATTACAAAATAAAATAAAACCCGAATCTCATGAGCACCTCCGAGACTTACATGCATTCACTGGGCTTTGATATCTCATTCTGTAGGCAGGTTCCTTATTGGCTGAAGGTACTCTAGATGCATTCCTCGGGTCTAAATGCTGAAGTTTCCACTGCCGAAGTTTCTCTCGCTCTTTTACGTTTTGTAAAAATACTTTACCGATTCCCGTTGCTATTTTGCTAAGTTCCTCTTCTTCTTTCTTCAATTTGTCATCTCCGGATTCTTTGTCGGTGGCATCGATTTCGTCTTCCTCTTCGTCGGACGCCCCTTTCTGAGAGTCCGACCACCGTTTGCGGCGTTCTGCGTTAATATAATAATTATGAAATTGTTTAACTGAAGTTATTTTTTTTTCAACCGGGAAAACTAATTTACTCTCTTACCCGGATCGGTGTACGGATAAGGCGGAGCGGGAAAATCATCTCTTTCGATTTTTGGCTTTTCCCCCGGTTTGGGTTTCTTCGCGTCCGGGAAATGCGCCAATTCGATGGGTTCTTCGTTGTTCATATGAGGGGACTTTGGTCTCGGCGTCTCGCTTCTGATGCTCTCCGCCATGACCTTCATCCCCGACCTGGATCCGGCTTTAACCAGGATTTTTCCACTTCGCTGAGAATGTGATGCTGCATCGAAAAACCGTTATAAATTCAGCCAGAAATCCCTCAGAGCGCCCTCAGATTTAAACCCACTTACAAGACGGCCTGTGAAAATGCGGACTGGTCGGAGGTTTATCGTACGGATCGATGGGTCTCTTTAAATATCCCTGACTGGGTTCTTCGGTTAGGTAGCTGTACGTGTATATCCTACTAATGTCCTCCGGGAACTGTTGATTTGATTTATACTCCCGAAGAATGATACCGGGTGATCCGGCACGATGGTAAACATACTGCAACAAACCCCGTCTTATATCATTTAAACTGAATTTGATTAATATTAGAATCGAAATGGTAATGCCTAACAACTATCCTGTGAATCACACTCAAGCAGAGAATTTTTATTGAGAGATCGTTTATCACTTCAAGGCCTTCGAAGAATTATTCGGTCAATAAGAGAATATTTCATTAATGTATATGCCTGTAGAAATCTGATTAACTTTCTTGCAGATATCTCTCTCCTTATTCTCGATGGGACCAACTTGAGAATACTCCGAATGAAAAATATTTCGCCCCAATAAAAAAACAAATCCTCAATCAAAAGTACTCACCTTTCTACTTAAACTATTACAGGGGCTACCCAAGGAGCCGTTCAAACTGGGCGTGCGAGAACGCAACGAAAACTAAAAAGAACAAACAACAACAATAAAAAAAAAACAAAAACAAAAACAAAAAAGCTTTCGAGATCTAATTAACGAAGAGATGAGTTAAAAAAACGGCGGAACATCTTCATGCAAAAAAAAAAATTTCAAAACAATGTGAAATTGAAACTGAACACGAATTAATATCCGAAAACTCACAGAAAATTAACCGTTCATGCTGATAAGCAATAATTAAATCAAGCGTGTCAAAAATTCTGCACTTTAAAAAAAAGGACTGATACATTTTAAAAACCTCACATTCTTATTATTCAAATCTGAACCTAATTAAATAAACCGTGAATTCTAAAAAAATTTCAAAAAAGCTAATATTTACGGTATTCAAAGGGTTCAAACCACAAACCTGAGTTTCACTAACGGCCGAACTGCTCATTCGATCGAAATCCCGCCCTTCGCGGCCACTCATTTCCCCATCGGTGTCGGTGCAATGTCCGTTTTCCAGCATTCCAGACCCATTAATTATGGTCCCGTTTTCGGTGGGTCCGGGCCCACAGCGCGGATGCCAAATGGCTCCACCTGTGAGAAAGCCAAATTTTTAGGAACTCTTCTCTCTTTGTAGGGTTCCCCCGGGAAAAGGACCCACCTTGAAGGTACATTTCTTCGCCGTCTCCGAAGGGATCTCCGCATTTACTGCACCTTGCGCATGTCGGATGGAAATGATGGTTGTCGCCTGCTTGCAAAACCTTTCCGCTAATGAACCGCGAACAGTAGGCACACTTGACTCCAAACTGCTTTTGATAATCTTTTTCACAGTAGGGAACTCCATCTCTGGGGGGGTGAAAAAACGGGAAATAGACTTTTGGAAAGCGCTCCTTCGGCGAAAAGACTCATTTACTCACTTTCCCATGTACTCTCCGTGAAGGACGGAGTCGCATGTCTTACATTTGAAACACCAAATGTGCCACTGTCGTTCTAATGCAATTAAGGCTTGGCCGTCTTTGAGTTCTTCCCCGCAGCCGGCGCATTCTGCAGCACAGAAATCACCAATTATTTTTAATTCAAACGGTATTTGGTATTCAAAAGGTGACTCACCGCTTGGTCCTGAAGGGCTCCTGGCGGGGGACTTTGTATCCCGCACGGGAATTTGGACACACCTTTGACACAGGACCTCTTTCCCTGTGTAAGTGACTCTTTCGCCTGATGGGAACACCTGCCTGGAACATTCAGTTAATTAATTTCGACTCAAAGGGATGACTTTCGATTTCCATCCGATACATACCTGCAACGTGCGCAGGTGAAGCATTTTTGATGGTAGGTGTTCCCCAACGCCGTGACGACTTCCCCCTCCACGTATTCGCCGCAATGAGAGCATTTCGTACCGAATTGTCGCTGGTAGTCGTTTGTGCAGTAATAATCGCCATCCTTGCAGAAAAACCCCCCCTGGGCGAGCGAGTTCTTGCAAGCTGCAACACCGAATCATTTGAACCGAATCGCAAGCAAAAAAAAAAAAAAGAATCCCGGAATGAATGGATTTAAAATGCGACATCACGAACCTTTACACTTGAAGCAGCTTATGTGGAAATATTTGTCCTGGACCCGGAGAACTTCTCCCGAACACTTTTTCTTGCAGTTCTGACAGTAAGTTTTGCCTCCTGGAACAAAGAAATACGAACAAGACTTGGTGATTGTTTTCTTTTTTTTTTCTTTTGATCGGGCAATTCCTGAGCGGAAGAGGTCGTTGACACGGAAATCGTTCCTTCTTCTGGAAAGAATTAAATGCTTTGATCGCTCCTTCGGAAATCTACAAAATCCAAATACCACAATACAACTGATTGCAAACTCATAGGCCCTCAAAACGCATTTTGTTGCTATTTCAACATTTAAACTAAATCTCCTCCAAAGGTGAAACATGAAATGGCTTCATTAAGTGGTAATGCCCCGGAGGGAGATATGTCGCATATTTATTAAAAATTAAAAAAAATTGGGGAAATTACAAATTAACGGGATATTTGTAATTATACAACTTCCCCCATCCAATGCGACTTGTTTAAAAGCCATTAAGCCGCCTTCCTGTGTTTATATGTTTATAACGTCCGACACCGGCACAATTTAATTAAAAATATAAAAAAAATTAATTTTAAACGAGGAAATTCTTTCTTATAAGCAATCCTTAATTAATATTTCCCAGATGTAATTAGACCCGCAAGAAAGCGATTAAACCTTAACATTAAACATTTAAGGTTCACTCGAATTCCATTATTTAAAGTGCTTTATTAACACTCAATATAATGTAATTAATAATTTACCGAGAACGCCTTTGTTCCAATACTTTCTCATTATGTTCATAACACAAGGATTTATTAATTACTAAAATGTAATATTTTGAATTTCAAAATATGACAATAAATATGACAACTATATTTACATATTATAACAAAATAAACAGAATATTCTGTTGAATTGAGTCTTCTTAAAAAATGCTAATTTTGATAGTTTGCAAACTCAACAAATACTTTTTTTATAAATTTTCACCAAAAACGTTTTACCTTTTCCGATTCCATTTCTTCGAGGAACTAAATGCACTGTCGAAGCCGTCTGTCCAATTTGTAGGACAGAATAGCGAATCGTTATGTGTTTGATCATACCATTGCTTACCCAACCGCCCACGAAAACCATTTTGGCGAGGAAACCCGAATGGAACAAACCTCATTTAAAAAAAAAGATAAAAACTGAGCTGCACAACCTCAGGCATCGAGTAATCAAAGTTTTGCGACTGTTGGTATTTCAAGGCCTCGTATTAAGTCAGAATTAAAGTACTCAAATGTTTCCAAAGTACACCGCTAGGAGGAGATTCTTTTTTTTAATAATAATAGCAGAGCAAAGACTGATCCTTTATCTGTATGGCTCCAGGTGAGTGCTTGGACAAATTGAACGGACGAGGCAGATATTCGGCGAAAAGCGGTACAATGGTGCCGCCTCGACAACGCCCCCCGGTCACGGCGGGTCAGGATGTTCGTGTGCATCTTTTTCGAAAATTAGAGGAGACAGTGCTGAACGAGATGGATCACTCGCTAAAACTGCCAAGAAAACATAAGACAATGAACTCTTTTTTTTATGGTCACGTGCCGAGTCATACAAAAGCAGGGAATTAAAGTGGCACGGCAACTTCTTTTGTTCCTTTTTCATACTGTCCCGACGACTTCTTTTCCTGGTTTTTAAAGTTTAAAGAAAACTAATCTTTTTTAAGTAAATAAAAGATTAGGAGAATATGATTTAAGCACAATTTTAAGCTTCAAAGCGTTATGACAAAGGCAACAGATGACGCCACGTCCCGGAATAAAGACCAAAGCTACCATTTCAAAGTACAAAAACTCACAGAAAAACTCTGTCATTTAACATAAGTGAAAACGCAAGCAAAATATATGTCATCCATATTTGTATTTAACATACAAAACACGTACTAATGACTTTCGAGCCAATAATTACTCAGTAATGCGCTCATGTGCAGACATTTTTCTTTTGGATAACGGCACTGACGATCCAGGAGAAAACCAGCACAGAGATACAAAAGCCACAAAATGATTTAAACGGCATGAAAAATGGTAAAGCAGAGGAAAATTCAAATGTTACATGACATTTTTGGGCTGCGGTGTACCTTAAAAAACAGTTTTATTTTTATTTTAAGGATAAAGAAATGAAGTAATAAAAACTATACAGTTTTTTGAAAATCCTTTGGGAAGATTTGACTGTTTAATTAATTCTTCTTTTTATTTCTTGACTGCAAGTTCTTAATTAAAATACTTTTTAAATTGTTTGGGCTCAGTTAAAAAGCCGTCAAAGTACAGTGTATGCAATATCAACACAGGGGAGTGTTGAAATTCGTATGTAGGTGAAGCAACATTCTACACAAGCAAGAATATGGCACAGAGTCTCTCGACCGGACCAAATTACCAAATGATTTATGTCCAATTAAACACATCAAAAAATATGTTCGAAGTGAGAAGATTACTTTCAAAATAGGCCAACCAAAAAGTGGAAATCAAATCATTTCGAACAAATTATTTCCGGCTAACCGGGACGGAATTTTCGATGGAAACATGACGAGTTGATAAAAACCCCTCTGATTTTTCGGGAAAGTCAGAAGCAACGAGAAAAAATTCACGGCAATGACCTCCGACGACAAATGAGGTCAAACATCTAATTACCACTGAGAGCTGTGGTCCCCTGGGTGAGAATTCGTTTCAATGAAGCCCGCACAACACGGCGACACTTTGTTCTAGAAAAAAATTAGACACCAAATGAACTAAAAAATTTAACTAATTTTTCCTCCCCCTTAATTGAAATTCATGCGGTTTCGTCATAAATGTGACGATACTTTTAGAGATCTGAAAATATGAAGTCATCGTGATCTCGCACCTTTCTTCATTTCCATCCGTTCTCGAACCTCACTGTTATCGAGTTATGATTGATATCATCGAATTAAAAGTACAGCCAACACGTGACCACATGAAAGTTCGGATAATCTTCGGATTGGTTACAGTAACAGTAGGGGCAAACTTAAAAAGCTTAATCACATACCAAAGGACACAGAAAGCCTTTGTTTCTTTTCTTTATTTCTTGGAATAAATTAACTCTGTTTAAATTCACACCCGAAAATTTTCCAATGCAAATTAACAAAAAAGGTAATTTGTCTGAAATTGTCTATGACATAAGAGAGCGAAATGCATGGCGGGCGAACTCGAAAAAATAAATTATAATTGTTAATTATGAATTATCCTTTAATCTGCACTGTAATTAAATCAATATTTACTTTCTGACTGTACCTCTTTATAATGCAACAATGTTTTCTTTCGAGAATTCAACAAAAAATTCTTTTTTTGTCGATCGAAAATATTCTCACAAAATGGGGCTCTTTTCTTATCTACCCTCCATATTTTCACAAAACCAAAAATAAAACGAATACAGGAGTTTCCCCATTGAAAAGGGTTTAAACAAATGTCATGGTCCTGCCATTGAAATTTTCACAATCATTAAGACTTCAACGCTTTTCCAATTTCCCGAAAAAAACTTTATGCATCAATAAAACTAAATAACAATAAACGTAGACTCTGAGTCAGTGTTGATCGAGGTGTTAGTGATTTTGAATTTTATCGAATTCAAAAATGATATTAACATCAATTAGTATCTTTTACGGACAGCGCATTACACAAAAGACCTGACGATGGGCTTCTTCCTTTAGAGCAATTATTGCTCGCGGAGTATTAATTTTTGGCCGGTTGTTAGAGGAAATTCCGGCGGAGTCATTTGCGATGACATTTTGAAATCCACCGTGCAAGGACTTTGCCATTAAGAGCCCTCTAATAATGACAATTAGGTATTTATACGCAGGTTTTTAGCGGTAAAACTATTATTGGTTCCCGAAATTCCTTTAATTTTCAAACATTCTCGCGAATATACTATCATTAATTTGATTGTGAGTGGGAATTAAATGGCGATATGAGTTCCTTTCGTTTCGTAGATACAAATTATGACGCTTCAAAGGGCGGAAGGCAGTGAGGGTCAGTTGAAAACTCGAAATTCAACAAATCCGAATCGAACTTTGAGAGAAAAATTGTACGGACAAACAACAGCCTAATTTCCTGTAACCTCCTTTTTAATGATTATGTACTGTGTCTTAAAATATAACGCAACACCGGTTTCCATTGTGTTTCCTCGGGTGAGAATAACAATCAGCTTTCTTTTAGTTAATGCGTTTAAATACCTTGGGAAATTTAATTACATGTGTATTGTCATCGGAATTACACCTCTGAAAAATTTGGTGAAAATTTCATTCGGAGAAATGGGTCGAAATCGTTATAGATTTGACGGATGGAAAGAATCGAATGAATTATGATCCGTCTGGATTTTCGAATTTGGGCCGAAGCGCAAACCGAAATATTTTTTTTTTAGGCCAAGACGCTTGTTCCTTTAAACGGGAGGAAGCGAGCGTCTGATAACTGAAAGCTTAAAATATTTTCAAAAACGCACGCCCATCGGCGCCCCCCTTTCTCGGGACATCAATGCGCCAATCGTTCGGCGCCATCGACTCAGACGAGTCTGCTTATTTTATGAAATAACCCCTGCCAATTTTTATATTGTCCGAAAGTTCGAATATATACCCCTTAAATCTCCCCTCTGAGCATGGAATACTTTCCTTAATTGCAAAGCTTCGATTAAAATATGGGGAATGGCTGTTGCTGACGCATGCTTGACCCCCCGGCGGGCATAAAACGTAAATGTCACCTCGTGGTGCTGAAAAAGCAATTCAGTCCGGGAAAAGTTCAGTTTGAACGTTCGGGTTTTATCGTTTCTTTTAACTGAAAAACGACTGTTAAATTCGACGATGATTCACTTAGAGCCGAACCTTAATCCTTTAAGAAGCAAAGATTACAGCGAACGAAGATTTCCCCTATTCTCGTTCTCATTTTGAAATCCAATTTTTTTCGGTGAACTCCTCGTTAATTAGCCTACCGTAAATCACGTGGCAATTTAAACAAAAAAAAAAAAAATATTAAAGCCCCGGCTCAAGGCTAAAACAATAAAATACTAATCGAACAGATATGACTCAGGTAACGACTGCAGTTCCATTCTTTTCTCAAGCGAACCATAGAGCGGACGAAGAAAAGAAATTTTTTGAGGGAGAATTCTCAAAGGAAAATGTGCCAGGGTTAAGGTGGAGTGACGCAAATCCGCGGAAAGTGCCGCCGAATGCGTACCTCAATCTGTAACCTTACAAGGATAACCAATTGATAAGGGGAATTATCTATTTGCTTTATTTTATCTACTGTATACTTTGGTTTAGGCTTTGCACTGAAAAAAAAGCACGTCCGTTTTTTCAGAAATTCTTTTCTACTGAAGAAGTTCAATAATGGCTTACGACAGAGACACTCGCCCTTATAGGGTAAAAGGGTTTCACGGATGCCAGAAACGAATGTGAACACTGCGCATTCTATTCCGTTTTAATTACTTATTTACCTGGAACGTGAGCTTCATCCAATTTGTTCCCATCATCGCCATTCATGACTAAATTTATACTGGTAATTACACTTGACTTGACTAGAGATTGCACTTGTTTGGAACTTCCATCGCTCCCAGTGAGGTCTTCACCCACTTTGGGTGGCTTATTTTCCACGATCACCCAACCTTTGTCTACTAAACTGTCTCTATCGCTTCCTCGTTCGTCGTTCGCGAACCCGTTTCGCAATGGGTACTCCGAAATAAAATGCACCTTCAATTTTTCCCTTCCGTCCCCGAATACTATCTTCTCTATTGAGTTTCGAATGATTGGATCCGCTTTCGGGGCAGCTATCAAATCATCCTTTTTGGATTCTCTATGAAAAGGTTTTATCCTTTCTATGGTTTTCAACTCGTTGAGAAATTCCTCTTTTCTGTAATTCTCCTCCAAGACCTCGATCATGTTCTTCTCGAATTCTTCGCTCGCGGCCGAACATTTCGATCGCTGACGACTCACCGACCTGCAACCCTTGTTGAGCCAATCTTCCACCCTAACGATTCCCTTCTCGAACATTAGCGCCCTTTTCTCTAGATTCTCCAACCTATTAATAAGAGACTCCTCCTGCGGTTCGACGTCTGCTTCTTTCACACTTGTCATCTTCGGTAATTTCTTGTGCGACTCCCTTCCGTGGTAAGACTTGCTTCTCCTCAGCGATTGCCTCCTCTCGTTTATAGTGTGGAGGGTCTCCTCTCTCTTTAAACTTTTGCTCACTATCATATCAATTATATTATCAATGCTATCTTTTTTTTTAATTGCCACATTTGCGTTATCGACGTCATCGTGTTCCCGCGGCCCCTCTTCCTCGACCGTTTCACAACGATCCAACTCGCAGCTTTTCCACGGCACTTGATCAATAATCACGCTCGAACATTTACTATAATTATTATTCATATTGTTATTGTTATTGTTGTTGGTCGCGCCGTCCGATCGCGTGATAGCCTTCCCCAACTCTCGCTTGGCGCCGGCGCGTCTGGGAGTTCAGGCGCGCGGGCGGGAGTGGGGAGGGCTATCGGCCTGCCGTGCTCGGGGAGTGTGAGCCGGGCAGGTACATGACTGGGTTTATAACTTCAAGTGTGCGAACGTGCTTTGGCTTGCGAATCTAACGTGCTGTTGGCTTGCGAATTTATCAGAAAAGTAAACGCGATTTCTAAGTGTATGGGAGTAAGCGCACCCGCCGGACCGCATCGGACGACACCCCGCAAGATCGACGACGGTGGGGTAATTTACCTGTTCTCCCCTCTCCTCCTTTCCTTCCCACCGTCGCTGGGTTCCAGGAGGAGAAGTTCGCCGACCGGTAAGTGTTGCTTTACCCCCGCGCTTACCCCCCAGGGACCAACGCACCGCCGCGAGAACATTGGTCCTTCGAGCCGCATTTCTTCGCGACCTGGGGCGATTTTAATTGTAATTTTCGGAGGAAAATTAGCGAATTGCTCGCCACGTGGTGATCGTCTAAGCTTGTCCGTTCGCACTCGCCGAGTACGTGCGCGTTCTCGTATTTATTTTATTTATTCGTTTTTGTTTTTTGTTCGCGGTAATTATGGAATCCCTTTCTGCTATCGAGAGGAGAGAATTGGAGAAGCAGATAGCTTTGCTCACGGGTCGCCGGGACAGTCGCTTCCGCCGTGTCCAGCAGGTGTACGATCTGTTGGACAAACTCGATGATCCTAAGAAACGTAAGCAATTTCAGGCGCTGTATCCCAAAGTTGAGGCAACTGCTACCGAATTCGCAGATATTATTGAAAGGCTTAATGACGCGAAACTTGACCTTGACCCCAATTCCCCTGTCGATTTTCAGCCCTTAGAGGCGCTGGAGGACATGTGCTGTTTTATTCATCGGGCCGCGGAGGAGTTGGGAGACTTGGTAAAGGAAGCCCCCCCAGTTAAATCCGAGGAGGAGTCCGTACCCCTAGCCCAGCTCCCCAAAATTGAACTCCCGATATTTTCCGGCGATCCAGCTACCTGGCCGTTATTCTATGATACCTTTTCCAGTTTAATTCATAGGAACAAGAAACTCGATGATATTGCGAAGGTGTATTACCTGATGGGATCGTTGAAAGGACGCGCGCTGGAAGCATGTGCCGGGATAACTCCCACCGCCGCCACTTACCCCATAATTTGGGACAATCTTGTGAAGAGGTTCCAGAATCCTCGCTTACTCGCCGACACCTACCTCCAGAAGATGTTGGATTTCCGCCCGCTGTCTGGAGAATCTTCTGACGGCCTCCACCACCTCGCCGAGAACTTCCGGTCATCGGTAAAGGCCTTAAGACAATTAGCGTTACCCGACCTTTCCGATTTTATTGTAGCTTCTTTGGCGCTGTCGAAGCTCGACCCGGTGACCCGGAAAGCATTCGAGATGTCGGAGCATTCGAACATCCCGACGCTCCAGGAGGTGCTGCAATTCGTACAACGCCAAGCCGCCGTGTTGTCACAGCTGAGGGGTATGAACTCGGGCCGCAAGACAGTTACGGGCAGCCTTGGAGTCGCGTCCTCCAAAACTGCGACAAAATCGCCCTATGTCCTTGTCACCAAGGAGGGTGATTCGTCGCCGATGTCCACAACGGACTCACGCCCCTGCCCCATTTGCCGCGGTCCTCACCTCATCTATTCTTGCCCTCTTTTTAGCAAAGCCTCCACGGCCGCCAGGTGGAAATTAGCCGAGAAGAACCAGTTATGTTTCAATTGTCTGAGCGACGTTCACAAATTGCCGGCGTGTAATTCCTCACGGGCATGCCGCATATGCCAGAAACGTCATCACTCGATGCTGCACCGCAGCTCCACTGGAGAAAAACCGCCCTGTGAACCGCCCTCCGAAACGCCCGCTCCGCCGCTGCGAACTCAATCAGAGGCCCAGAGCCTAGTCGCCTTCCAGCCGCCGCCCAAATTTCGCCGCCCTGTCGTCGTGTTACCAACGGCCGTCGTCAGGGTCGTAGCTCCGAAAGGAGAGTTCTGGGTTCGTTTCCTCGTCGATTCTGGAAGTCAGGCGCATCTGGTAACCCTCAAATGTGTTCGGAAATTAGGGTTAAACCTGAGTAAAGGTCCTCCATCACTCGGAGGAATCGGGGGTATTTCGGAACGCGTGCGGGGTGGCGTGAATTTCGTAATCCAATCACGCTTACACCCCGCAGCTACCCTGGAAGTGGACGCCTTGGTGTTACAACGTATTACCTCGCCGCTCCCGTTTATTTCTTTAGGCGCATCCGACGTGGAGACGTTCGCCGGATTGGCCCTCGCGGATCCAGCCTTTGATCAGCCCGGGGAAATTGAGGGAGTGCTAGGGGCTGCAATCTTCGCGCAGGTGGTCAACGCCTCGCCTCCTGTCAAATCCGCCAGCGGTCTCGCGGCCATCGCTACCGATCTTGGGTACTTGGTCATGGGGTCGGCCGCAGCAGCTGGATCTGTTTACACCCCTCCGACCGAGGAACGCACGCTTTGCACTTTTCAGGAGCCCAGACTGGAGAGCCTGCTGCGACAGTTCTGGGAATTAGAGAACGTAGAGCCGCCGGCTGATTCCCCCGCCCTCCTGGAGGAGTGTGAGAAGAAGTTCCGAGCAACCACCACTCGCAACGAAGAGGGACGGTACGTGGTGGAGCTCCCATTTTCTGAATTCCCTCCGCCTCTAGGAGAGTCCTTCGCTATCGCCAAGAGTCGCCTTTTGAACCTCGAAAAGCATCTCCAGAAGTCCCCCTACATGCGGGAGAAATATCGAGAAGGCATCAGGGACTACTTGACTCAAGGTCACGCCTCCCCTGCGCCGTCTGCGGATTGTCGCGGGGGTTATTTCCTGCCTCATTTCGCGGTCTGCAAAGTCAGTAGTACTACCCCGGTGCGGATTGTGTTCGACGCCTCCTGTAGGACAACAAATGGTAAATCGCTAAACGACACGTTGCTGACAGGACCAAAACTCCAGACAGATCTGCAGGACGTGCTCCTCCGCTTCCGCGTCAACTCCACAGCGATTGTTGCCGACCTGAAGCAAATGTATAGGAACATTGAAGTCGTGTCGACGCACCGCCGGTATCAACAATTTCTGTGGAGGGATCGTCTGGAGGATCCGATTAGCGTCTTCCAGCTGAATCGCGTGCCCTTTGGCCTTAACTGCGCCCCGTTCCTCGCACTGCGGACA
>JAQIBA010000153.1:24858-73612 GCA_028293925.1 Brueelia nebulosa | reverse complement strand
ACTTCCGACGGAACGAGTAACTGCCACCCGCGCTTTCGTCACCACCGGGGTCGATTACGCCGGACCGTTTAAAGTCACCATGGGGAGATATCGGGGCGTACGCTCCCAAAAGGCGTACATCTGTTTATTTGTGTGCTTCGCCACTCGAGCTCTACATTTGGAACTCGCCTCGGATCTGAGCACAGAAGCCTTCGTGAGGTGCTTCCTACGCTTCTTCGCCCGTCGCGGGCCCATCTCCACGTTATACTCGGATTGTGGAACAAATTTTGTAGGCGCCAAAGCCCAGCTGGACGAACACGAACAGTTGACGGAGAGCCCGGAGTTCAAGAAGGCCGTAGGGGAGGTCTGCAACACCCAGCGGATCGAGTGGCGGTTCAACCCCCCCGGCGCGCCCCATTTCGGTGGCATTTGGGAGACTGGAGTGAAGTCAGTAAAGAAGCACTTATATCGTGTCGCCGGGAACCAGATTCTTTCGTGGGATGAGTTCCAAACGCTCCTAACAGAGATCGAAGCGGTCCTGAATTCTCGCCCTTTGTGTCCTCTTTCCACAGATCCCAGTCCGGAGGCCCTCACCCCGGCACATTTTCTGAATCTCAGCCCTCTACCCGCTTTTCCCTTGCTGACCTCTGCGGACGCCTCCACACCCCTCAATACTCGGAAAAGATTGTTGGATAAGATGCTTCATAGTTTTTGGGACAGGTGGCACAGGGAGTATCTTACGTCCCTCCAACCCCGCAAGAAATGGACACGCTCCACTGATCCCATTCAGGTCGGTGAGGTCGTCGTGGTCGGTGAAGAGAACTCACCCCCCCTTCGGTGGCCCCTCGGGATAATCGAAGAAGTGTTCCCCGGGGCGGATGGCACCATTCGGGTCGCGCGGGTTCGAGTGGGAAAAGCGTCACTCCGGCGTCCCGTCGTAAAGCTGTTTCCTCTTCCACGTCAATAGTTAGGTACGCGCTCGCGCTTTCTTATTTATGTTTATTTTTCCTTTTCTTTTCGTTTATTTTCGTGTTTGTGTTTCCCCTTGTTGAAGAATTCAAGGCCGGGGGAAATGGTCGCGCCGTCCGATCGCGTGATAGCCTTCCCCAACTCTCGCTTGGCGCCGGCGCGTCTGGGAGTTCAGGCGCGCGGGCGGGAGTGGGGAGGGCTATCGGCCTGCCGTGCTCGGGGAGTGTGAGCCGGGCAGGTACATGACTGGGTTTATAACTTCAAGTGTGCGAACGTGCTTTGGCTTGCGAATCTAACGTGCTGTTGGCTTGCGAATTTATCAGAAAAGTAAACGCGATTTCTAAGTGTATGGGAGTAAGCGCACCCGCCGGACCGCATCGGACGACACCCCGCAAGATCGACGACGGTGGGGTAATTTACCTGTTCTCCCCTCTCCTCCTTTCCTTCCCACCGTCGCTGGGTTCCAGGAGGAGAAGTTCGCCGACCGGTAAGTGTTGCTTTACCCCCGCGCTTACCCCCCAGGGACCAACGCACCGCCGCGAGAACAGTTGTTGTATTTGTTGTTAGCGTTGTTTTCGCGTTCGTTCCCCCCCAACTTTTTCTTGAGCTTTTCCTTGAAACTCAATCTTCGTTTCAGTTCCGACCCGGATTGATTTTTCGAACACGTTTTCGCGCTACCTCCCGGATTTTCCGATCTCTTGTTCATCCTGTTGATGAGTTTCTCCACGTTGTCCCGCCTCTCTTGTATTCTCAACGTTTCGCTACCGTTTAAATTTTGGCTTGCTTTGCTCTTGATTTCACCCATTTCGAGGAGAAAAAATTCACAAAATCCAGCCTTGAACTTTCGAATACGTTTTTTCCCCGTTCAGTCCGGCAAAACTGGTCCCAAGAACCTTGAGACTTTTACAAACTGAATTTTGATAAAGTTGGTAACTCTTAACCCGGCGAGCGAAAACGATAAGACTTTGCTCATTTTTCCTTCGGGAAAACTTTCGACGTCGACTTCTCTTCACATTTCACATATTCAATATTTTGCACCCCGCGAAGAGATACAATTTGAAAATGACAAAAAAACTGAACTAATTAAGAGAAACAAATCACTTCAACATTTCTTCTCCCCCTTCGTTTTCTCCGACCATACACCGGTTCACATATTCTGGAAAACACACAATTCAAATCGCGAACGAACTCGAAAAATTAGGATGAAAAAGCGGAAGCGCTCCCATTTTCTCTTCGCTAATTACTCCTAACGAAAACACACACACAACTAGGACTGATAACGTTCAGATACCGACGCGAACTGAAGAAACACAAAAACGAAATGTTTTAATTACGGCAGTTACTAAGGCGAAGCGACTGCATGGCGGTTCAACCGCTGTTGCTTCCGATTAGGTGCGATACCTAAATTGTGGCATCATTGTCATGTGCCGTCACTCTTCACGTCTTTACGGCTTTTCCTGGGCGAAGAGGTGGGGAAAGGAAATTCACCAATGCCATTCGGTCTTCTTTGGCTTTTTTTGTTGGCGCCTGCGAAATGACGAAAACGTCGTTCTTGCCCTTCGGAAGTGATCAACGAACAATAAAAATCCGCGGACAAATTTTCTAGAAATTTACAAGAAGTTCGACGACTCTACTCGCTTTCGGTAATAAAAAAACGTATTATCAGGTTTTGCTTTTGAATATTTTTGTGTTTCATTTATGTAAATTTTCGAAGGCCGCTAATTTTGCAAACTTTCAGTAATTATATCTTATGTCAAAAGACTGTTTTTTAAAATATTGTTCGGAACAGTACTCGCCTGAAATTCTTTTACTAATGAATGCCCTTATTAATGGCATTTCAAAAAGACCCAACTCACTACTTTAAAATATCATTAATATTCCCCTTCTCCCGTGCGACTAATAAAACAAAATATGTTAGAAACTATAAATAAAACAATCTTGTTCTATTTATATCGAACCTTCCTCAGATTGCACGAAACAGCAAAAACTGTTTCTATGTCATATCGGGTAAAATCAACAGAGTAAAAGAAGACCCAAGAGTCGTCTTTTGGAACCAAATAAATTTGGCCATAATTTCATCACAAAGCAATACCTCAACAAAGTCAGCCCTGATCGGAAAATAAGCCGAAGGCCGGAGGATTCACGCTAGGCTGAATTAAACCCAATTACGTAATTTTTTTATTCGAATCCCATACAATTTTCCCAAATATTCGGTGAATGTCCCGGAAAACCTCCAAAATACGGGTCACTGTTAAAGGACTTCGGGCAAACTTCGGCCTTGCTGTATTATTTTGAACTTGGCAACAAAGGGAGGGAAACCGCTCGAATTCAGGCGGCCACAGCTTTGGGCGTAAGAAAAACCTCATTAGGCGAAGGAATCCTGATTATTATATAAATTGAAAATTTCAAGTTGCAATTTAACCCGTGGAGAATCAAAATCCAATAAAAAGTAATTGACTTTCCTCCGAATGTGATACGATTAAATTACATTTAAAAAATTTTGAGTTTCCAAACAATATAAAACTCAAATGAACTGAAGAAATATTAATAATTTAAATTGAGCACAAAATCTTAGGGGAAAAATCCAACAATCAGTAGCCCACATTTTGAAATCTCTGAATTTGAAACACTCTCCATAAGAGAAGTTTAATTACACTATGCGTTTTTTTAAAACGGCATTGATGGGCTTACAAATCTGTACACCTTCCTGTCCTTGCGGCTTCAATTCATTCAAACTTTCATACCACAAACCGAGGTCTCCTTACATCTATTCATTATACTTGCCAAGAACGCTCAAAATGGTAAAGTTAATTTTTAAAAATAAAAAAAAAACACTGAGAAAATTCACCCCAAAAGTCAATATCCTACACGAGTGCATTTGCCTGAAAAGGGGGTTAAAAATTGATTTGGTTTCGGTTTGATGACGGTAACATTCTCTTGATATTTGAGAAAAGGGTGAAACAAAATCACGTTAATCCTTTCCACACAGAAAAACTCACTACTTTTCAAATTTCTCAAAGGTTTTTAGACTGAATTAAAGTTGCCGTTCGTTCGGGGCTAAAAATTCAAAAATATTCTTCATTAAATTATGACTGCCAATGGGGAGAGAATTTTTTATTCAAACGACAACCAAAATGGCTTATTTTAACCGGGACAATTTAAAAATCGTGGAAGTGGGCCGTTTTTTATTTTAAATGCACCCTGAATGATTTCATTCTTATTGTTTTAGCCTCTGGTCTCGGAAGTGATCGCGACTGATTAAAAACCAATTTGTTTTTATTAAAAGACAGTCTCATTACGGGAATCATAAACCGAAGGATGACTCAAACTTTACAACTTTCACTAAAAAAGGCAACAACAATAAGAGAATTCGGAAAACAACCGTGTTCGGCAAGTTTAGTTCCTTTTTCGGCGTTAAATTTCCCCCCTAAAAATACCCGCCACTGATGAATATTATTACAAGAAGTACTGTTAATCCGTAATCACTATGCGAAATACAGGTACTGCATAATTTTCAACTCGAAATTTTACTCAAAAACTTAATTTCCACCGAGAAATTATTTCATTAATGTGCAGCGGTGTTGCAAATGCATTTCTGACTCTTTTCACGAGAAATGTTTCTCGGCCATCGATCAAGCAAGACTGCGTTCAATGAAAGATCAGGATTCCCCTCAGTGCTTAAATGAGATGTCAATCGAAAGGTAAAAACCACAAATTCTACTTTTAGCTGGTTTTGCGGCGTATTATCTTTCTGCGGGCGTTTCAAACCCAACCCCGCCTATGCAAAAAGCGGGGTATAAAAATACCCTAAGGCGCACTTTACTCGAGCGAGCCCTCATGCGAATAGGCTCTCAGGTTGACACCATTAGTGTACCATCAAGGCTACTACACATCCTCCAGTGGATTTTCATAAAAACTCTTCAGCAGTTACATCACCGAGTGCTCGAGACGGAGAGAAAGTGCGTTTACCTTATGACTCACCCTCGAGGACTTGAGTTCGATTATTATGTCATTCTCGCATTCTCATTTTCAGGAAACAGGTTTTTTGCAGGTTCGTTCGCAGCGAAACCGACTGTCTTCCACTGTAATTTCAGCTTTACGTGGCTTCGTTATGCACCAGTTGATGGCTTGCAGAACATAATTTTATCATTAACCGGACCGGGAGGAATTCTTCCCGCTTTCTTTAACAGCCAATTTAATGGCCACTTCGTTGGCCAAACATTCGCCTTGTGGAAGGCTTCTCGCGAGCAATTTTAAAAGCATTCAATCAAAACCTGGTCTGCGAGTGGGTCTTCTGACTTTTTCTGTCGAAGACCACACAAAGTGCGAAAGCTCAATACAGAAAAATCAGTGTAAATCCAAATTAATGCTGAAAAGAATACAGTTGATGAAATTGTGATTTTCAAAGGAAAGAAATACAATTTACACACACTGAAAAGTCGCTGATTCTCCAGAGACAGTTGACTAATGGGGGAAATTTATCAGAGGGAAGCCTTATATTTATACGGGGATGATAAAATAGGGGATCGAAAAACCGCACGCAAAGCTTTCGCGAAAACACTGTGTGTCCGAATGGAATGCCAATTACTAATAAACTAATTGTTTATCTTCGATGCCAGATGTTCGACGTAAAATACTCATTCTTTTGCTCTGGCCAGAACAAGATATAAGACATTTTCAAAACAAAAGGATTTCTGGCATTTATCTCACAGTTATAAAATCACATCCCCGAAAAGTCACTTCATTTGACTCTGAAAAAGGGTTACAATTCCAAGAGTGGTACCCACAATATCAATTTTTGCATTTGTAATTAACACAAACTGATCCGAAACAAATCCCTGATGACGTCATTTAGGATTTTTTAATCCCCCAACTCCAAAGAACGATTTTATAAATTAAATTTTCTTATTGCTGCTAATTTTGTCATTCATTGAATATATCCGCACTTTTCGTTTCTGAACACTTAAGTAGGGCATAGGAAGAATGTTTATGATACCTACTTTACTGTATTATATTTAATTAAATAAAAAAAATAAAACTTTTAATGCCTGAACAATTTCCTTTCTTCTGAGACTACACAACCTCCCATCTCATTTTATTTCAATCGATTCAAAAAATGAGAAAATCTTACAAAGTCAACCAATTCATAATTTATTACCCCTCAATGAAAAATGAATTGCTTTACTCAAAACAATCAGTGCTCAACCACAATTCTCACAATTCTGTGTTTTTTCAAAATGCCCTTGAAAGCAATCAGTTGGTGGAATTTTAATTCAATTAAAGAAATGATAAATAAAATCAATTTCGGTCAATTGAATTTAAATTTGTCTTCAATGGTCTTGGCAATAATCATTCAAACAAATGTTCAAAATCTGCTCTGTTTGACTGTTATGCAAACATGAGTGTTGCAAAAACAATTGTCTCGTTTTTGCAAATTTTATTGAAGAAAATAAAATATATTTAGCCTGCGGTTTCACTTCTGAACAAAAACAAAATTTGCAGTTTACAACGACTTCTCAGCAGTTACAAATGCTGAGCAGTAATCCCATATAATTACAAAAAATTCTTGATAAGATGAAATGAATGAATCCACATTGGGAGAAATAATAGATTTTCTTTAAAATCCACATTTGCAAAAACTAAGGCATTCATTGAAACAAATTAATAATTTTTACCGAATTATTCTGAGAGTAAACATCAATTCTGAATTATGAAAGGTTCAATGGCTGATACCAAATAACACAGTCAGCAAAATCCTAATATCTGATATCTGTTTACAGGAAATATATTTTCTAACAAAGCAGTGTTTTGTTATAAGATAAAACAGGTTGATAATGCATTTGCCATTGTACTTCAAATCCAGACCACCTTTTGATTCTTCCATAACCATCCAATGAATTAACACAGCTTTTAATAGATTAAATTTACTTAATTACATAGAATTAAATTTATTTAATAGATAATTATGTCAGCCAATGAATCAAAACACCTTTGGATTAATAATAAATACAACAGATAAATGATTTGCGAGTGTATTTAAGGCAAACAAATTAATTACTGCAAATTTTTAAAATATATAAATATAAAGACTATAACTGAACTCACTTAATGCATAAAAGTACATAAAATAAGTATTGAAATCCATGAAAAGTTACAGCTTAAATTTAAACAAAGATAAACTGTCAAGTCACTTACCTCGATCAATTTTCAATTAATTAAAAAGCAACAATGGATAAATCAATAGAAATATCTTACAACTTGAAACATACCATAGAAAATTCAGAAAACACCTAAATAATTTAAAATTCACCCAAAAAATCGACAGCACATTCAAATGATATGAATATATTTAAGTTATGAAAAGAATTTCAAATTAAGCAATGTCTTATTTGCACTCCCAAATTTTAACTCAAGCTATTTACAAATTGCAAGGTCATTTTGCCTTTCCAATCAGTAAAATAGGTCCGTACGAAAAACATAATTCTTTCCTTGGCATAAATCAATTCATAATTTAAGGTTTTCATTAGACTTTTAAATAAATTCCAACGGAATGCAAACAAAAGTTTTTACGAAACCAATGATGTGTGGCAATTATAGCAAATATTTTATTTACCTACAGATAATGTCATTAAATAACAATTACAATGCTGTTAAATTTTTAATCGGTCTAAAAATACAGTAAAAGATCCCAAAAATTATATCAAACGTGCATCCTAATTAACGTGTGAGGGTGGACATAATAGAATCGACTCCTACGAAAATAAGAAAAATAAAAACACCCGGTTTTAAAAATAGTAACTTACCCATTTTAACAGTTTTAATCCAGAGTATCTTTCGTCAAATACTGTTATATTTAAAATACTAAATATTCATGCTCAATTATCACGGCGAAAACACGTTTAAGAGTATTTTTTGAGGTGATAAAAATTGACAAAACACAATAAGAACACATCAATCCGACATTTTCAGATGAAACACTCTTTCAAAATGGCGAAGGAAGTCAGAGGGTGGGGATGAGTTAAATGTCTTTATTGCCTCCGCATTTAATCTTCAACATTTCCACATTGAGTTTATCTCAAGAATTAAATAAATACAAAAATTAGGCTGCATGTGTCTGATTTTCTTTTTGTTCGATCCGATAGATAATATAAATAATAACCTGGATTCACGCTTTTCATTTTCAAACGGTTTTTTCCATACTTAGCTTACGGGGAGCCATTTTCTGTTTGATATCGAAACTTTTACTTATTTCCGTTTAATATTTAAATATTTTCCTCCTAAATTTGATTTAATCACATTTCATTAACTCTGGATTGCCTCTTTATTCATTAATTTCCCCTGTTTCCACTCCCTTTTTACGCCCGGAGTTGTTTCAATGGTTGTGCACTATTTTTACATTTTCTTGGTGAAGTCATTTCAATGATGGAAGTCCGACGTCTCTTAAAATATTCCGAAGGCCATAAATTACTCAGAAAGCTTTTTGAATATTTTAAAAGGCGGTCAAAAAGGATAAAGTTGATCCGTTTGGATTTGATTAATCAAAACATAAATCAGTTTAGATTTCTCTAATTATCATTTTCTCTAACAAATCAGTACATATTTAAACATTAAGTGAATTACTCGGTATATGAAAATCTTAAATCACGACTCATTCCCTGTATAATACTACAATAATTTATTTCGGACTATGAATAATTAAAGGTTTAAGGCGTCAAACAATTGATTTAATTAAGCGAAAATTGAGCTTTGTGTAGAAGTTGAGAAAGCAAAACCGAATTTCGAGACTATAAATTCTAAAATTTTACGATGTCAAAATGACTTTTTTAACGGGAGAACAGTTAAAATAAGTTTAATAATATAAACAATCGTGAATTTCATTAATTTAAAAAATCACCCAGTAATTCTTTTTTCCAACTCCAAAAGAAATAAAAAAAAAATTTTCTCTAATAATGACATTATTTTTTGTGGATTTGTGAAAAGAGGATTTTCTAAGCAAACGAATAAACCTGAATAGTGAATCGAGATCGCATTTTTAACAAAAAAAAAACAGGTCCTCGGGTTTGACGAAAAAAAAAAAAGAGCGGCTCGTGTTTATGCATTAGAGTACTGGCAGATAAGCAGTAAGTTTAAATTACATAAGTTTTTCATATATATATTAGCCAAGTTCAGATAAATGAGTAGAATAAATTTTCTTACAATATTTACAAAATATTCCCAAGTAAACACCGGATTTTCAGTTGTACTTTTTAATTATATTTGCCCATTCGTGTTATTTTTGAGCTGATACTGCCAGTTTCTGATCTTATCCGAATAAGTCTTGCCGCTACTTTAGAACAATTCGAAAAGTGCTTATTCCAAGTGAAAAAATAACAGTAATCTAACCTCCTGCACGAAGCGTTCATTGTGAAAACATACGAAAAGGAAAAGCAAAACTCGTTTTTGATCGCTGATTATCAAATTTGGAAAAACGAATCAATCAGACAAACGGCAAGTTAATTAAAAATTCAAATTATTAACATTAGGGCAATAATATTATCTCGTTATAGTACAGTAATATAATATCAACGGCTAAATAAAATACAAAAAACAGTTTTTTTTAAGTGCCCGAATATTTGAGAAGTTTTTTTTTTCGAATATACGACTCTCCATTTTCGATTAATGATTTCATAAGGCACTGGGATCATTTCTTAGCGAGAGAATTCCATTGTTAGCATCATTACATGTTCAAACATTGAATAAATTTAGAGTTTACACAGTACAACTAGAAAAGGTTGACTCAGTTCATTAATTTGTTAATTGGAAACATAAACTTTTTTTCACCAAGCACCCGCCCTATCATATCTCGAATATTCCGCTGTGAGGATTAATATAATAAATTTTATATCACACAATATTAAACAGTTTTTACTGCAGGCTTTATTGAGCGGATAACGATACCAACAGCATTATTAATTAAAAAAAATACATATCTGTAGCTAAAAGAAATTTTTTTTTTTCGGTTTTTTTAAACAGGCGGTTGTCCCTTATATTATCTTTTGAGTAAATTAAATATAAATTTTTTTTTATCAATTTTTTAAAGAGAATATTTAACTGTTAAAAGAAAAAACTAAACTTGCTTGCACTTTCCTTCATTTTCTCTGAGAAAAACTTAAGAAAAATGAGAACAAAATCATCATTATCCATTTCTGTTTGGTAACTGATTAAATGTACATGAAAATTTCTCAATTTTACCGCTTCGGAGGTGACCACTTATGACCAAAACAAAAAAAAAAGGAGGAATACATGTCATTCTTCTTTTCACTTTTCCCCTTTCACACTGATCGAAGTGAAACGAGTAAAAAAAAATTATCTAACATTTCTCATCTCGCTGTTTTACTGGCAATGACCAATGGCAATATATAACCCAAAAGTTCATTTCCGTGAACTGAAATCTCGACCCCATAATCCAAATTATCTATTTTTCTTGTTAAACAAGGAGTTACTCGTCGTCTGTTTCCCCTTCGCTTGAATAATCCTGGACCGGTATTTGACGTGTGCTAAATGGAGCCTGAGTCATTTGCCTGAAAAAAAAAAAAAATGTAATTGTAATGTTTGGAAAACCTCGCCATTACTGGAAAACATAAAACCATTCATTCATTTCCATACTCTAATCTTCTGTAATGATTAAGCCATTCCTCCAACATTTGAGCTACAAGTAAGGGTCTTTTGTGTAGTTTCTGTTGAGCTACCATTATTCCCCCTTCTGTAACGCATACATCCAACCACTGCCTTAAAATGTACTCCTCCCGTCCGATCTGTAAGAGTAATTTCATGTAAACACAAGTCGGTAACCTATTTGGGTCGTCTCGAAGCTACAAACTGAATGTGTCACCTCGTTTTGGGTTAGAAAATGTACAGGCAACATTTTCCTGTCTCTATCCATCAGGGGGAGGAATGTGACTTGCAAATGATCGCTATTGTCATTTATGTTATTCGAGGCCGTTAAATTAGCAGAGCTGTCTAATCTACTATACGGTTCGAGCGGAACCAAGGCCGAAAAATGACCCCTGGTGTATCCCAGGGCCAGCGGGGACCGAATGCAGAAAGACGGTTCCCATAATAAAGGCAAGTAAACACCTAAACGAACAAAAAGACAATAAATGATGACGTTCAGGTTTTGCTGTTATGCTCGCGCTCAAATTTCAAATCTCACCTTCAAATCTAGCAAATCCCAAAGTTTCTCCCCGAAAACTTTTAACGTATTTAACACCGTAAACGATAATTGGTCTCCGTAGAATATGGGACAAAGCGAAAACATGCAGCTGATCGAGGCTAGCTCCTGGCTGACTAGCAAGGCTAAGAAGTCCAGCCCAGTCCTCTTCATACTGGGTTTCATCCATTGTGAAGTGCAGGAGCGACGCCTGCGATGATTCGTATTCCTTCCACCTCGGATAAAACCTGAAAATCGTTCATTTTATCAAGTGCTTACACAACAACGTATTTTTTAATTCATAATTATGACATATAAAATTTCAGCGTTAAAATTGACCCTTTTTTCATTGTCTTGATGATTTTTTCGGACTTACAAGTGGCCTCCCTGATGTAAACTGTCAGCTAAAGCTCTTCGCAGAATATTTTCCCTGTCGAATACACCCCAAGTTGCCTGCATTGCAGAATCAAGCAAACAATCCCCAGCACTACGATTCCATAAGGCATATAACCTAGACCCTGCAAATATTATATTACATATTATCTCCACCTGTATTTTAAAACTGATGTGAATATACACATGAGATATATAACTTTTTATTACCTAATCTTACAGTTATTTCTAAAGACCAATTTAAGACGGGTGGATCACTTTCTAACTGACTTTGTACTTCTTTGTCTAACAGTTCTTCAAACAGCTGATCTTGAATTGGTGTTGATAAATCTTCTATTTCTGTAAAAGACGAAAACAAGATTGACGAACATGCAAAATGGTGATTACAGTGTGGTGTCAGTGAGTGACAAACCTGCAGGCAGTGCAAATGTAGCAGATTCAGTTACGAAATAACAAGGAAAACTTCCTTTTCTTTGCCTTAGGGTCGTATTAATATGTCTTCTAATATCAGCTGCCAAATCCGGGGCTACATAAGAGGGCACTCTTTTCACTCCTGACCCACTTCCTTCTATTTGAGACAGTAAAGTGGCCAGCATGTCTTCTCGATGGAATCTGCAATCATCAACATTAGTCAAATACTGCAGAGAAATTTTAAACAAATCACAGCCATACCTAATAGCTAAGTGAACTAAAGTATGTCCAGCATCGAAGGCGCTTGGTCTATTCAGAATGGCAATTTCATTAGCTGTGAGGAATCTGGTGGGGTTTCCACCCGAATTAAGATAAGCTTCCACCGGGTTAGGATCTCCTTCGACAACGCCGATGCAAGCATCCAACCAACTCCAATCTGCCTGCCTCGAAAGTCTGAGTCGCCTTTCATACTCGCAATTATTGGGCGATTGCTGCTGAGAATTCGAATTGGTTTCGGACGCTTCGAACCTTCTAGAATTAGACCTGAAAAGAAGACGTCAGACATTTTTCAGCGCCGGCTTCACATCGTGCTCGTTCAAAAGCATTTCCGAAATCAGTATATTTCTTCTATACCTTCTTACGGAGGCCATGTAATTGTCATCGTTAACCAAAGGTGTGCATCCACCTCGAGCTAAATCACAATCAGGACTATCAGTAGGTGAACTTCTTGTTCCCTGCAGAGGATGTGGATTGTTTCCAAGTCCACACATAATACATTTTACTGATTTCGGCCAGTTTTCGTAAGTACAATGAGGGCAGGACCACTTCTGCGTGGAAGACATTTGACCTAAAACAATAAAATAAAATATAGAAAGCTCAATGGATGACACATTGTTTTAAATAAGAGCTAAGTAAAAATTTACCTTTAACTGCATGATTATTTTGTGTGTTTGAACTTATGGATCCGTTGTATTTGGTTGAGTAATGGACATTCTCAGTATCCTCATTAACAGAATTAAATTTACTTTGATTACGGTTATTTTTATTGTTTCTATTACTTGGACTCTTTTCTAAGCTCTCAGATAGAACGTTAGAATCAATTGAATCTGATTCTGTATTAATTATCACATTCTGAGGACTATTTCTTTCCAAACTCAATGGGCTTCTCTCTGGACTTTTGTTATTTGGGTTTGCTTTGTAGATCTTACTCCTATCTTTACCCTCTAATAAATTCTGGGAATTTGATTTTGTAATTGAAATTTTTTCTGAATTGGATATAAAACTTAAATTCTGAGAATTTGATTTTGATATTTTTTTTATGTTCACATCTATTTTATCATTTTCTAATCTATCGTAATAAGAATTTCTATAGATGATTTTGGTTCTGTCTATTTCCGGTTTTGGGCTGATGTTTTTGTTCCCTTTCATACTTCTGGGAGTATCACACTGAAGGCAATTCAACAGGTTCTCTGAATTTAAAAAAGTACATGCTGAACAGGGCCAAGTTGAACTTGACACGACTTCAGGTGTGACAGCTCTCGCCGCATTAGTGCTATCTGATCCTCGATTTTTCTTTCCATTTTCTAAATAACCCTCCGTATCGATCTCTAATATGTTCTTCTCTTCCTGCCTTTCCTCCCTCAATTTGTAAATATCCTCTCCCAGAAGGGGTTTCTTTGACCGACACATTGTACATTTTAAACTAGAAGGCCAATTATCATAAGTACAGATTTCACATGCCCATTTCTGCTCAGCTCCTTTACTCATAATTCTATTTAAAAAAAATTTGTGGTTTTTTTTTTATTGTCTTCCTGAGTGCTTTAAGCTGAAATTATGTTCTGTTCATGAAACAGATATTTGACTTGACTTGAAATGAGTTTTTACTCTACTTTCCATTTGGCAAACTTTTGGCAATTTCTAATCCATTCTTGCTTGGATGACAATTTATGATTATGCTTCATTTAATTACTGCAGCCAATTGCCTAGCCAAGTTTCATCTGAAAAAGACAACACAAATAAATATAAACCTGACAAAAAAAACAGAAAAAATGTTTCCTGAGTTTTCACTTCAACTGAATAAGTGATATTAACTGCTGTTTAAACAGTTTAAAACAAAGAGAAAAATATTGATAAAATACCTGTAATACTGAAAGCTGCAGTATTTTCTAATGATAATTTTTCATAAAATAAGCTTCACATACAATTAAGAAAATGCCTGGATTCACATAATACATCACAACACCAATTTAAACAATTTTGTCAGTGAATTTAACAAAATCTTTTAAAAAGATAACAATTTTGAAGAATTTACTTAAATTCTAAGGCTTTAAAATAATTAGTTGAACTTTGGATAATAAAGTGACCACATTGACCCAAATAATAAAACAGTTTAATCATTAAAATGCAGTGCGAAATTTTAATTCGCAATATTCCTTCGCTTAAAAATAAACGCGAAAAATCTTATTGTGGAAGTGACCTACTTTGCAAAAATCATCTTGAATAATTAATTCAAAAAGGTTAAGACAGTAAGTTAAATCAAAACAAGCCATTACTTGCCTAAGTTGTATAAAATTCCTTCGTGACTGTTAGGAATTCCCGAACACCAAATGCAAAGACGTGTTTTTCTTCGTTGGACACACATAAATTTGTACGAAAATGGTTCCAAAATATCTTGGCAAACAATGTAACATTACTGAATATTAAACTATTGTCATTGATTTGCTTACCTATTCAACATACACAATTTACTTTTGAGAATTTTGAAACGCATGCAATTACAACATATTATCATAAAATATTTATAAAAACAAAAGATGTCAGGTACTCTAAATGTATTTTTGTTTTTTTCTTTTTTTGCCTTTGTTTTTCTCCTTCATTTGACGAAAAACATAATAATAATTTGCACAATTGCGAACTTTTTCACGTTGTCGACAAAACCATAGATAAATAGAACTACGATTTCTGGCGGCGATTTCTCACTCGATTCAGACAGTTGAATTTTCAGGAAATATTCATTGAGCCTTTTTTTAAAATTTGTACCCACGTGAAGTGTATCAGAACATGCAATTATTTTAAGAATTCGCCTCTCAGAATATGAAAATAAATTCATGCGTTTTAATAAGAAAAAATAAAGAATTAAGAAAAAACGTGGCAGCAGATTTCTTCGATTTCATTTTTAAATACTTCCTGTATTAAGTAAAAAATTAAGTGAAATATGTTCGTAAATTGTAAATTAAGCATTTGTTTTGCTTCCCTTTTTTTATTATATCCTAAAAATTCTATCATTCTGTTGGTAATCTTAAATTTGTTTGAATATAAAATCTCTAACGGTCACGACTCGATCTCAAGCGAATATAATTATTTTATTTTTCTTCGTCTTCTCTAGCAAACTGCACCAATTTATCTTTTGAAGGCCTGACTGCGATTATGTGCGCAAAGTCACGCTTAACAGGATTTCACTTCCTACAATATTTTGATAAATTACCTGACAAAATCGGTGGGTTTTTTCGATGCATTGGAAAACACCGCAGAAAATCTTCTACAACAAATGTATCATTAATCATATCATTGAATAACTTAATTCTGTCCGAATAAATTCTACCGAAACTTTCAATCAGTTACTACCGCAAAAAGCATGTGGCAATAATTCTACAGGAAAAGGATTATGAACTTCTGATAAAGAGCAGGCGATCTCTTTCTGAATTCTTTTTTCCTAGATAAATATTAAAAAATACGTCGATAAAAATTTATCAAAAATCAATGAAACAAGTCAACAAAATAATACCTTCTTTCATTATTTTAACGGTTTATTTATAAATCGTTATATTCCAAAATTCTGTTCAATATCGACGTTAGAAAATCTATTTTTAACAACTGCAAGAAGTTGAAGTGAGATGGCGAAATCAAATAGTTTTTGGAAATCTTTTTATGAAGCAAAACTTCGACTCGTTTGTTTCAATTTCGATTTTTAGCTCTGAATTTTTTGTTTAAATGCAGAAAGAGTTTAACTACTGTGGCTTTATATTATTTTTGAAAATTTTAATGCGGTTAAACACCCACGATTGGGAATATACTTTACTACTCACTTTTCATTGCCAGATGCTTCGTTTAGGGTCGCAGAATAAGAAAATACAAAAATGTAAAAAATCAATATAAAATGCATAAAAATTCCCCGAAAAACAAAAACCGTTATGGACGTTCTGAATTAATTAAAAATGACTATGAATGAAAATTTTTGAGTCTTTTTTATGAATAGAAATGACGAATATAAATCACTCAATTGGGATTAATTTTTGACTGATTGATTATCGAAACGTTAATGTTGGGAAGAAATGTATTGGAACACATTATCAGAGAAGCAAAAGAAATTTGAAGTTTGTATTTAATTGTATTCATTTGGTATTTATGAATTTTTCAATCAATCAATCAGTCAATCAATGTGAACTTTATTTCGCCTTTGGGCATTAAAATGACTGCAGTATTTTAAAAAACAAATATACAGTAACTTAAAACTACAAAAAAGAGACAGAAATAAAAAATAAATGTGTGCAAATAAATATATAAATGTATAACTAACAAATAAAATATATAAAATAAGTATTTATGAATTAATTAAAAAACTTTATGCGTCTGATGGGAACTGATTATGTTGAAATAAGACTCCACTGCTGAAAACTGCTGACCACTGATGCCTGATTTAAGTATGCAAATCAAATTCGCCCCCTAAAAAGAAACGAAATAAAATTATGAACGGAAATCGATGTTTCTAAAACACTTAAAACAAAATATTACCTTAAGCCCTTCTTACACGCATTTGAATTTCTTGGAAAATAAAACCGTTAATTTGAAAAAAATGTCCAGTTTCACCGAAATGTATCAATAGTGGTGATGAACTTGAGGAGGGAAAGGAAAAATTTCCGTTCTTTGTTGCTGTCGTTCGGGGTGGGAAGATGGGAAACATATGTTAAGTGTTTGTTTAAGAAGAATCGCGATTGACCATGTGCGAAGGTTAACTCAAAGGGACTTTGTTCTTGTCATTTATTCTAATATTACACGAATAAGTGAAGCTTTATTTTATTTAGGTTTGATGCGGAGAAAGAGTCGAGGGCACCATTTTTCGCGGTGAAAAGTTCGAACCAAACAACAATAAAACCCTGTAGATTTCATTGTAGTGAAAGTGTGATGTGAAGTTATGTGTGTCCGATTTTAACCCTTTGAGTTTAGAACGTTTGTCCTACTCAACTAACCGAGATTTGGAAGTGCTTTCTCCGAAACACAAAACATTTTCACCTCAAATCTAATTAAAAAATTGTGAAATTTTAATAAAATAATGCATTTTTTATGTCCATAGTTCGTTGACATGTAAACTTTTTCCAAATATGGAAGCTCATTTAGGAAAAAGCACTTCCAATTCTTAAAACGGCTTTAGAACAGTTTTATTTTAATTAGATTAGTTTATCCAAAATGGCTCGGAGGGGCTCGAGCTGGAACACATGGTCACTGGAAGCCATGATGCATTGTGCTCATGATACTTCTTCGCTCGTCACTTTGTCTTCCAGTCGAAGGCGACGAAATTACACTGTAAGCATGATTTTTTTTTATCCCGAAAGTTCAAACAGTTTTAAATCAAATCGATGACTCAGTCCGAGTTTTGGATGACAAAGCTCTCCCTACTGCCAATCACAAATAAAATGTTTTTGTTTTTTTGTCATTGTTCGAAGCAGTAAAGACTCCGGGATATTACCTGCGTTGAGTTCTGTATAATTAAAATGTTGGTGACTGTTTAACCCATTGATTGCCAGCTATGAGATATCTTGTAGTGGAATTTCTGACACAAGAAATTGATACAGAAATTTCAGCACAGGAATTTTATTCGGTGACGCCAGCTACGAGTTATCTGTTTTTATTTTAATAAAAATTGCAGTAAATTCCATTACAATATTGTATCATTATATATTGTAAACTTTCATGTATTCTTCAAAATAAAACCTCAGTGCAAAACACTCTGAATCTGTCTGCACTCAATGGGTTAAGAGTATTCAACCCAATTTCTCTCGAAACTATTACACTTAAACACTTGTGCTTAAATAATTGCCTTCTTTCTATATTTGAAAAAAAGATTGGATTCTTTAGCTGCAACTCGAAATGGCGACAGAGATATCAAATGTCAAAGCCATTGCACTAACACATGAAAACGTACATAGCCGTTAAAATTTCCCAATGAATGTGCTCTAAATTCACTGATTTCATGGTAATGAATACGGGATTAATCCCAATGTATAAGACATCTCAACCCAAAAAAAACAATTAAATTAATTATTACTTTTATTACATTATTATAATATAATAATTTGAACCTCCATTTCGCCCGCAGGCATCGGAGGTGATCTCTTACCAACACAAATAAGCATTAATTACAGTATGTTTTTAATAAAGTATAATTGGGGCGGAGTATAAATGCCAGAATAATTAAGAATGATAATATGCAACGAATAAGAACAGTACACAAAACAAACACAATATAAAATAAAATTAGGCATTATACAAAAATAAAATCATGTAAAAATAAATTTAAATACTATATAAAAAAAAGAAATAAAATTGAGTATTATGCAGGTATAAAAACGTATAAAAATTTACTTTACTTTACTTTTCTTTAACCCGCTTTTCCGTTAGGGTCGCGGGGTTTTTGCGAAACATTTTGTTCGCTTGCATAGCGCCTGAATGAACATGTCAGGTACTGTAGCGGGTGGCGAGTGCACTGACAGTACTTCACCGAGGTGTTTGCAGGTGAATGCAGGTGAAGGAGGCGGAATTTCGTAGTGTTCTGCCAGACTTTCCAGGCGCAACACTACGCCATTCCGTCCTCCCAGCAGTGGTCTAGGTACCTCGCAGTGCTGACCAATCATCTGCGAGGGAGAACGGCCTTAGAAAAATACCCACCGCCGCTGGGATTCGAACTCCGTCCGACTTCTCAGCGAGCAGGCGTTTAACACACTGAGCTAAGGCCGTGCTCACGTATAAAAATAAAATTGGTAAATATAAAAATTCGACATTTAACACTGAGAAATAAATTAACAGAGTAACATTTAATGGGGATTTGTTTATATTATAAAAATACGAAAATAATAAAACAAACATGTTTATAGTAATATAACAAACTGTATAAGTAATGGACACTAAAGTAATAAATAATAACTAGAACATAGTAATATATTTATATTATTATAGTATTATTAGATAAATCATTACCATTAATTATTAAATATTAATTACCAAAAAACCAATTAATTAGACAAATTAAATGAGTCATAATAAAAGTATAATAAACTGCTATATACTATCATACTGTATACTATGTAAACAAACTGCTGTTTGAAATCGCGAAAAACATGATTGCAATAAGAATTCCTGAAAATCAAGACAAATTAATCCTCATAGAAAGTAATTAATTTCCAATAATTAAATGATTGGTTTAAGCAAACGAGCGGGGAACTACCTTCGTCACTGTTAATTACCAAAACTCAAAATCGTCAGCTGAGACAAAGGGATAATTAGATAAAGACAGTAATTAGTTAAGCATGAGTGAAACACTCAAAACAATTGAATTCCCCGGGGGCCTTCACTTCCAAATCTGTGCGGGTTCCCCATTATTCTGCCAAAATCAAAAGGATTTACTCCTCATTTATCCATCTCCTTCTGTTTGGAGCTTTTTGCTAATCAAACCTTTATTTAACACTGTCACAACCGACTTGACAGTTATGTTTTATTTTTTGTGTTTGACGAAAAAGCATGGGAATTTTATTTTGGCACACTCATGCCAAAAACTTTTTTTGTCCAACTCATGTTTCTCTGTGTCTCCTAAATATTTTTACCAAAAATACAACTGTAATAATCTCCATATGAGGGACAGTTTTATTGTTGTTTCGTTACCGATAATTACCGATAGCAGAAGACGAATTCGTGGCTGTGTGAATAATGGATTCTTTGGCCGCTTTATCATTAGACCATAGGCCGAGCATTTATAGGAGAGAAAGCTCCATTATTTTGAAAGACCCTGCTTATGCAACGGTAAGAATCATGAGTTATTGTATGCTTTTTGCAGATTGGAAATTTTTATTTATGATGTCTTTGTCCTTTTCCCCATCTTTATTTAAATCAAGCGTGTCATAAAAATTTAAATATATTTTTTATGGCAGTGATTAAAAGCGATTAGTTTTGATCGTTATAGAAAAGCAAACGCACGTGGTTTGAAGACAATTCGGGTGTTACTATTAACTGTAATTTTTAATAGCTTCAAATAAAATACAGAGATATTTTTAATTATTTTTCATTAGTCAATTTTTATTCAACCCTAATGATGTTTAATATTTGGAAGAAAATGATTTATACTTATAAAAACTTTTTAATATATCAATCGTGAAGAGCTTTATATTTATTTTTAAGTAAATTAATTATAGTATGACTTAATATTATGTCATTAAAGGTATGAATTTGTTAATAATTTAGAGCAGTGATGGCCAACCTACGGCCCGTGAAGTTATTGCATGTGGACCGCTCTTTTATTCTTATATTCACATATGTATTTGTTGATTTTAGTCCATTTTAATTTTTGAATAAAGGGTTATTCTAATATTAGAATAACCTCAATTTGAAATTCTTTATTACTTTCGGCAAAATTTTAAATTTACGGTTACGCTTTCGAATCCATTCGATCATATAAGTCAAAAGGACTGCTTAAATAAAAATGTAAAAAGGGTAAAGCCGGAAAAAAGAGGCAAAGGTAATAGTCGTGAGAGCAGGAACGTAGAGAAAAAAATAAAATGGAAAGAAAGAGAAAAGAAGAAAAATGGAAAATGAGAAAATCAAAAAGAGAAAGGGGGAAAATGAAAAGAGGAAAACAGAAAAGGGGAAAATGAGAAAATGAGAAAAAGAAAAGAGGAGAAAAAGAAAAGAGGAGAAAAAGAAAAGAGGAGAAAAAGAAAAGAGGAGAAAAAGAAAAGAGGAGAAAAAGAAAAGAGGAGAAAAAGAAAAGAGGAGAAAAAGAAAAGAGGAGAAAAAGAAAAGAGGAGAAAAAGAAAAGAGGAGAAAAAGAAAAGAGGAGAAAAAGAAAAGAGGAGAAAAAGAAAAGAGGAGAAAATGAAAAGAGGAGAAAAAGAAAAGAGGAGAAAAAGAAAAGAGGAGAAAAGGGGAAAATGAGAAGAAAGAGTAAAAAATCCTTATTTAATTTTCTTATACATTGTGGCCCGCCAAATTACACCAAACTCAACTTTGGCCCACACATTATGAAAGATTGGCCATCACTGATTTAGAGCAAATCTTCTACGATCTATTGAAGCCATTTTAGATCAGAAAACCAGAGTAAAACAGAGCAATATGAAGACTTAGAACAGAAATGTTCACACTAGCGCGAACCGGTGGATTTTATCCGAATCATTCGGGAAACTTCTTTAACAATTTGGCCCCCAGAGAATCCAAAATTAAAAAAAATTAAGTTAATGCGCTTAGTTTTTCTGAGGTGGTTCCAAATTTCGGCATAGCCATGTCAATTAACATTATCAGTCACTTCCTCGGTTTCGAGTTAAAAGGCATCAACGATGTGAGCTCCGATTGATAAAATATTCCTCCCCGTCGCTTTTAAATCTCCTCCTGTGGCCCCATCTGAAGCATTTAGTGTGCACCGAATGATCCGAGACTTTCCTGCACATTTCCAAATAAAATGGCCCGCTCGGGCTCACTTTCAGATACAAACTTGCGTCAGATTTTATTTGAGATGAGGTGATGCGGATGGACTCTTTTTATTTTGATTAGGTTTGGGGAGAGGGGAGTGGACGTCTGCGGTTGTTTTATTTTGCATTAAATATTTTCGTTTTTCTTATGTGTAACTAGTGAAGCTTTCTTTTTTTTCAAGTCTCATTTCCTGTTGGCATTTTTTATAAAGTGTGCATTATAAAAATTGAAAATTTAGATCTCGGTCTGACGGTACTTAGTTTTTAACTTTCTGTTGTTTTCCTCTTTATAGTTTCTTTTCCTTTTTTGAAGGTTTTGAAGATTTTAAACGCTGTTTTTGTTAAACTTTCAAAAGTTAAATTTAAGAAAGAGTTATATTAAAATGATGGTTTCCTATTATTAAAGAGTGTGCGTTCTGTATATAAAATAATTTAAAGTGAAATTAGGTACGAAAATAATTAATGTGCAAGTTTTAATCTTTGGCTCGCGTTAATTAATCAATTACAGAGTAAACAAGTAATTAATAGATAGTCAAAGGTGTCTTCCTTTTTTAAAAACCCTGAAATGAGGTAGGGAATAACCTAAGCAGAAGTCCCCAAACCTTTTCATCAAAAATGGACATCGGTAGTGACGTTTGGAACCAAGTAGCCCTTGAAGCTAATCAGCTTTATTTAGAAGATGGGCAAGCGAAAAGTCGTTTTGCAGACACCGTAAGTCGTGGAGGAAGGTTTAGTGTAACGGTTGAGTGATTAACTTCCTTCTTATTGGGTTGCAGACGATCGAAAAACTTCCAGACAAAGTCCTTCTCAACATCTTTTCTTATCTCACCCATCGAGAGATCAGTCAAATGGCCAGAGTGTGTAAAAAATGGAGATTAATTGCCTATGATACCAAACTTTGGAAGAATGTCTCCCTCAGACCTGAAATTTCCGGTCTGCATGTAAGCGGGTTGGAGCCTCTGTTGGCATTAATAAGGTGAGATAATAATACATAATTGCAAGAAAAGCTCGAAATTCAACGATAGGAAAATGCAAAAGGAAAAAACGATCGTAAACATTATAAACATTACAGCCTTCATTTAAGATTGGCAGTGACTGGCGATTTTATTAGCTGACTTGGCAGAAAGTAAACTCACACTGCTCTCAATATTCTTTTACTTTGCTGATTTAAAAATAAAAACTTTTCGCATTAATTCATTATTTTTCGCAGTATAAGATTCGGGCCTTCTCTGAGGTACATAGAACTTCCAATTGAGCTTATCACTCACACCGTTCTGCATGAGCTCGCCAGCAAATGCCCGAACCTGACCCACATGCTGCTGGACTTTTCCACGGCGATGCAACTCCATGACTTCTCCGAAATGCAAGCCTTCCCGACCAAACTAAAATACATGTGCATTTGCCTCAGCGAAGTCATTTTCATGGAAGGGTTTATGAGAAAAATTTACAATTTCATCAACGGTCTCGAAGTCTTGCATCTTATTGGTGAGTTGGTGTAATGACCCTCAAAGATTCTGAGGGGGAATCTTCCCTTCTTTTCCTCTCAAATCGATTTTGTCATCCCATGAGTTAATCAGTGAAAACTTTCAGGAACTTACGAGAAAGTCGAAGAGGAAGAAGAAGAAATTTATGAGGTGATAAACGTCCACAAATTAAAATCTGCTACGCCCAATCTGAGAGTAATCAATCTTTATGGAATCAATTTCATAGACGACTCTCACATAGACGCATTCAGTTCCAACTGTATACAATTAGAGTGTTTGGCCGTTAACTACTGCTCAAAGGTTACGGGGGCGAGTTTGAAATCTGTCTTCCAGCGAAGTAAAAGACTCATTTGTCTGCTGATGAATCAGACCAGTAAGAACTCATTCCTGATGTCCATCTGGTTTATTTCGAAAGATCTTCACAATCTGCTACAATTTCCAGATTTGCAAAGCGAGCACATGATGAAAGTCGATTGGGAATCGACAGCACTTCAAGAGCTCGACATATCGGCCACGGATTTATCCACTGAATGTCTCATAGATATGCTGACTCGAATACCGAATTTGAGATATTTGGCTGCCGGTCAAATAAATGGATTCAATGATAGTGTAAGATTATTTAACTAAACTTCTGAATCCTGAATGAGAAATTGGTCACATAGAAATTTTTAAAAATTAGGTGATAAAAGCTTTCACTGATCACGGAAATGCCAAAAATCTGATTGCCCTGGATCTCGACAATTTGGACAATATATCGGAAGAAGGTTTATACAAATTCCTGTCTCGCCACGGCCATCAATTACATGGATTGGACCTCAGTGGTATGCCTCATATAACGGATTCTTTATGGCAAAGTGTTCTTCCTATACTCAAAAACGCCAAGTAAGTATGAGGAAAATTTATTTCGTTAAACACTCACAAAATTGGAAAACAATGTTGTATTAAAGCAGTGATGCCCAACCTACGGCCCGTGAAGGTGTTGCATATTGGCCCGTGCGTTATTTAATATCTATGACATTTATTTCTTTTACTTTCAAGTTATTACTTTCATATTTATACGTTTTAACATGAAAACATTTTAGTATTAAAACTGTATAAAAATTACAATACTATTTTTAACCGATAAAAAATGTGTATGAGTCCCTCAGAAATGTATTTTGGGTTGTGTTTTGTAACAGTGTCTCAATCTAATTGTATAATTTACCCCCTAATGTGCGAAATAGGGCAAATATATTATTATAGTATTGTTATTAAATTCTTTCTTATCATTCGGCAAATGGATTAATTTTATGTTGTGGCCCGCGAAATTACACCAAACTCAAGTTATGAATTGTATTTTCATAACTTTTAATATTATTAATTATATATAATATATATATATAAATATAAATAGGGTATTAATAATACCCTCATATTATGAAAGGTTGGGCATCACTGCATTAAAGGAACCTCTTGGAAACCGGAAATCAAAAGGTGAGGCTAACGGTCAAAATTTTTTTGAGATTCCTTAATTCATTCGAATATGACTGAATGAAGAAACTCAAAGTAAATATTTTTCAATCTCGAATGGAGCAAACGGAAAGTAAAATATTGGCGTGATCCCTCTGAAAAATAAAAAAAAGAGTTAAAAATAACTGTGGAATTAACGCAGCCGTCCGGATATTTTTAAGTTAGTGTAGTGCGGATATTCTCCAATAGAGGTCACTTCAGTCAAGACAGTAATGGCAGCCGCCAAGTTTTACACAACTGGCACGAAGGACTTAAGAGAATTAAAAAATTTATTAGAGATTACTAAAAATAGCTTTACGAAATTGACATTCGAAGCAGCCGTAGTTACCGGTTTTGAGAATGTGGCCAAAGGAGAGTGCATTGAGGTGTTCGGGGAAAATTTAAAGATAACCACCGGACCCGGCAGGATTTATTTCAACTCTTCGTTTGATAAGTACCAGAAGTATAAGTCTTTGAACTGTATAGACCGAGTTAATATTATAGCTGGATTGGTCAGTGTCCCCTTGGGAGGTGATCCAGATCACAAGAATGAGGATTTGTCAAAAATAAAAAACACCGTTAATGTCTTCGATTGGGACAAAGTTCTCACAGTGTGGAAAGAAATATTTAATTTTCAGGGTAATGTATACCCTACAAGAAAAGAATATGAGGCAGCAGTTTCTTCAGAAAAGTCCATAAATGAGGTGGAAAAACCTGACGACTGTGAGGAAATAGTTTTTCAAAGTAATGACTTATATTATGAGAAAACCCATTTAGAAAAAGCTTTAGACTCTGTTGTTGAAGAGGAAGAGAACAACAGTGATGAGAATTTCAGAAGTGAAATTCCAAGTATTCCAAGGTTTAGGGTCACATGTTTTAGGGTAGGAAACAATCATTCATTTTCAAGTCAAGAAGCAGCTGCTGCATTTGGAGGATATTTACAAGACAAATACAATTGGATAGTTGACCTCTCTAAGTATGACCTGGATGTTATTCTGAGAATTGATCATGAAAATGTTTATGCTGGAATCGCACTCAATAGAATATCAAACCACTTTAGAAATATAAAGTATTTTGGCCCAACTACACTCAGAGCAACAATTTGCTCAAATTTACTGAGGCTGTGTGAGATTAAACAAAGTGATATTGTTGTCGATCCCATGTGCGGAGTTGGATCAATACCAATTGAAGGGTGTTTAAACTACTCAAAAGGGTATTTTCTTGGGGGAGATGAACATGAGAAGGCAGTGGAGAATGTTACTAATAATATGAATAGTTTAGAAAAAAATTGCAAAATTGATGGCCTTCATTGGGATGCAACTCATTTGCCTTTAAAAAATAATTCCATAGATGTGTTCGTTAGTGACTTTCCTTTCGGGAAAAGATGTGGGACAAAAAGCAATAACAAATACTTATTCAAACAAGCATTTAATGAGTTAGCCAGGGTTTCAAAACTGACAACTGGAAGGTGTGTCATATTAACTGCTGATAAAAGAAGCTTTGAATTGGCTTATAGTCACACAAAGTTATTTTGGAAACTTTCAAAATTTCTAAAGGTAAACATAGGTGGTCTGAAAGCTTATTGTGCTGTACTCGGCAGAACTGAACAAGAATATTATGAAAGACTTTCAAATAAAGAAAAGAAAATTTTGGCTAGAAAAGAGTGGTACCTTAAAAAGCTTCAAGAAAACTCTCAGGTGAGTTTTTGTTTATACTCCTGCCCCAAAGTATTTGTCAAGAAAAGATTTGCCGTTAAATAAAAGGGTTAAGAATTTCAGTTGGTGAGCATTAAAATTCTCCCTTCTTTTATTTAATTTTTTTAGGATTCTAATAATGGGAACACAGGATAGATTAGGAGTGAATATTCATGTGGATCAGCTCATGGACAGGATTGCCAATAACTGTCCCAATCTGGAGAGGCTGGAACTCCGATGGGACCCGGAAAATTTGAGATTTTCTGATAAAAGTCAAAAAGCAATTGATATCATTAGAGTTAAATGTTTGAAATTAAGCAGTTTAGTTCTGAGGTGAGTATTGGATGTTTTGTTTTTTTTTTTCATGAACAAAATTTGAAAAAAAATAATGAATTTTCTTTCAGCGATGGACGTTATTATGAAATCGTGAAGGCTAATTTTGAAAGAGCTGACAGATTAACAGTTGTCAGAACCACTACTTCTTGCAGAACTTCACTTTATTATTTGTTAAAAAATTATAAAGATCTTATTTTTAATTGATTTTTTTACAAATAAAAATAAAATGTGAAAAAATACTGTGTACAGTTAGACTATTATAGATACATTTTTCAAATTACTGTTATTAATTTATTGTAAAAGGTTTATTACAGAAAAGAATATATTTTTTTCAATATTGTCTGGACAAACTTTAATTTTTTTGCAGAAAAGGGAACAAGTATTTTCTTTTGTATATTTTAAAATTTATACTTTAAAAAGATTATAATTTTAATCAATTTAATCAAAGTTTATGAAAACATTTATCAAAGTTAATGAAACTTCGGACTTTAATTTTAACACAATGATGCGAATGATAAAGGTCAGAAGTTTTAAATAAAATTTTAATAAATTTCACTAATAATTACCTTTAGAAATTCTTGGGAAGCATTTATCATTTCAATATTTTTTAAAACGTAGATTTCACTCGATTCGGAATCAGTTATGAACTGAAAACTTGAGAAAAATAACCGCTGACAAAAAGTTCGACAAAATTCCTCAGTCGTGGCAGTAGACAAAAATCCCTACAACTTATAGGAATACTTTGCATAAAGTGAAAACCTTCTGCTTCTTGGTTTTGCAAAGGATAAATATTTTATCCGAAAAATGGCATTAAGATGCTCAAAATTTTTTGGCAGAACGCTAAAAAACCATCTGGTGGTTGCCAATAGATATTCTAGCAGTTCAAATGGTAAGTAATTACTTGAAAATAAGTATTGATAGTTTCTTATCTTTCGGCAATGCTCTTAAGTAACCTATCTTAAAAGCAATTTGCACCTGCAATATTGATTTTAAATAAGAGATATATAATTTTATACAGTGGTCAGATGAGTTTGTAATAAAATTTTTACTATAATTTTACTTTTACTACGTAGTAATGCTAACGCAGCTTTTCGATGAATGCTTTAATGGGGATGATTTCCGTGCTTTGGAAAACTAGTTAAAATGATTAAGAAACGTAGATTGAAGGAAATAATTAGTTGGAAAAGGTAAAAGAGTAAATTTATTATATTTTAAAAATAAAAATGCAACATTTAGGATAGAGATAAGAAGGGATTTATTATATACATACAAGTGTGGATTGGAAAAATTTTTAAAGTATGGTAAAAAAAATTTGGCTGTACATCCTAGTTATTAATTTGTTTATAAATAGAAATGTAAACATTTATCATAACAATTTTTAGGTGGGAGTATCTATTTGATTTGTTTAAGCAATCTCTAATGAAAATTCTGAGCTATTTTCCCTTTTGCACAGTCAAACTTTCCTGGTTTGATATCCAAACCATTTACCGCCAGTCCTCCTGGAGAAAACCATCAAAACAGCTGAATTTTCATGATTATATGAAAGCATTGGAATAAGTTAACTTACATTAGCTATAATTAACTTATATCTGCTAAAAAAATACAAAAACTTCGTGTAATTGACCAAAATACGTGAAGTTTTAATCTACACTTTAACTTATGGCCCATCTAGTGAAGCTCTATATTTAAAGATGCCTTAAAAGCTGACCAAAAAGATCAAAAAGAATGTTGGGCTGAGTTAAAAAAAACATCACATAATGTGTGATGTTCGGTGATAAACAGATTAAGAAAGGCTTTACAAATTTTTTTCATTTAAATAAAAATGTGCTCTTTAGTGAAATTTATACATCTGTTCATTATTATTGAAACTAACCATAGATTCAATGTGTTTTTTAGAATTAGAGTTACCTGATCCTTTGGAACTTGCAACAGGAAAGGAAAAGTTTCAGTTGTTACAAAAGCAAGCCGGAAATGATGTGAGTAAAGAATCAAACATTTGTCTCTATAAATCCAAATTTTCTGACTATGAACAAACTGGAAAATTGGTTTTACTTTTAATTTCAGGATCCATTCAATATGAAGGCCTTAAAAAGGCATCCCAGCTCTAAAAGCAATCCTAACATTGTTTACTCTTACTATGACTGCAGAATAGTAGGATGTGTTTGTGAAGAAGATTCATGTAACATTGTTTGGATGTGGCTCTTCAAGGGAGAGCCAAGACGCTGCCAATGCGGCCACTGGTTCAAATTAGCTGAGTATAAGCCCATGTAAGGATTAGTGCATTTGAAATTGTAGTTTTGCTAATTTGTAATGACTACACAGTTTGAATAATTACAAGTTTAAAATATGGTTGTTTTTGGTTTTTCGAAAAAATACATCTGTGTACTCAAACATACAGTTTTTAAAACAATGTTTTTGTTGTAATTATTTTAGCAGTCTTTTTGCTCCGATAAAATGTAGTGATCAAAATGTTTTCATTTACAAGTATTGTAAAAACTTATAAAACTAGTAATTATACAATATTATTGTAAATTTTTGGTGTATTTATTGCTGAGAATCCATGTCTCATTCTCATATTGCCTTTAATTTTTTTTTTATATAATTACTGTTATTTTAATTATTTTTTGTGTAATTACGATCCTTATTTTATTAGTATCGTTTTTTATCGATTATTTATTCGCGAGTTTCAAATATTTTTCAACTTAACTCAGTTACAAATAATTTACAATTTAGAGTTAGTTGCTTATGTTCATTCATTATATTGAGCTGTAGCTACATTCGCAGCTCAATCATATACTTTTTTGACGTTTAATTGGTTCAATTATAAACATAATGCTTTTCTTACAGTACGTTTAAATTATTATCAAATAAATTTTCATAATTTTCTGAATACATCAACGTAGAGTTGAATTTTAATTTTTAAGGAAAAAATAAATTTAGGACAAAAAAATAACCATTAAATCTTAACCAAAACCAAAAAAGTCGTTTTCTGCGTATTTTCCGCTCAAAAATGCCTTAACTCAATCCCTGCAGATAAGTTTCAAAACGCTTCAAGCAGACGACGCCTGTCGGAGCCGAAGCAACTCCGAAAAAACAAAAATGTGGGAGTCCGGGGGCAAGTTCATTTCAATGGTTTTTATGGTAATTTTAGAGTGATTAGTATTTTTGCATTTCACATTCGCTATTGTAAGAAACTTTCTATTTACTTTACGTCCTTCTTATTTTTGCTATTAGTTTTAAAAGCGCATTAAACGTAATTTTAAAATCGATAATTCGAAAGCACGTGAGCTTAGGTTTGGGCATCTCTTTGGCTGCAATTTAGTTTCATTATTTGGACGGTAAATATTAAGTTTCTCTCCTCAATCGATCGGTTTTATATTGTCTGATTATTACATTGATGTTGCAAATGAGAGTTATGTGGTTTAAAACCGGTCGGAAAACATTTTTATGCTTGTTATGGTTTTTATTTCTGTTTTCTCAGAAATTTTAAATATCAAGTCATTCCTTCATTCCAATTAACCTCTGTGAATATAATTAGTTTGCTTATTTCTAGTCTTAACTTCTAAATACAGCATGCACCTTACAAAAAAACTGCTTAATTTGTTTTAATTTGTAATTTGATTTGCTCAAAACCACAAATCAAAATGAGTTTAACCCTTTGAAGAGTAACATATTTTAATTATTATTTTAATGATGAATGTTTGCAGTGCATTAATGTATGTGTATGTTCTTATTGAATGACAAATCTTTTTGAAATTTTCTATACTGAATTTTTAATGTTCTCCCTTGATGTGGAAATAAAGTAGCAGAATGTATTCTCTTTTATTATAATTTTGTTCTTTTATAAAAGTCTTTTTTACCTCAGAAAAGGATGTTATAAGGAAAATGAGTTAAATTATAGTCATTGTTAAACTTCAGTATAAATGTCAATTAATTTTATAGACTCTCATAATATTTTAAAAAAGTAAGAAATTATATTATTGTTATAATGCGTTTAAAGTTTTTCGGTTCACTTTTATAAGTTCGAACGTTTATTATTGAAAACTCCCTGAAAATATTACCATTGTATATATGTAATTATTTATAAAAAGACTTGTGAAACTTTAGTATGATTTTCTCATAATTTCGGCTTTTCCCATGAGAGAGGTTTGTTAATTATAAATTAATAATTTGGCATGTGACATTCACTTACGGAATTTAGGTCATGCTTTTTTTTAAAGTTCATAAGACATCAATGTAACTAAAAGTAGCCTTTGAATTTTAGAAAAACCATTTCCTGAAGTCTTCAGGAGATAACCTATCACATCATTAGTCAGAGATAAAATTACAAAATTGTCTGAAAGTCTTTTCATGTTAAAAAAAAAACCGCACAAAAAATATGGGAAAGAATTTTTGTGAAAATCCAATTAAATAGTTTTGTGATTTCTCTGAGAGGGAAACAAAAAATAATCATTCGTGTGGTGCACATAATGTTTTTTCAGTGGTCTCCTCTGCCAGAAACAGTTTACTTTGGCAGTTATCAATCCCAGTGAATCTTTATTTTAACAAGAGAAGCCGCAATAAAGCAGAATTATTTAAATTTCGATAGTTCGGTGTGAGTTTGTGGGTGTATGATCTAATGTCATCAAGGAATTACCATATTTTCCAAGAATATTATTTCGTAAGTTGGTTGAAAACTTATTCGAGTGTAAAAATGATTAGGAAATAATTAAAATTAAGCGCGGTTGACAGGTCGAGTGAAAATTGAATTTTTACGGAATGATAATTTGAACGGGTTGTTTACTTGTCGGGCGGTTGCGTCGATTTATTTAATTTATTTACCGCAGCAGTTCGGAATATTAACGTGAGGCCTTGTGGCTGTGCTAAAAAGGAGACGAAGAGGGGCAAAACCGAATGGTTCAGTGCCAAAATAAAAAAGAATTGTTGTTTTTATTTTCCCCGTTTAACCTCTGTGATATTTTTCTTTCTGTCCACGTTGGAGAGGATGAACAACTTATATTAATCTTAATATAGTAAGTTTTATCATTTATTAATTTTACTGCTGAAAACCATTCTTTCGAAGTGTGCCTAAATTTTTATTTATTTATGTATTTATTTTATTTAGTTTAAAACTCTTTGCAAAGTTTTCCTCTACCTTTTTTTTATACGTAAATTTTTATTTATTTATTTTATTTATTTTAAAACTCTACAAAGTTTCGCTCTATTTTTTTGTACGTAAATTTTTAATTTTTTATTTATTTTATTTATTTTAAAACTCTACAAAGTTTCGCTCTATTTTTTTGTACGTAAATTTTTAATTTTTTATTTATTTTATTTATTTAAAAACTATACAAAGTTTTGCCGTATATTTTTTTATATGTGAATTTTTATGTATTTATGTATTTTATTAATTTTAAAATTCTTAACAAAGTTTCGCTCTATTTTTTTGTACGTATGTACAAAGTTTTGCCCTATATTTTTTTATATGTAAATTTTTGTGTATTTATGTATTTTTTTTTAATTCTTAACAAAGTTTCGGTCTATTTTTTTTACGTAAATTTTTAATTTTTTACTTATTTTATTTATTTAAAAACTCTATACAAAATTTGCCCTATATTTTTTTATATGTAAATTTTTATGTATTTATGTATTTTATTTTTTTTTAAACTCTCAAAGTTTTGCTTTGTCTTTTTTATTTATTTTAAAAAACTCTTTACAAAGTTATCTTCTACCTTTTTTATACATAATTTTTTATTTATTTATTTATTTTATTCATTTTAAAACTCTTTACAAAGTTTTGCTTCATCTTTTTTTATCAGTAAGTCTACGAAAAAAAAATTCCTAAAAATACTGTAAAAAACAACTTCTTACAGTAAATTTTTTTTAAAACAATTTCTTCCCTTTCTCCCTAGAAATCATTTTGTATATTTAAAATATATTTTATATATTTGAAATCATTTTAATTAATAAAAGGAACGTTTTCATTCAAAGGATGTTAAAGACCTGTGCTCACTTTACAATAACAATTGTAACAGACTCTTTTTTTATGTAAGCTCTCGAATACCCCGGGGTATTTTTCTTTAATTATCTTAATTCCACATTGTTTTCAAACATCCCAGTTGATAATGCATGTGTTGTCACGTATGTTCTCCGCTTCTGCTTTATAATCACAGGATTGTTCGAGAATCAGCACCATTTGTGAATTTGCATCGCGTTTTGAAGTTTTGTTTTTATTTTGACGACTCCTTCTAAACGTTGTGCAGCCGTCAACTCATTCAAATGTGTTTTAAATTAAAATTAATGTTACAAGTGTTGAAATTACAATAATACTGTGAATGGTGATAAATTTATAATCAATTGTGAGTCAATTGAAACCGCCGAATAATAAGTTTTTATTCGAAACGGCGCCAATTAATTAACTATAAATTTGAGAAGTTACAAAGAACGGAATTTAAATTCGTAATTTAAAATTATTTTTCTTTTTAACTCCGCCTTTGAATGTGAGAAATTTTAAAAATTATAATTAAACTTCACAAATCCAATGAGCATAAAAATTAACTGACCTCGTCACCTTTTACTTTTTGCGAGAGAAAATTGTTCCGAAGTAGATAGAATACAAAAAAAAAAACGATATAAAAATAATAAATAGCGGAAATAATCCGACTTTTAAAATACGTTTCGATCGAAAGAGCAAACCGATGGAAAAATGGTATTCTTTTTGACGCGTTCTAGACGACATTTTCTTCCCTTAACTGTGCATTTTGTTTTCGCTTTAGTTCAAATGTCGCCATTACAGTGACCGTTACTCTTTTCCATAGTCGGTAAGCTTTTGTTATTTTATTGCAAATTTGTCAAAGAAAACTGATACCGAATGCGGATATTTCTCACATCGGCACACAAATTATACTGTATTCCGATACATTTTGTCGTAAATTTGCAGACCGTTTATTTTAAGAAGAAAAATGGGGTTTTTTATTTGTGGTTTGGTGTAATTTTAATGTTTTTTTAAAACTTTCGGACTTATATTTTTCTATGAGGGTAATAATTTCTATTTGTAGTTAATTAATTCAGTTGTAATTAAAAAAAGGAACAATCTCATATTTCTTTTTGGATACCTAAATTTACATAAAATGCATTCGTTATATGACTGTATAAAAAAATTTGTAAAAAATAAGATAAAATAACGGGAAAAGGGTTGAAAACGAAGAAATAAGTCATAAATCTTTTTTACAACTATGGTCGTCTTAAACAATACTATTTTTTCAATTTTGAGGACGAGGACCCTTTCTCCTTGAAACTATCAATCCATCAATAGTGATCCCATAAGAAAGAAAAACCCCCTCGAATCTTTTGTTAATCACGTTTTCATTTTGTAAAAACCCCGGTTGAGATGTAATTATAATAATAACACTTATCTTAATCATAATCAGATTAGGGATTATGGATTTTGTCCTTCTGATCAAATCATCCGCACTTAATCCCCGAAATTTCAAAGCCAAAATTATGTGAAATTTGACGAATAGAGTTTTAAATTTTTAAGGAGAATATTTCGAGCCGCTTTTCCGAGGAATTGTGTATGTGTTTGCATGTATGTCGTTTGCACGATTATAAATTAGATGCAATTTTGAGACCTTCGGAAGTTAAACTGCTTTTTATTTCATGTTAGAAACGTTTCGTTATAGTTATTCTATCAAAAAACAGTTACGAGTTCTTTACTATTTACTTTTTCGAGTGCGTTTCGATTGAAAATTCTAAATTTACTCAGTGATGTAATTCTCAGCTAATTAAGTTAACGCTGACCTCTGTTTGCGATCATTGTAGAATCGCGAGGCAAACCTTCGAGGAACTAAATTTACACAATTTACATTCAGAGGACTTTGACTGCAGGTTTTTGTGTCTGTCTGGGAATTAGAAAATGGCTGTCCTTTGAGCCGACAGATCAAAGCTGACTCACAAAAGGCACCAAATGAAAATGGTGCACAAATGTATCGGTTGAATTTCAGCAGAAGAGTCACAGTCATAAACGACCGATGACTGAAGATAAGCCCGTCGTTATTTTATTTCCTCCGTTTCGTTTTAATCATCGGGCCAGACAAAACAATTTATTCTTCCTTTTAAGTGGGTTCACTTGGGAATTTTCTTGTGTTTCCATTCTCGGATTACCCAACAGAAGTTAACCTTTCGAAATGAGACGCCACACTTAAGTTCCGGAAATGTTATCCTCTTTATTTTGGCGGTATATATTCGCATCGGTTTCTAAATAAATTTTCACAGCGTGAAACCCATTTTGAAAATAGGTCAGGAGACTCTTTCAAAAGATTTTTTTGATAACAAGTGGTGGGGTAACTCCCCTTTCAAACGTCGAATAACTAAAACAAATGGTTTTCGCGAGTAAGAAAAAAAAGATAAAAGTCGCCATTTTTAATTAGTTCACTCGAAAAGGTTTCCTTGCCAAAGAAATCCCGTCTGAATGGCAATAAGAGTCAAATCTCTTTTATTGGTGTCCTTGGCAGAAATTCAAATTTTCGTATTTAAAGCATTATCAGGATTTCTTTGTAAACAATTTACAAATGCAAGAATGCATGAGGAGTTTGGAAATTTAAAAAAATGATATGTGTTTGTTTTTTTTTTTCAGGTTGAAAGCGAACCTTTCCGGAGACCCGCAACAGTTCAGCAGTTGAAAAACAGCCGGAAAGTCAAGCTGTAGTCTGAGACGGTGTTAATTCGCCGAAGATGACTCCATTGCTGACACTCGTGACGACTTTATTTGTTAAATTATAGAAAAGGTGGATTTTGTTTGGGGTTTCCAACGAAAGGCGGAGACCTCGCCCTATGTCACGGGGTTTATGTTGGACCCACCCTGGGTTTTATAAGCAAAAAAAAATAACATCCCTCTTAGCTGAATGTTCTTTTGGTGGGGGTGTGCTTTCGCGTAAGGGTTAAAGCTTAATTGTTTCGTAGAATCACTCTCAGGAGATATTCCTTCTCAGGGTTATTTTGTTCCGAAATTTTATCCTTCGATCTTTCAACCTCAGTGGCGAACCGAATTAGATTTAAAAATCCATTAACGTCCACACAACTACACAATGATCGCATTGTCTGGTTGTGTTGTGGTTTTTCCCCGAAAAGCCACAAATGTTAATATCAGTTTTTTTTGTCTCTTTAAAGTATTTCATGTAATTAAGTACAGTATTACTGACCGCTGGTGAAAAGTTTCATAAATGAAAGAAAAGACTCATAAACGTTGGTGCAGCACGAGAATGGCGGATATTTATACGGATTTTATTATTATTTTTTAACGAATAGTATTATTTTTTTTTTTTTTATTTAAACGAGATGAAGTTTTGTGGAATCTAGTGCAATGTGCAGCGCAGGCAATTTGCAGGATTTTCGGGGGATGAACAGGGTGAACGGAAACGGAAAGTCCCACAGGGTGTACAAGATTGTGCTCACGGGAGGACCCTGCGGGGGAAAGACGACGGGACAGTCGAGACTTTCCACCTTTTTCGAAAACTTAGGATGGAAGGTTTTCCGCGTGCCGGAAGCCGCGACTGTGCTCCTGGGCGGCGGGATCAAATTTTCAGACCTCTCCCCAGACGAGGCCATCACCTTCCAGGAAAATCTCCTGAAAACGATGATGCAAATTGAAAACACTTTTTTCACCCTCGGTGAGTTTCCTCTATCGGAATTCGCCCTGAGCAGTAACTGAGTGTATCGTTTCCAACAGGGGAGTCTTGCCCTCAGGATTGCCTAATAATCTGCGACAGGGGCGCGATGGACGCCTCCGCTTTCATTCTCAAGGACAAATGGGAGAACATGATCGCCAATAACAACTGGAACAACGTGGAACTTCGAGACAACAGATACAACCAGATCATCCACATGGTAATTCATTCACTCCGTGTTTTCTAATGTTTCAGCAAAGAACGAATTTTTCAATTAAAAAAAAAAAAGCTGATGCTTTAATTTGGATTCTTTAAAATATACATAGGCTGTCTCGCGCGGGTTAACTCAAACGGGAGTCAAATAATAAAGCGTCAGCAAAACGTTTCTTCGGAAATTTTTTCTCTGACAAATTAACAACCGCGCTCAGCTAAATTCCAACGCAAACAGAAATTCCTTACTACACGCCCTCAGTAAATAGCTTATTATTCTTTTCTTAGCGGGGAAAAAAATTTCCCTTTCGGGTTCTAAAAACGATCACAAAAGCTCGGATCTTAAACATGAAATACTTTAAACATCAAAATGTATAATTTTGTTCTGTTTTTAACTCTGATATATTTTCACACTGCAAATAATACACATCGTGTTATTGTATCTCTAACTTATTATTTTTAGAGAAATTACCCCTTTTTCGGTCTAATGTTAAGCTCCCAGAAGTCGTTGACCCGTTAAGCGGATATACCGTATATATATGTTTGTTCTGTTGTACACTGTAGGGGTTATGACGTATATATACGTCAAATGATTTTTCTTGGTTTATTTAATAATATACGTTGGATTGTTTATGGTAGTAGAGGGAGGGTAGGAGCATTGCAAGATTCAACTTGTGCTCTTTATGAGGTACATACATAAATATACAGTATATAAAGTGTCTTTCATTTTTTCTCTACTCTTCAATGTGTATAAATTACTTTCCCACTTTTATTTCAATATTTAATAAGCTGTAATAAACATAACCTAAAATAATCATAAACCTAAACATAAAATATAAAAAAATTATACAATGGATTTGACGTATATATACGTCAAATGGTTTTTCTTGGTTTATTTAATAATATACGTTCGATTGTTTCTGGTAATAGAGGGAGGGTAGGAGCATTGCAAGATTCAAAATAAGATACATAAAGATACATAAAGTGTCGTTCATTTTTTCTCTACTCTTCAATATGTATATATTACCTTTGTATTTTTATAAGCTGTAATAAACATAACCGAAAATAATAAAAACATAATATAAAAAATTATACAATGGGTAATACGTATATATACGCAAATACGTGGCCACTGCAGGAATCAGAGTTGGATGAGAGGATCGGGATGAGAGTTAGCGATAATTATCGTCTCTTGTAATGTCCAGGTGTCAGCAGCAGTGGGTGCAGAAGAGTTCTACTCGACAGAGGACCACATATGTCGTAGCGAAGGAGTAGAACTCGCCCGAGAGCTCGACTACAGGGCGGCCGCGGCGTGGGTGGGTCATCCGTATTTCGACGTGATCGACAATTCGACGGATTTCGAGACGAAAATGAAGCGGATGATCGAATCGGTGTGCCAGAAACTGGGGATCAACACGGGGGACCGACTGCTGAAGAATTCGAGGAAGCACAAATTCCTCGTGCGGGGCCCGCTCCCGAGCGACGACCACTTTCCGCCCTTCCAGGACTTCGACGTGGTCCACAATTACCTGCAGACGAGCAATCCGAACGTCCAGGCCAGACTCAGGAAAAGGGGGCAGAAGGGGCACTGGATGTACATTCACACGATGCGGAAGCCAAAGATCAAAGACCAGGTGCGTGGCCACTAATCGATTATCGTTTCCGCTCACCTGCGCCCCCACTGTAGCTTTTTTTGTGAAAGCAAAGCGTGACAGAAATAGAAGAGATGCCAGAGGCTGATGGGTTTCGAATAGACTTTATGAAACAAAAAATGAGGGAATCACTCTGTGAAATCTCCAAAGCGTTAAAAAATTATGGTTTGAAATGGAGGAGAGGTTAAGAATGTTTTTTGCGTATTTTCATTTGACGGTTCTCTTTTGCTTGTCAACATCTTGCAGGATGGTAGTTTTCCTGAAACTTGCAGATGATGTAGAAAAATTCCACCCTCACAAATAAACAGATCAATATTTAGGTAAGATAACAACACATAATGTGCCTGCCCTCTCCATTAAAATGAAACTGTTTAAACTTATGATTCACTTAAGACCAATCAAATAAATAAATCAAATCTGGGAAAGTTAAATTAAATTTAATCGGTGCTCTCTATTAAAAAATAGAAAACAAAATTCGACATTTTTCCGAAAACCGTTAACGAAATGACAAAATGGACGCCAAATTTCAAACTTTTGGCGATATATGTCTTTTATTAGGATGTATAGTATCATATTTATATCGTAAAGGATTATTAATAGTTTCCATTAATAATCCTTTTCGTATGTGTCAATTCTTTTAGATCAGTGATGGCCAACCTTTGATAATGTGCGGGCCAAAATTGAGTTTGGTATAATTTCACGGGCCACAACGTATGTGAAAATTAAATATGGATTTTTAATATTAGTTTTTACTCTCTTCTCATCTTCTCTTTTTCTCATTTTCTCTTTTTCTCACTCTTCTCATTTTCTTCTTTTCTCTATGTTCCTGCTCTCACGGCTATTGCCTTTGCCTCTTTTTCCGGCTTTACCCTTTTTACATTTTTATTTAAGCAGTCCTTTTGACTTATATCACCGAATGGATTCGAAAGCGTAAATTTAAAATTTTGCCGAAAGATAATAAAGAATCTCAAATTGAAGTTATTCTAATATTAGAATAATCCCTTATTTAAAAATGAAAATGGACTAAAATCACCAAATACGTATGTGAATATAGGAATAAAAGACCGGGCCACAATCAACACCTTCACGGGCCGTAAGTTGGCCATCACTGTTTCAGATAATAAACAAAATGTTTTACCTTTTCTTTCTCGTCATTTCGCTCATAATCTGCGCTTCCTAAAGAAACCAAAAAAGTGTGCATCAAATAACAGTGTCTAAAACTTACAAAAATGTCAAAAGGGTTCACTTTAACGAAGGCGGTGACTCATAAAATTTTGAAGGGTACTTTAAAAAATTCCAAAAGCTGCACAATTTAATATGGTAATGGTAACATCGGGGCCTCTCCAATGACCCCAAGGGATTCGGCTCTGTCATTGAAGATGGATGGGGTGGTCAGGTGTCCGTCTGTGCTTCCCCTCCCCACGGGGGGAGGATTCGAATCGACCTCTTGAATCTGTCCCACAGTTTTATATTTTATCGGCAGATAATAGAAGTAAGAACCCAGCTCACCCACCGAGACTATCTGAACATCCTGGCGCAGAGAGACGACAGCCATTTCACCATATACAAAAAGCGGCGCTGCTTCCTCGTCAACAATCAGTATTTTCAACTGGACATTTACAAAGAGCCCGCCCACCCCCGCTGCAAGGGTTTGCTGTTCTTGGAGACGTACTCCGCCCTGGACGACGCCGAACTAAAAAAGAGACTACCCGACTTCCTCAACATAGTGGAAGAAGTTACCGGTAACCCGAATTACTCCATGTTCAATCTGTCTCTGAAAGAGGATTGGAAGTCCAGCAACAAGTTTTGCTATAATCTCACCGAGAAAAAAGTGAACGGGTTCAGTCACGTGCCGGAAGGGACGCCCACGGAGAAGGGGGAGTAACACCGAGGTGGGTTGACTCACGCCCTCACCCCTAAACCTGAACAAGCTGAACAGTCTCTGTTTATTTTCTTTCAGGCAGTCGCCCGTCAATATGGCAACAGATTGAACAGCAAGGCAGTGTACTTACATTTTAATGAAATTACGTGGATTTTTATTTATTTTTATTTTTAATCATATAGTTTACTTGTTAGTGCATTTAATGAATTATATGATGATCCTTTTATCCTAAAATTATACTCTTCTATTCTGTTTTTATTTTTTATTTCACTGACCATCGCGTTTGGATTCTGAGTTGTTCCATCACCAATCAGTGATGGTACACTGATGACGAGCTTTATTTCTATTATATCACACTAAAAACTGTTTCTCTCCAAAAAAAGAATTATTTATATTAAAAGTAAAAACATTTAAACAATAAAAGCATATTTGTTTATTAAAAAGAAATTAATTTTTCACATATCTTTAAGGAGTTGTTTTACTTAAGTATTCAAAGATATTAAAAAATGTCCTTTGAATATTTCCTTTGTTTGATGCGTATTATTTCAGAAGACAATTGTATAATTACTCCATTAGTAAATGTGCAGTTCACATCTGTTGCATAATCTGTTGTTTAGAACTTTAAAGAACACAGTTTCATAATAAGACTTATTTTATTGTATTTATTTCCTTTTCCAGTGGAATCTGGAAATAAATTTCATATTTTTCAATAAGGGAAATGAGTTCTATTATGATAAAATGAATCAAAAATGGATTTGATAGGTTTTCTGAGAATTTTCATTAACCGTTAATTTAAAATGGAGGCGAAAGGGGTAAACACCGAAATTAATTGGAGGCTTTAGTCTGGATCTTTTCTCCGGAGAGTATTGATTATGACAATCAATACCGATTTGCCAAAGGGGAACAACAAGTTTTATCGATTGCCGCAATCGATGCACCTCCAGCTGATGGGAATCACGTGCTTTCGCATCTCTGCTTTTCATGCACTCTGCCTCCCGCCATCAAGGTCATCAGCCTCCATTTTCACTCATTTTTTTATACATCGCACATGACACGAATGAATATTGTTAATTAAATCAGGTTGGATTTTCCAGGGATGACGATTGAACGCGTTTATCTTTTGTTTGGTCGCCGTTAAATTTTGGAGTTTGACTCTATGGTATTAAAAATTTGAAGAAAAATGCATATCACCGTCTGCGTAAATTTAAAAAAAAAATGGCAGTTGACTCAACGGGGGTTTTATACATCTCCCTGAAATTATTCTGGATTTATTTCACCCATAATTTCTTAAAGCTTCCCTGTTGATGATATTTTTTCCCCCTTCGTGTCAATCTGAGGCCTTTATTTTCCATTTATTAATTACAATAATATACAAAACAAATACGCACTGCTCTATGGTTTTCCTACATTTCTATTGATTCTTTAAATAATTAATAATATTCTATAACAGGTATTAAGTTAATATCATGAATTATTAATTTTGTATTGGTTTCATGACGATCACTTCCGTAACAAAAGGCAGGAGTTTGAAGCACATACTCCGAATATTATCAGATAAGAGTTAACGTGATCGTGCAGATGGTGGTGCTCTTGATACAAATTGAAATGAGTCATTTCTGGAGGGTAAGAAAGAAGCCCCTTTGCTTCCAACTGCTTTTTTTGTTTTTTTCTTTTTTTATGAGGAAAAGTGAAGTTTTGAGCTGGAATTTTCCACGCATAAAAGGCATTCAACATCCCGTGAAAAAATATGTTCGTGCTATACGCTTGACCTTTTTTTCCTCCCTTTCTTCTTCTTGTCGTCATTTGGAGGAAGGGGAGAGAATAAAAGCGGAAATGATGTTACCGCCACTGAATGCAAGCGAACTGCTGTGCACCACCGGTCCCGGTTATAAATGAGATAACTCCTTTTTATCGTGGATCACTTTTTTTTTTGCAAAACTTACATAAAAACAATTTATGAACGAAACCTTTTAAATATGCCTCGAAATTAATGTATACAAAAAAAATACAAATATTTCTCTGACTTCGATTTGAATTATATACTCTGTTGTTAACTTTTGACTGACAACTTTGTGTAAATAATATTCGGTTCTAATCTCTGTGAATTTGAATAAAATTCTGTATATTGGTTTAAAATAAAAATGGCGCCTAAAAATTATGAATTCGTTAAAGACAGAACGAATGATTTTTGTTTTCGTATTAAAAACTGCCCTTAAGATGGCTGAAACAGTTATAAGTAATGAATAATACAATGTAAATGATATATACAATATAAGTAATAAGTATAAATGAAAGAGTTATACACTTTCAAATTCAGATGGTGTCTCATCGGTTTGTTTAAAATTTCAAATTTCAAACTGAAATACAGTGTGGCAAATTCTTGTTTTATTCATAAATGTATAGGAGAGTTTCTGGGTATTATTTTCTTGTCGTCATTAGCGAAAGGTGTCCATGAATGAATGCACTGAGCTGCGACCAAACACTGCATTCACAATTCCACCCTCCATTTTTTGAATTACCGACTCAAAACAAATGGATTTTATGCTCACAGCTGCACTGCAAAGCTCTCATTGTATTTACTGAAGGTCTGCTCGCCATTGCTTTTCATTTTCCCCCCGTCTCACCGCAACGTAAGGCTCCTGAGCACAATTATACCTTTTCCTAAAATAAACAAAGATTATCCGTTTCCCTTAGTTGAAAGGGATACAGTTCGGGGCATCGCCGAACAAAGGGGAAGAAAGCATTTCTCTCTCTCCTCCCTGACACTCCGGCATTAAAGAGCAGGGAAAGCAGGTGGATGGTGGTTGGAAAAGCGGGAGTTGTAAGGTTTTGACGGATTGACGTGTGACGTTGTATTGGGCGCGCATGTGCGACACCGGCGATCGATATTACTAAGAACGTGTCCATAAACAATTCAAAATATTATCAAGTTATTCTTTTTTTCTCTTTTTTTATTTTTGTTTTATTTTATTTATTTTTTTGTGTTGGAGAACATCTCGGGTTGATGGCGACGTGCCGCGAAGCCTCCCAATCAGGTGAGAACTCACTTTACACCGTCAAATTCTCTCCCTTTTCGAGAACCCCCTTTACTACTACCATAAAAACCGTTTCCCCACTCGTTTTCGCCTCTTTCGCGTTAACTTCCCTTCATCCATTCAGTGCGGTTCACTTAAATAGAACCCAGTTCTCAGTTCCTTAAAAACTCTAACAGAAATACAAAACGGGATCTTCGAGGAAAGGCCCGTAATTCGTCGCGTTTGTTTGTTTGTTTTGGTTAACGCCGTTGGTAAGACAACCAAATGAGACTCCATTCGTTTTCGGGGCTCAAAAGAAACCTCAGTGTGTTTTTATAACAAAACTGGCAGTGTTTTGCCGCTTCCGTGGGTTTTCGATTGTCATTCGATAAACTGTTTTAATTAAAGTATCGATATTTGCAACTGATTCGATATCTCGATTGTCGATGTCGTAAAGTGGACAGTTTGTGGATTTGAAAATGTGCGAAAAACGGTTTATGTATTTTTCACATTTCAGTTTTACATTTTTAAAATCAATTGACATTTGATTTTAATCAACAAATAAGGAAATTCAACAAATTCCTTCGATTTCCTCAGCAGGTGAACATTGACGCAAAGTGGTAATACCATAGACGTTAACAATGTCAAACGCTCTTTTAACTCCTTTTTAACACACCGATGCTTTGATTTCTTTGAAAACGTATTATATTTACTGTGGGATGTCTTCCCAACGAAAGAATGCCTCAAACTGCTTCGTTTTTATCGTTTACAATTAAAACAATTAATGAGGTTAACTCTCTTCATGGCGGGAATGAAAGTTATAAATTCAAAATGGCGGTTGCGATTCATTATTTATTAAAATCTGCACCGAAAATCAGATTGATTTTTAAAGCTTTTAAAACATTTTCCAACATTTGGAGTAAAGAATTTGGAAGTTAATCTTATTATTTTTACTCAGAGGTAATAATGAAGTTTTACTTTTGAGAATTATTTCCCTTTCGAAGGGTTTTTTGACCTTTTGTGGGTGTAAAGCAGCCCTCCAACTGTGACCGTTAAACTTTTGGATCACATTTTCAGGTTTCTCAACCGATTATGTTAATTTGAAAGTGTGAGGTCTCGAAAATCCAATTCTATGTCATTCACTCATTATGTTTTGGTGGATAATTTCGATTATATCACATTCAGGTTTGCAAAGTTTGGTTTATTTATTTTTTGGAAATTATATTTGATCGAGATTCGTTTTTTTAGAATGCAGTTTGGGGTCGTCTCGACTGTTACTTTGAAATGAGTTCATCATTCGTGTTAAAGGCAGTTTGGAAGTGAGATTTGAACAGCAGAAGACACAAAAGTCAACAGACGGTTATGAAAAGAATGAATTACGTTTTCTTAATGTTTTCTAAAAGCAATTTTCGAAAAACAACGAAGAAGAGGTGATTTAAGAAAGACGAATAGAATTTAAACGTTTTTGTAGAAACGTTAAAATGCTCGTGTGTGTCGGGGGTTGATTTCGCAGCAACCCCCACATGGCAGGAGTTGGCTCACTCACTACTAAAAAGGGTAATTGGCAGTCAGGGAAGTGCGCATGCGCAGTTTTCACACTTCCTCCCGATCGATAACTCAAAAACTATGTTTCCACACTTAATCTTTCTGACATTTTCCCCCACTTTCCCTTTTGTTTATCATTTTTCTTTTTCTTTTCCTTTGTTTATAATTTTTATAACTTTGAGGATTTTTACTACCGCGAGTTTTTCTAATGAAAAACACATAAAAACGAAGTTGGAAATTATTACGAAGATTGGGGATGAAAATGACGGTTTGAATTTATGTCATTTTATGTGTTTTCTGCGATTTTGTATAAAATCTTCTTTTGGGATTATCTTTCTTTTGAAATATTATCTTTGGTTTATTGGTTTGTGCTTATTGTTTATTTTATTTGTTTATTTTATTTGTTTATTTGTTTATTTTTATTATGTTATTTATTGAATTTATGTTAAGTTTTTTATTTAATTTTTGTCATGTTTTTTAATTAATTTATGTTATGTTTTTTTACTTAATTTGTTTTTTTATTGAATTTTTTATTTTTTTTATTTAATTTATGATTTGTTTTTTACTTAATTTATGTTTTGTTTTTTATTTTATTTATGTTCTGTTTTTTTATTTAATTTATGTTAGGCTTTTTATTTAACTTATGTTATGCTTTTATTTATTTTATATTATGTTTTTTATTTAATGTATGTTATTTATTGAATTTATACTATTTAACATTAGGTTTATTTAGCTTTTAAATTTATATTTAACTTATTGACTGTTAAGATTTTATTTAATTTTTATTTTGATATTTATTTAATCTATGTTACTTAATGTTTTGTTCATTTAACTTATAATTTTATATTTATTTTATTGACTGACTATATTTTATTATGATATTTAATCTATGTTATTTAATGTTTTGTTTATCTAACTTATAATTTCATATTTAATTTGTTAATTCTGCATATTTTATTTACTTTAAAAGTTATAACTGTTTATCTTTGGATCTGTACATAATTTATAACTTTGTTTTCATTGTTGCTTATACTCCATTAATGGCCGAGATAGGGGTAAATTATTAAAAGTAAATAAAATTTATAACTTTGAGGATTTTTACTACCGCGAGTTTTTGTAATGAAAAACACATAAAAACGAACTTGGAAGTTATTACGAAGATTGGGGATGAAAATAACGGTTTTGAATTTATGTCATTTTATGTGTTTTCTGCGATTTTGTATAAAATCTTCTTATGAGATTATCTTTCGTTTGAAATATTGTCTTTGGTTTATTGGTTTGTGCTTTTGCTCTCCGTCCAGAAGAACCGCAGATTTTATTTTCAGCACTTATTAAATTTGAAAATCTCCTCCCTCATTTAAATTCCACCCCTTTTTCCATATTTAACGCTTAAATTATTATGTGGGATATTATAATGAGGATGGAATATTATTAAATTTGGGTTAATAAAAATATTTAAGGAGTTTTTTTAGTATTGACTTTGGGGAAAGTGCATTAATTAATTGATGATTTATTTCTGTTTCAGATCGGTGACCCCCGTGGAATTTGAAATGGCGGTTCGCAAACCGAGACTCAAAATTGCGTTCGTTTCCGGTTTTTCGACGGCGAAGCAACCGAAACATATCCGCGATTATGTGCGCGAATCATTTCGAAACGGCGAAAAAACTGATAAAATCACCGGGTTTTTCCGCTGTACTCGCGAAACGGTATTTCCCCGCCTTTTTTTCTCGTGATTTTAAAAATTTAAATTAAGAAAAATAAAAAATCTGTCGAGAATGCCTTATCTTGTGATGTTTTCTAAATTTCCTATTTGTTTCTTCTTTGAAAATGTGGAGGAGACTCGCAATGGAGGAAAGCGGAAAAGTGCGTCGCGGGAAAGACGGAGATAGTCCTGACATCTAGTGGAGTCTGATAAAACTACAAAGAAATCTAGTCGGTAATGTCGCCTTTTGTTTGAACTTCTCTCAGTGCCCGACAGATGTCGGAGAATTACGAAAACTTTTTCACTTTTGTCGGTTAAAAATGAATAAAATTTTAACGACAAAATTCAAAAAAAGAAAACCTTAATTTTTAATGAGAATATTACTACTCTGTAACCGGAACTGAGATTCCATTTTTAACACCCTTTTTTAAAATTACTCTACTATTCTTGATAGTTATGTGTAATAAACTCTGAATATTGTTATATAATAATAATAATTAAAATTAATTAATGAATACTAATTAATAAACTGTGTTTAATAGAAAAATAGAAATTAAATTAACTTATACTCCGATTAAACTAACTATAAGGCAAATTTGGTTCTTGGAAAAGTTGCAATTAGACTTCAAAATTTAGGTAAAAAATGAAGCGACCATAGAGAATGAAAACCATAGAGTTACCGAAAAGATGTGTAATAAATTAAGTAAATCATTGTTTCAAACGAAATTATTCGAAATACCAAAATGATTAAAATTTTCCAGTTTTTGGAAATATTGAAATTTTTAACTAATTGGAATTTTTTTTTCCAGTTTAGATGTCATTCCAGCGAGCTCCAAAAAAATGAAATTCTGAATAATAGTGAAAAGAGTGCAGATACTTATGCGAAAAATGTGACGGGACGTCGTCTTAAAAAAAAAAAAAAGTCAAAATCTAGTCGAAATTCTAGTCGAAATCTCCCGAGTTATGGTGATACCAAGTGCAATAGAAAATTCATTTTAAATAACGGATCACTCAAAGCTTCATATGGAAAACATGGGCGAACTGGTCGAGCACCGCGACTTAGAAGAACCGATACCCATGGAAGCCGTTGATTCGCCCGCGGAGAACGCGCAGGTCTCCGAACGCCGCGAACGGATCTCGCCGGAGCACGCGGTCATCGTCTCGGTTCGAAGCGAACGTCCTCCGTGCAAAGACGACGAGCAGGAAGTCTTATCGGTTATCGTCTCGCCGCGAGCTGACTCGAGGGACTCCGAACTCCTGTCGCCGACCTCCGCCAGCATGATCGACGCCTCAGAGTTCCGGATGCAGTCTGAGCCGACCTACCAGACCCTCACCAGCATGGTGGACAGGGGCATATCCCCCGCGGGACTCAGCCCCAACTCCTCCTACGCGACACTCACGCCTCTGCAGCCGCTGCCTCCGATATCCACGGTCTCTGACAAGTTCGCATACGGGCACGCGGGCAGCGTGTCCGGCTCCTTCACGGTCATGCAGAACAACCTGAGCCTGGGCTACGGCTACGAGAAGATGGGGGTGTCTCCGCACTACTCGACCCCGGCCCTGGGCCTGGGGATCCCGCACTCGCCCCTGTCTCCGCAGAGCCCCTACAGCCAGGGGCTGCAGTCCCCGCAGAAGAGCATGTCCCCGACGGGGTACGAGTCGCCCAGCTACCAGAGGACGCTCGCGGGGGCCGCAGAGCCCGGCGCTGAGCCCCCCGTCGGGCTCTCTGCACTCGCCGGTGAACTCCACCATCCACTTTGGTGGGACGCCGACGAACCTGAACGGGATCTCCGGGATGGCGGGGCACAGCACGCCGCTGTCGCCCCAGCACTCGCCGAACATGGGAGTGCAGAGGGAGATGGTGGAGTCGCCCTCGCCCCCCGAGCGTGATCCACAAGCCTCCCCAGGGGAAGGCCATCCAGAACGAGATGGCGGTGAACGTGGTGTTGAACACTCCGGCGACGTCCGAAGTGGAGGAGATCAACACGAAAGAGCTCGCCCAGAGAATAAGCGCGGAGCTGAAGAGGTACAGCATCCCCCAGGCGATATTTGCTCAAAGAGTGTTGTGTCGGTCGCAGGGGACTTTATCAGACTTATTAAGGAATCCGAAACCCTGGTCGAAGCTCAAAAGCGGTCGGGAAACATTCCGAAGAATGTGGAAATGGCTGCAGGAGCCGGAGTTTCAGAGGATGTCTGCGCTGCGGCTGGCCGGTAAGTTTCTCTCTTACTTTTCTTCGTCTTTTGGTTAACCCTTTCTTACAGTGTGGGGAGACGTCGGCTCTATTTACAAAAAAAAAAACTATTTATATTGAGGGTAAGTCAAAATCGCGTGGACCATTTTTTTTTACTGCAATCATTGGAAATACCGAACTTTTTTCGGGAAAAGCCTTAAAAGGAAGAGTGCGAATTCGGTTTGTGTAATATCCCACTTTTG
>JAQIBA010000153.1:0-24758 GCA_028293925.1 Brueelia nebulosa | reverse complement strand
AATATAAATAGATATTAAAAGAAGTGTTCTTAAAATGGAGAAAATTATTCATATTAAAAAGTGTCTAATGATGGAATTAAATAATAAGAAATCTCAATAGAGCGGACGAAACTCTATTTATGTTTCATCCCCTCCCGCGAAAGGTTGAAATTTTGACTAATTCGAACCAACCCCGACTGTAAGAATTAATAAAAAAACATAAAGTTCTGTCTCTCGTTTAAAATTTTACTACGTATTTAAATATTATTATTTTAATTGTTTAAGGGATTTCATTCCTCATTCAAATAAGCAACCCTTCGCAAAAGGGGTGCATTTCTCTTATATTAAACTTCAAATTTTAAAAAGAATTTTTTCCTTTGGTAAAAAATAAATAAGGAGAAGTCGTTGTTCTTCGATTTCATCCGAGAAACCGCCCCCGGGGGCCTCACCCCCCACCCCCACCCCTCTACCCCCGACTTCCCCCTTTGTTTTCTTCTCCTTTTTGTGTCACCGGTAATTCGATTAAACTCTGAGCAATTGTTTGACTTTGTTATTATAACATCTTTCGAAATTTGCATACCTTTCGCTTTTTTAGCTTCTCGGGGAATATCGAGGCCCCCTCTGAAGCAGACCTTCGCTTCTCACCCCTCAGTTCCTTCTCTCGTTCTGACGGATCTTTTTTTTTTAAATTAATTATTTTCATTTCGAACCGCAACAGCCGTCGATTTAAGTTTTTATTAATTTAGAAAATGAAGTCGGGTTATCGTCACAGAGAGGAGAAAACTAGGGGCAATCACAGTTTCGAATATTAATAATTATGTTGAGTAATTTGCCAACCGTTAGCTATTATAAACATATATAAAGCTACAATAATGACTACAGCTAAAATAGTACAATATAATACTATACTACTACAGCTACTGTAAATATATATAAAGCTACAATAATAGCTACAGCTAAAATGCTAAAATATAATACCTATAGCTACAATGCTACTATAAAACATATATAAAGCTACAATAATGACTACAGCTAAAATAGTGCAATATAATACTATACTACTATAGCTACTATAAACATACATAAAGCTACAATAATAGCTACAGCTAAAATGCTAAAATATAATACTATAAATACTGTAGCTACAATGCTCTTTACACTCTTCTGTTCTTGTAAGTAAAAAGAGAAAGCAAATACAATCATATGAGAGTGCTATTGGGGGCAAACAAATCAGTCAATGTGGTTGTGACAAGTTTGTTTTCGGGGGATGAAAATAATTGACCGAAAAGTTACGTACATTTTTTAAAAAAAAAATCCCTCTCGCATTCCTGATGACACCAAACTCACCCTAATGCGGGTTCACTCACTGAGAATATGAAATATAAATTTAGAAAAACATTTTGCCTCCAAATTGAAGGACATTATGTAAATTTGTACTCAATCAAAAAATGGGGAGCTCCGTTTCCGGCCGACATGTTTTACATGGATTTTTTATGTATTCGGGGGTTTCATCCGGAGACTTTAACGTTTTTATTGTTTTTGAAACGGTCCTTTTTGAGTTATTCGATGTACGGAAATCGGAATCGCTTTGATATTCGAAATTCAAGATGGCGGAATTTGCAGAAAATTTGTTTCTGTTCATATACATTTTCGGGGGTTTTCTGTTCTCTCAAATTTTAGGTACATTTTATGAGTTTAACCTGTCAATTGTTCTTTGGTAAATTGTTTCGGTTTTTTTTCGAATTCCTTTCAATTGCCTTTAAAATATCGTCCGGTTTTGTATTTCGAAAATTTTCCTCTTCGGACTGCTTAAAATTTTTATCTGAAGTTTGGGGCATTCGGCTGAGAGTCCTGTATTTTAATTCTTAAGACTTAATTTTGTGGGGAATCAGTTTTTCAAAATGGCGGTATGGCAGAAGCGGAAGGAGTCGGGGAGGAGAAGCGAAATGAAAATTCTACGCCGGGCGTAAAAATCGATTAAAAAATTGATACAGCTTCCTCTCGAAAATGTTTTAAAAAAAAAGTAAGAGAAAAAGCATTTTTCGGGAAAGGGAAAAAGCAAATGCGCCTGCGGTGGAAAACTCTTTCGTGAAAGGCTTGAAGCCGGAATTTTAATCAATTTGGGAAAGTCGCCTATTGGCCTGGGCGTGTTTTCCCGGCTCAGAGGCGGAGTTACGCTGGGAGTGTCTCCATCCTTTTTCCTTTTTATTTTGCCAAATGCAAATGAAATAATTAAATATTTGCGAGTTGCGTACGGGAGTAAAGAATGCGACGTTTGTTCATTCTGAATTATATTAAAAAATTTTTATCATTTTTATCAACTTCGTCAGAGGGCCATTAAATCATTGTTTTTTCCCCGAGGGGTGTGTTTTGTCTTTATCGGAAAATTTTGAAACAGCCTCAGGGAGGGAGACTTCCGCCGCAGATAAGCTTTCCCTGGGAAATTATGCTATTGGCTGATTGCGCTTCCGGTTGTGAGAACTGCAGTGGCAGGAGACAATTCAAAGCCATGATGTCGTGGCATTGAACCTGGAGCAACAAGTAGCGAGGGAACCAATATACGGATATATCTGATTTCTATATCGGACGTTGCATCAAGTGGTGTTTGCGCCAAGGGGGGGTTCGAATATTTCCGGGGTGATGTGCCAACTGTCTTCTGCTTTGGAGGAGACATTCATTAAAGACAATGAAAATGTAGATCAGTGGGGTACCAGTCTGAAGGTTAAAATATCCAAAATCCATAATCCAATTGTGGGCGTAGTGGAAATCTATGCCGATGTCTTTCTTTGCAGTGAAAATCCATGGCCGCTTGTGTATGGCACGCAACAGGTTGGCTGCTAGTATCCGAAACCTATACCCTTGTTTAGTCCGATAATGGAAAGGCGATATACGAGTCACTTCTTTATAGACTGCACTCAGCACCAAGATTGAGATTGCTTTGTCAGTTTGACAGCAGCCTTGAAGAATTCATCAATAACTCCTATTTCGCCCTTGAATGAAACAAGAGGGTGAGTTTCCCTCCGGAGAAACACAGGGGATGAGACCAAACCCAAGAAGAAACCGTCCATGTCCATATTCAATATCCTCTCCTTAAAACTCTTCCCAATTCCCAATCTTTTCTCAGCATTAAAAGGAACATTTATAAATTAAAGATACACCTGAGGGGAGGAGTCCTCACCCCTACCGGGAACGACCTTGCGAAGGGTTCTCATAAAGGGAGGAAAATTAAAAAAAGTTTTCCACGAGTTTTCACAAAATTAATCGGACGTTTTCCTCTCTATAAGGAATCCGTAGTCTTTTTCAGCAATAAAGGTATCGAACGACTTATATTCCGCTGGCAACGTTCGCGCTAAAGTAATTCATTGGGGGAAAGTTGTTTTAAGATATTCCGCGTCATTAAACATTCGTTAAACGAGCGTCAACCGCTTTTGGTATCTCTTTAAGAGATTGTTTCATTGTTGGTGAAATTTTTCCGGGTGGGGGTTTTTCTTCGGTGGAAAGTTTTCACGTGTAAGCAGAAGGAAATGTCGGAGGGAAACTCATTATGAGTGCTGATTCAAAGATTTGAAAAGTATATAGGGGTGGATGCTGATGAAGAGATAAAAAGAAGTTTTGAGTTTGCACGTGTCAGTAGAAAAACACGACAAGAAAGTTTTTCCCTTTTTCAAGTGGGGAATTTCGGTCAAATATTATTAATGGGAAAGGCTCGTGTGGAGTAAAAGAAAACTTGGAATGCGGGCAAGGGGCGGAGGGAGGGGATGGGGCTGGGGGGTGGAAGGGCGGCTGGTGTGGGGGTAAGTAAAAGAGGAAGAAGAAAAGGAGGCCTGGTAGAGATTATCGAAAATCTATTCAAGACGACAAAAACTCTCTTTGCAAAGCTCCCGTGCCCTTTATAAGCCCAGACAAACCTATGATTTCCCGGATTCCCTGTCCTGCTTCTTTCTTTGTGTGCTTTGCAATTTCAACTTTTTCTTTCTTCTTCACGTTCATCTAGTAATCGGTAATCTTTTATTATTCCGATATTAATTCTGGCGATGACTAACTGCGCAGGATCTCTGCTCGAATAAAAAATGTCCTCTTATCCCGAAGCAGAAGACAGAAGCTGCACAAAGAATGCTGAGAAACAGAGTATTAACAGCTCACATACAGTTTCAGTGTTACAGAATGTCACAGCAGCAGTTGTTTTTGGTTGCAAAAAGAGAAATAAAAAATAAAATGAACACTAATTTTGGTTATAACACTGAATTATCACAATTTTGAACTTTATGAACTTAAGTATAACACTCAATTCATTTAAATTACTTCACTGCAATTAAATTACAATAATGTCTAATCACTTTTTTTCGGGCGCATATAAAAAAGCAACTACATGTTTTACCTAAAATTCTTTCCCCGCAATAAACGCTCTCAACTAATGAAAAGCAATACATAATAATATAAATACAATACACATATTTCCTTTATCGCAGGTTGTAAAGGATTATCGATTTTAACTTATACATTTTAACTATATATTTTTACTATTTTAACTATATTTTAACTATTTTACTATTTTAACTATTTTAACTATATACATTTCTAAACTTCATATGCAAAAAAAATAAGACAGATTTTGCCGATGTATAAAATTATCATAAAACTGATGAATAAATGAGATCTTTGGAAAGTAAAACTCAGTATAATAAGTCAATAATAAATAGTAAGTATATATACTAAAACCAAGTGGGTAAATATGCTTAAAATAATTAAATAGATATACATAAAAGAAACCCGTAAGTACATGTACAAAATAAACAAGTAAATATACATAAAGAAACAAGTAAATAAATATGTATAAAACAAACAAGTAAACATAAAGAACTAAGTAAATAAATATACATAAAATAAATAAATAAATAAATAAATATACATAAAAAAACAATACATAACAAGGAATCTTCGCGAACCTTGCGCTAGATTAATAAATAATAGAGTAATAAATATAAAATTAAGATAAAATCGAAATAAGGCAGCACAAAATCAAAATAAATTCTAAACGTCAGTCATTTTCACTTAATTTATTTATCTGCGCAGATAAAATTCCGCACGGGATGAAACAGACCAAGTCTTTGTGCATTTTTTGCTATAAATAAATAATTGCAATAAGAAAAGCTCAAGTATGACAGAAATGCCGGGACTAAGAAAGATTTTCAGAAATAAAACTTTCTTTTTCAATTGATCGTTGAATAATAATCGCTCTCTCCTCCACCGAGATTGGGGTTTGAACCGAACATGAGTATGAGGGGGGTTGAAAGAAAACCTCTAAGGGTGAGAAAAGTGAGGGAGGGAGACCCGTCGAATCTGCTAAATAGCTTAATTTATAAAATCCAGCCGACTTTCTTTTCCGGGAAATAAAATTTTTTTTTTCCTTTTTTTATATTCTTAGAAAATTAATTTTTTATTAGCGCCTAAAAAGCAAATAAATTAAAAGTGCCTTATTTTAGAATAAGCGACAGATTAAACGTGATTTTAAATGAGTTTTTCGGGAGGATCCGAAAAAGTGAACGAAGGGGATGGAAAGGGTGGAGAGGGTGAGTGAAAAATAAGGGAAACATTCAAACAAGACTTACAAAAAATGTATTAAACTTGGAAGTTAATTCTAAACTCGGCTTATTTTGATTTGTCGTATCCGAGATGAGGGAGGGCGGAGGGATGGGGTTGGGAATATAAAGCTCAATTTGATCTCTTTTTCGAATTTCCTTTACAATGGAAAACTACCGGCGTACAATACAGTTCACCTCCAGGCTCATTTCCTCATTTTTATTCCATAATAAACTTTTTTCTATGTGTACGTTCTGATTAACTTCCCCGGAAGGTCTGGAGGAGGAGCCTTTTGTTGCTTTCCCTCTGCGAGAAGACATTCCCATTTATTTAAATGTATCGTCTGCTCTCCCCTTTTGTCTTCACACAACAAAGCCAACCCTCAGATTGCGGACTTTCGGGAAAAGACACTCGGAAATTCGAAAGCATTCGAAGTGAGAATTCCATCGAAAGTCGCCTAATAAACAGGAGAAAGAGGAAAAGGGAGGAAAAATAATAAGGTCAATTTGAGGTAGTTATTAGCAAGAACCCTTAGGAGTGAGGGGTGGTTTCGCCTCGGTGATTATATCAGCTAAGTGGTGGCTGACTAAGTGCCTGCCCTCGTTTGAGGAAATCACTTTCCTGCCGAGTCTTAGTGATTTTTATTTTAAAAACCCTCCCCCCCCCCCCCGGAGGGAGGAGACGAGGGTTGATCCGGGGTGGGGGACTCGGAGGGTGCAAATTAAACGTCGAAAGGGTTTACCTGAGATATACATCAAGCCGTTACAATTCGATTTCGATCGTAATTGATATCAGCCCTCAAAACGATTCGTCTTTTTCCGGATAGTCAACCGCCATTTTGAATTATCTCGGGGAAATGCATTAGATAAAGAAATTTGTCAAAGAGGGAGGCGGATGGAGATGAGGATAAAGGGCGAGGAGTGGTTTTTTATTTTGTTTTCTTCCAATCTGTTTTCAAAGTGGACCCCAAAGAAGGGAATATAGTGAAGGTGGTTCCGTTGTGAATCATTTCGACTGTTTTCCCGTTTTTCCTTTTTGCCGTTGAGATTAAAATTGAGTTCGAAGAGTGTGTTCGAAAAAACTTCAAATAGCAGCGTTAATATTACGACATTTTACGATTCAGGCAATAAGAACACATAAAAAAATTATGCTAATCATTTTCAAATAATAAGAATAATATAATTTTGCCTCTATTTCGCTAGTGGGCATTAAAGGGTTAATGATACAGTCTTTTGAACCTATGGAGTTACATAAACAACAAAAACAAATAAATACATACATACAGTACACTGCATTGATGTTTGGAAGTAAAACGTGAAAAAAAGAACAACTAAAAAGTGACATAGAACAGATACTAATTGGATACATAGATAGATAAATAAATAAATAATTACATAAATTAACAAACAAGTAAATAAATAAATATTAAAATCAGAAACAGATAAAAGCACTAAAAGACTTATTAAAAAGAGCTTACATAGGATGTCACAATTACAAGAAAAAAAATAAAATAAGATTAAAATAGAAATAAAATAACAAGGTATAAAAAAATTAAATCAGCTTTTAACGGTTTCTGATTTAATCATTTTACAAATTACTTAAACAATTTTTTATTAGGTGACAAAGTGGTTACAAAGAAAAATACTATCGCATGAAATGTCTAAAATTGTATTAGGAGAGGTCTAAAAAATGAAATCAGTAATTATTAGAACGTTAATGCTAAAAATGACGTAATTTGGGCCTAAACTTTCACGTTTTTGAAAAATCTGACTGTGTGATTGGCCATCTTTCGCAAAATGCCAACAGAAAAGATTTACAATTTGGCAGAAAATTCCTTTTTCGAGCGAAGAACAAAAGTTTATTCGTTTCGGACAATCTCTTTGATATAAAGTTTGTTTGAAGTCCCTCGTGAAAGCATCGTGGGAAATCCGCACTTGGCTTTTGTTCTTTTTTTTCTCCTGCTTACACCTCCCCCGAATTTTTTTCGCATTAAGATTTTCCCGTTTTCCCTCCGCTCTAATGGATGACTCCAGAGTTTAAAAAATTCCTCCGTCGTATGGGGAAAAGGACTGCCTCTGTTTCAGTGGCCGATTTCCTGCAAATGGAAGCGACCGTTACGCGGAGGGAACGGAAGTGAAGGAACTTAAGTTTTTCAAATTGCAAGGAAACGGAGGAGGGGTGGAGTGTTGTTCTCAAAATGATGAATGACTCCATCTCGACACAGATTCTCCATTAATTCGGTGCTATATGACATGACTTGACAAACCATCAAGAGTCAAATCGTTTCAGATTAAAACGAGAGCCTCGAAATGGTGCCCTCGAAAAAAAACTCACTTCCACCCTCCTTCGGCCCGCCTCCCCTCTCCTTCGGCACTCAACCTCAGGGTTGAATTCGCATACGAAGAGATTTACTCAGGATATGTTTGAAGAAGAAAGTGATGTTTATCTATCTTTTATCATTTGGCAGTTGGTTGGGAAATTGAAATTTGGTTGTGTCATTTCTTCTCTTTTTGCTTCCCCCCCCTCCCTCCCCCGATTGTCCTTTTTTATTTCTTTTCCACGAGGATTTCGCGTCCACATCAACAGGGTTTTCCTCCACTTTTTACGCTTCCCAACTACCCCCTAAAATAGTCATACTGACTATGAAAGATTCGAAAACTTATTGGCACTGTATATATACAGTAGCGCTCAAAAGTATTTTGACAATACACAATTTAATGGTTTCTTTGTTGATTATTTTACTATAAGATTTTATTATGTATTATTTAATTATCAATACTATTAATAATATATTTGTGGCATTAAAATAACAAAATATACAAAACATAACATTCTTTTCAGTCGTCTGCTTTTTCTTTAATACTCTTACTTAGTTCTATTATTTATTAGAATAAGTTAATATAATATAATATAATAATATAATATATTACTCTATTTTGGCCACATAAGGCATTAGAGTTGATGGCTACAGTTCAATTTTCCTAATGAGTGGCCCATTAGTAGTTTTCAACTATACTTTTTTTTTCTTTTTTATAAATTGTTATACTATTATTAGAATAAGTTCTATTTTTAATTAGTATTAATTCTAAAGATAAATCTTTGTTTCTTCTGTTATTTAATTAATATTTAATTAATGTAAATGTGAACTATTGAAAGCCAATGAAATTTCACTTTGTCACTTTGTGAGTAACTCTTACGGGTGGAAAATATAAAAAATCTTATTCTGTAAAATTACTTTTGAGCGCTACTGTAAGCCTAAAGTGAGGGTAAAGACCGAAAAACAATCCAAAATGCTTCTGTGAAACCGAAACCCTCTTCAAAAGTAATTGCAGTCATAAATGTTTTGTCTAAAAACAGAGGGAAATTCGAAAGAAACAAATGAATATTACAAAGACACCCTAAAATTAAAAAAAATAAAAACTGCACAAAGTCAATACGTTTTTTATATCCACCCCCGATAAGGAGATGAGATAAACGGTACGACCCCATTAAGTACCATAAAACATAAACGGCAAAAACAAATAAATGTCATCACGAAGCCGGGGAATCCCCCGAGTCTAATTACAAAATTACGCTTGTAAAATTCATTTAGAAGAGTCAACCACCAATCATCCTTCGGGAATTACCTTCAATTACCGGCGAGTAATTAATCGATTTCCGGGAGGGAGGCCAGGGACGGGGGGATGCGGGGGGAGGAAAAAGGGGGCGGAAACCGAGTTCAAGTCCTCGACAAAAGAGAGGCTTCCCCGTAAAAAGTCTCTCTTAGATAACAGCAACGGCTCGGAATTAGTGAAATGAGCTATGAACAACGATAACATTAGTGATTTCCTTTTAACTTGAACAATTTTAAACTCGTTTGCATGTTGCATTAAGTAGACACATTTCCCGTCTGGTGACACGTCCGCATAATTTTTTTTCTCGTATTTGAGAGTCCCTTAAATGCCCGAAATTTCCCGCTCTTCCATAACGGATTTATCTTCCGCCGGAAGTTGGAGGCCGATGTTGGTCACTGTGATTAAGTTTGTTCAGCCTTGATTAAGCACCGTACATTAGACCTTAATAATTTAATTTCTCGTTTTCAAATGATTAAATACACGTTGTTGAGTTATAGGGGGCTGTTCCCTTATTAGCGAAAACACCCTTCATTTTGTAGTCAGACTTGAATCGGGCTAAAATAGCTTCCCTGATGGAATAATAGAGCAAACAGGGTTGTGAAATTAATCAGGAAGTGAGATCATGATAAGTACGGTCCCATAACTCAAGGAATTTTTAAGTGAGCCCAAAAGGCTGTCGCGGGCACTGATATTCAAGAGATTATATCTGGAAATGGTCCAATTTATGGAGGAATTTTTTTAGTCCCGGGAAAGACTTAAGAAGCAAAATGGAGAAGGAAACGGTCATTACAATATTCGAGAATCGCTTATGAAGCAGGTTTAACACCACTAAAGGTCACTGCTTTCGCCTCCATAACTACTTTCACCCTCGAAACACACCCCAAACTTCTTTTTAATGGCTTTCCCTTCGTTTAATTTGTCCCGGAGTCGACTCAGCCGGTGACCTTATTATTTGTTTTCTTCTGCTGCGTTCCCCGCGAAGCTGTTGCCCGCAGAAATGCACAAAGACTCGGAACTGTAATTGGGTTTGCTCCCGATTTGACTTCCAGCCTCTTGAGTGTTGCAATTTGTCGGATTTAAGAACCTTCTTTCTCGAGAAGTCATGTCAAGATTCTCTGGTAATTGCTGTCAATCAAAGAGTCTTCTTCTTAAGACAGTCGTTTCGGGTTGCCAAAGGCGGGAGTTTATTGGGGGCGGTTTTTGAGTTATATTTCGCGTAAACGACGCCACCCTTATGAGGGGGAGGGATGATTTTTTAGCGATCTGGGAAATTCCATGTCCCCATTTGAGTGCGCGAGGTTTTCTTATTTCTCACTTCCCCTAAATTCTGCATTTTTTTCAACTTCTTTTAACCTTTTTTTACATTTCAACTTCTTTTTGTCGGCATTTTCATTTGTTTCAAAACACTTCTAAAGTATGAAAATAATTCTTATCACTTATTAATCGTTATGTAACAGTAAGATTTATTAGGAAAATAAACTATTTCGCTTCTTACACTATGAAATAATATCAAACTCATAAATAATAATATTTTTCTTTACCCGTAGGCTTAAAAGATACAGTAATTACAACAGAACAAACCCAAACATGTTTAACTTTTTACATAATTTAACATCACATTATTCAGAAACTATACTGTGCTATTCACATTTTCTTTTATTTATTTCTTTTTTTTTGTAATATTAGAAAACAAAAATGAGGAGTAAAATAAATGAATACAAAAAAGTAACTAAATAAATAGATAAAGTAAATTTACAAATAAATATATAGAATAAAATAAAATAAAACTTATAGCTTTTAAAATACTAACTATGTTATATTTTAAACTACTAAAACTGAATAATATTTTTAAAATGCTGAAGCCATAATAAATTAAAAATAAATAAAACACAACAATGATAAAAAAATAATAGAGAGGGAATGAATAGATACATGAGCAAAAGAAAGAAAATAAGAAAAGGACCGAACTCATTAATAAATAACCTAAAATTTACAGCAAAGACAACATCATTGGAGTAATATAATCTATTTGGTTGTTTTATTTATAAAAAAATATTTCCTTGAGGTCGTTATTAAAAAATGTCCGACAATTTCGAATGCCCCTTTAAAACCGAAACACTTAAGATTATTTAAAATATTCAAGAAGGTAAGAAAAAAAATGATTTTAAAATTTAATGGATAATCTATGTAGGTGCCGTGAGGGGGTATCTTGAATTTCTCCCTTACCCCATCGAAAACGCCCTCTCCCTTTTTTTCTCTTTCCTTTCCCTTTAAAGCTTTTCCTTCTTTTTGCTCTGCGTTCATCAATCGAAATGCGCTTCAATTATGGAAGAATTCTGGCACCGATCGAAGAAAAAATTGATTTGCATTTGCACCTTCTCAATCATCTTTCATTTTTAATTTGTCAATGGAAATGAAATGAGCTTATTTGATTTATGTAATTCAAAGAGAAAAACCTGACAAACTCACCCAGAGATTTTTAAAAATTAGAATGCGAAAAGGTATAATTCATAAGGATTCACTCAATAGAAATGCAGCGATTGAAAAAGTAACGGTCAAATTCCCGGAGTGCAGTTCTGCTATTGATGACGTCACAACGTCATCACGACCAATCACGTTTTGAGTTTAAAGTCCGGGCAAAAACCTTAATTCCCATTGGTTTGTTTCACGTTTTTTTTTTGTTGACAGAATCAAAATTGAAAAGAAACGGCAGAAAACTTGCATTGTTGAATGCTGTTTTTCAATGCACCAATTTCTTGCACAAGTAGATTCATTTGAGAAATTAGTTATTGACGGAAGAAAGTCTTTTTTTTGAATTTCCTAACGGTTGACTCCTCTCTCTCTTTGTTTTACAGACTGCCAGATGCGCAGTGTTAACGTGAGAGCAGTCAACGCCAAGCGAAGAAAACCAACCTCTTCTTCCTGCTTGTGAGTGCTTTTACTTAGATCTTCCTTTTTCTTCTTTCTCACTTTTACCGGTTATTTTGAGTTTTCTCTGCATGCTCTTTATTTCGCGTTTCTCTCGCTTCTCTTTCTCATCGCCTGAATAACAGCATTTCCTATTATTGTCATTGCATTACCTCTTTGCATTACCTAAATATGTTTATTTTTTGCTTATGCTTTAAATAATTGTCATTCGTTCTCCCGGTGTCACCTTTTGCTGATTTTTTCTGCGTTCTCCCTTTGAATTCCTTTGACTCCTGAAATTTTTAAATTTAAGGGCAATGTTTGTATATTGCGGATAATAATACAACTTTTCAAAGCAATCTGTGAAGTATTCGTACAATTGGGCGCCAAACTCGTCTAATAGTAACTTTAGGTTTTTAACAAAACGGGAACTAAAATTGTTATCCTTTAGTCGAATCGAAAAGGAGCGGAAAACTTTGAAGAAGCGACGACATCATCGGGGAAAAATAACTCAGGAGTGCTAACCTCTTTCAGCAGTGCTCAACTTCTTCCCATCCTTCATCTCAGGCAGACATTTCCTCGGGGGTTGACTTCGTATCAAAATCCTTTGTCGATAGACTTTGTGCTTTCTTCTCCTAATTAATTCTTTACACTCGGTGTCAGCACCTGACTCGACTCTCAGCAATTATTGCCTCGGGTTGCGATTTTCACTTCGCATGCCTTTTCTTGTTTTTTTTTTATGCAGACATAAATTTCCTCCCTTCCTTTCGTCCCCTGTTTGTTTGATTTTAGAAACTTTGGCGTTCCCCTGTGTTAATGCATGTGCACACTTCCTATCTCAATTGTACACCCCGAAAAGTGTTCGCGATACCCAACCTGAGTGTCTGCATGATTGTCTTTCATTAAACCACAAACAGCAAGGAAGATTTATCGGAGTGTAAAGACGACTTTCCTCTCGTGGGCGAACCACCATTGCCTTTGTTATACTAATTGGATTTTTTTTTCTCTTTTGTTTCAGCTGCTCAGACCCCTCATCGAGGCAGTAAGTACACACAACAGTTTTTAGGCGGTCCCCTTCACAAGGGTGAACCACTAGTGGATATTTATTTCGCTTTACAGGGAGTTGTATGCAAATGGGGCGGGGGTCGGAGGCACAAAAATTCACTCACGACATTGCTTTCTGTTTTCCCTTTCAGTTGTTGTGGGCGTCAAGAGGAGAGAGGAGACTGCTACGGGGGGATCAGATCCGATCACAACAGAACACAACTCGGCTCCCAAGAAACCGCGTTTGGTTTTCACAGATCTGCAGCGCCGTACGCTACAGGCTATTTTTAAGGTGATCTCACCCTTTCCCATTGAAGTTAAACGTCGGAAATAACTCCTTTCAAATTAAGAGAATATAGCGGGAATTAAAAGCAAATCGGATTTCTCGAGGGGTGAAGTAATACAATTAATCGAACTCCCGAGTTAATTAAGTAAAAAGACAAGCCAAAGGGCGTCTGAAGTCGCGCTTCGACATTTTTTAAACATCCACCCCTTATTTCCACCCCCATTGTTGAATATTCATTTAAATGTACGCCGCCTCGGGTGGTTTTCCTCGAGTAAACGAAAGGGGGAATTTTCAGGAAACAAAACGACCATCGAAGGAAATGCAAGTGACCATCGCCAGGCAACTGGGACTGGAACCGACCACCGTGGGCAATTTCTTCATGAACGCCAGGCGAAGGTCGATGGACAAGTGGAGGGACGAAGAACCCTCCAAGGATGCACCGCCTTCTTCTAGCGGAGCCGTCGCCCCCGCGGCCGCCGACGCCCACCAGACCAACGTTCACGACGCCGGAGGGGCCCTCGAGGAGTTGTGACCTTCGCCCTCGGCCCCTTCTCTCGCCCAACAGCAGCACATTGTGTTCATCGAGAGGCGGCAGTGACCTTCGGAAACGACAGCGACGGCCGACTGCCATCGCGATCCTAACAATAACTGTTGTAATTACGAAAATCCCTTTTGCTAACGTTTGTTGCTGATCATTGTGAAAAGCAGAAGAACCAAACCTAAGCCAAATTAAGATTGTACTCTCTTATGAGAGTACGACAGCTCAACCGCAGCTCCTCTGCACAAAAGGCGTTAATTACAAACTCACCTTTTTTTGAAAATCAGACGTTAGCAATCTTACGATACGTTTAAAAAGAGGATGGAATTTATTTTATAATAATAAATAAAATTAAAGACATTAAATTAAGAGAAATTAACAATTATTATCTTCATTTAATAAGTGAGTAGTTTTATAACGATAATCAATTTGTTATTTTTTTTATTATTTAAATGATCTCAATTTGATCTAGTCAGGTTTTTATGTTTTAAGTTTTTATACGTATTTATTTATTTTGAGGACATTCCTGTGGCAATAGAAATTCAAAATGGTGTTATAATCCTCTAATTCAAAATTTGGAACCAAATATTTTGAAACTATTTTACATTTATTATTTGTTGGAGATCTGAACTCTTTCCTATCCAAAAATAAGGTTTTTAAATTATTCACCATTTTTTATAAGTCTCTTATTGAAAATTAATCATTTTCTTTCTGATATCTATCTGCAACGACTAAATATCAATCCACAGGACGTTTATCATCGTCATAATTATGATTGTTATTGTTGTTGTTGATTAAAACATTCCTTGCTTGAATAAATTTCTTCGCCGTACAGGAATTCAACTGCTTTTGTAATATTTTTAGCGAAAGTATATAACTTATTTATTTATTCGTACAAAGCAACCATTTCTAGTCATTCCAAACCGTCATTCCTCTAAACGTTACGTAATTTTTTTTCCTGTAAATGAGAGAAATTAGAATGAAAATCGGAGAAATAACTGCTAACCATAGAGGTTAATTACACAATCGGAATGGACTCGTCTCTCCATTTGACTTCGATGGTCAGCTGAATTTCTGTCGTTCATTTAAACACTTGATTATTCGAAAACGAAGTATTACTTCAAACAGATTACTTTTGTAAATAAAAAAAAACTATTAATATTTATAAGGTTTAATTAGAAATTATTCTAATTGAAAAATGAACAATAATTCATTGTAATTTAGTTACCATTTTTAAATTAAAGTGAATTGAGTTGGCAGCCGATTTGAGTTTCTTTTTTTTCATTAGAAGATTATGAGTGAATAAAATGAGGAATTTAACGGATGAATTATCAGTAAACTGGGAGTTTGAGATTTTGTTAGATAATTTTAAAAAATTTTAAAAAGAACATTAATCAGTTTTAGGCGTTTATGCTTTTTATGCTTAAATAATTATGTCACAACTGCCTTAATGCAACTGAGTTAATGAAACTGATCTGCCATATTATATACATTCCCTGTCTGAATTTAAAAACATATTTTACTTCTTTTAATGAAGAAAACTAAACCATTTCTGTCTGAATCCGATCTCACCGCTGCATAGTTAATCAATGCTGCCAACTTCTATCACAGACATTAGATTAATTTACAAAGCAAATCATTAATTAGTAGGGTCTTTTAAAGAAATGTATAGCAATGTAGATTATTTATATATCAATCATTAAAAAAAAATTATAAAAATGCATCTTTTGTGCAGTTTAAAATCTCTTTTATAAAAAACTTCACAGTAACGTTCAACCACTCCCCGTTTGTTTTCTCTTCCCAATTCGAAATTTTTACTCACCTTGCGCCTTCGTATTTTTCTCCGTTTTTCAGTGCCTTTTACATCTAAATAGAAAGCATTAAACAGAAAATAATTACGAAACAAGAAAAATATCTGTGCAAAAAATGGGAGAACGTTAATGTGAACCGAATAGAACTTTTTTTTTTTAAAGTTTTAATTTCGAACGAAAGCATTCCATTTTTGTTGTTAAATCTGAATTGTCGAGAAAAATTTGAATTTGGTTCAGAATCTCATTAAAAAAAAGTAACGTTACGATGAGAATTTCTTGCGGAATAAACACATGAGCAGTCGCATTGTCAGTTTTAAATGGCGACATATTGAAAAAAAGCAAAGCAATTATTGAGACAAATATTTTATTTAATGCCGCTTTTAGATCCGCACAACATTTCAGAATGGGTTTTGAACTGAATTCCATATCGATCCCTTAATCGATTGATCCCACTAGTTTCTTATCTTTTTTAATGAATGCATTTTATAAAATTTAATTGAAAAATCGAAATATAAAATTAAATATTAAATGTCTGCTTTCACTCGTCCTATGCTTCTGTCGTTGGCCTGTTGATTTAAATTCTCCCCCCTCAGAATTACATCGGTTTTTAGCCAAATTTATAAAAACCAATCATAAATTGAAAAAATTCTGCACTCCTCTAATGAATAAGGCAATAATGAAACAACAAACAGCGGAAAATAATTTATTTCTACAATGAAACAAACAACAACGGTGTTCAAGTATACAATAAATCACATTGAAAATAAAAAATATTTAAACAGCAAATATATCGGACTTTATTTAGTAAAAATATACCTATTAGAACCAATCGAATAGAATATAAAGTTAAAATTCTAATGAAGAACAATATAATTATGCAAATTTACAAGATAGACTTTGTGCATAAAAACATAATAGTGTTTTCGAAGCAATTCTTCAATGAATAAGATAAGTATAATATCACAATATTTTAAATTTATTTTAATCGATATAACATTAAATACATATATAAGTATAAAAAATTAAGCCCGGATTTTTCTAAATGAAAAATTGTCAAACGAGGAATATAAAAAATTGAGTTTTCGAACAGTAAAATCGAAGTGTGAAAGGAGTGTTGAATTTTTGAACAACCGGGTCGTGGTTTTAGATCGCGTACCGCCAAAGTTTGTTATTATTTTCAAGATGTGCTTAAATACGGTGAGTTTTTTTTTGAAAATAAGTCTTACACTATAAAACAAACAAGTTTTTATTTTGACTTTCTTTGTTCTTGATTCTCAGATGAATAATCATTGAACTAGTCTGTTTTTCAATTTCATCATCATAACCGTTATGACCGTTATTTTCATCATAACCGTTAGCTTTTGATCTTAAAAATTAAACAGGTCAATTTTTATACAAATTTTCGCATTTTATTTGTATTTCTATTTAATAAATGCTCGGAATATATGTTCTTTCAAACACGACGTTAAAGAAGTTTCAAAAACATTACAAAAAATAACACTAATTCATTCATTTAATATTTAATGATATGAGGATTGATTAATTTCCTTTGAAAAATAGGGCAAAGGCATTTTATTAATAATTTTCCTTTGGGATAGGGCTCAAAGTGCGTTGCTTCCAATAATTAACTGTTAAAATGAAAATTTTAATAATATTTCATTTTATATAATCTAATGTGAGTTAAAAACGAGCCTTATTATAAATTACAGGCTTATAAATAGCCAAATTTTGCTTATTAATATAAAGAAAAGCTTTTATTAAGAGTGAATCAAAAAACGAGTGAGAAATTACTCTTTCCGAATATTTGAATTGTTTTTATTTGAGGAAAAGACTCCGCTTAAAGATAAAAAAAATTATACTTTTTAATTCATTTTGAAAAAACACTCAAAAATGCATTCAATTTTTCAATTTTTTGCAGTTTGGAAATCACATTTTTCAAAGAAAATTATTTTGAATAATTACACTTACAACAATTGAAACGTTAAGTACGTAATTTAATGAATTCCATTCAATTTATTTTTTATTAGGATTAATTTATTTAAGTAATTGAAATAAGGATGGTTCGTGAGACAATTTCTTTTGTTTGTTTTTTAGTATTCAATAAAATTCAGTTTAACGATTTCTATTTTAAAAACATTCAGTTTTCCCGACTGAGAATTAATTTTAAATGAAACCATCGTTAGAAAATTATTAATTAATATTTTTTGATGAATGAAATTTGGGATTAATCGTCAGAATGAGAAATTTGGGATTGGATTAATAAAATTTGGGCATTTTAAAGAAATGTTTTTATGCAATGGCCATCAGTTTTTTTCAGCAATTTTTTGCATTTAAATCGTATATTAAAATTATTGTATTTTATTGTGGTAAAAAATTAAGTTATGAGGATTTTCCTTCGGATATAAACATTGCGGTTCAGTTATCCTTTTATTTTATCAGTGATTTATCGCTTCATTGGTTATAATCTGTTCTTTTATTCTTCATTATTCAATAATTCTCTAATTCACTTCCCCATTCTGGAGTTAATCGAAAAATAAAATTATGTGAATTCCAAACAATGTCATAAAATAATATACTGTAATCGATTATAAATATTTTTGTGTTCGGATTAAAATTTTGTAAATTAAGAGTAAAATTTATTTTGAGTGTTAAAAAGAGATACGCCGGCGATCTTTTGTTCCCTCTTTTCAAAAATAAACGCTTTTAAATTAAATCAAATGTAAAAAGTTTTGAATTTTCGGAGTTCGGTTCAGTTATTTCAAACTAATTAAAAACTCATTTTGAGAATTTTCAGATTAGTCCGAAAACACTGCTTTCTCGATTCTTTTTCTTTTAGGGAAAAGGCAGTTCTGATTTATTAAAATTCTTTTGTGGAAATTTTAGAAATGACTTATGCTGGCATCCGGGATTATCGATTAGTGCTTTAACTGTTTATTAGTCTAATTGTTCACATTCTTCCCCATTAAGTCAGGGGGGAAAGAGAGGAAGTCCCGCATAGATAATAATAAGAATTTACAGATAATCAGTATAAAAGAGAATGGAAGGAGTATTTATGGAAAATCAGATTGATATTATATACCAACATTTAAAAATTTGACGGAAGAAAAACACAGAATTAAAAGCTTTTAAATCTTTTTATATGGAAAATTTAAATATTTTCCTCTTAAAGAGACTTAAAACTATTATTTCGTATTATAAATTTGAAATTTGGGTAAATTTAACTTGTATGGATTTATACGTTTTTTCTTCTGAGCGTAAGTGTGAAAATTAACCCTTTTGGGAAAGTAAAATCCCAGCGGAAAAATTTCCAAACCAAAAGTTGGACTAGGGAAAATTAGAGGTGTTGAGCAGGAAAAGGATAGGGGTTGATTTCAACCCTTAAATCGAGAAGCAAATCCTCTTTTAAAAATCCTTTTTAAACTTGTTTCCTTCCGTCAGCAAAAACTTGGATTTTAGGTTTACCGAAAAGTACTTGAGAGGGTGAATCGGTTTGGACTTTCTATTTAGCGGGGGTGTGCGCCCTTATTTTCCCTCTTCTTCGGTGGAGTGTTTGGCCAGAGCTAGGAGAATCATAGTGAGCTCTTTGCGATTTATTTTTCCATCCTGGTTGTAGTCGACGCCTTGAAGTATGGTCTCCTCAAACTCCTCTAAATCGGCCGCGTCGTAGTCTTTCTTAACTAGTTCTAACAAATCTTTGAGGAATCCTCGGAGCTCTTCGTTCTCTATCGAGCCATTGTTGTCCTGAAAGGTTCAATCATCGGTTTAAAAAAATCTCCAGTCTGGAAAAAGATAATGTTCGTACTCACTCTGTCGTACAGGGAAAACACCCTCTCGATGTCTTCCTTCGTGAGCTTCGTCGCTCCCTGTAAACACACGACCTAATGAATGAGTGGAAGCTTTAAGAAAATATTTATCTTCTCGACAGCTACCCCAATTTTAAGAGCTCTTGCGAAAATAAACAATTTTTAAAACGCTGGCGGAAAGCTTCTAATATTAATACTTATCCAACTTTCCTCTTAAGTTTTTTTTCTACAATGGGCTAAAAAAATTATTTTTACTATTTTCGGTTTTGCAAAGTATATCATTTTCGACATTTTAATAAACAGTATAATAAATTGAGTATCCCAACCTATCTGCATAAAACGCCGGAAGAAAAATATTAAGGGTGAGAGAGGGGTTGTTAGGAGGGGAAATGAATTTCTTTTGAAATTTCAAGCATAATTTTAAAGTTCGGATGACTTTCGTTCTGATAAAATTACTTTGGCAAGTTTTTAGAGAGTTTCAGGGATTCACTTGGCTTTTAAATTTGATATACAATGGATTTCTTTTATTGCTTATGGGGTTGTGTTTCCTCTTCAGTTCTTACGAAAAGTGATTTAAAAAACGAAAAGAAAAGGGTGAAACATGGAAAAAAAATAGGTTAATAGGGAAATTAGAGGTAATCTTATAATTACCTCTATAATTAATAAATATTACCTTAATAATATAAATAAAATAATACCTTTATAATTATTATATTACTGTTGAAATAATTTAAGTTCGTTATTTTTAATTTTAAAATATTTATCAGTTAACCCTTTGTACTCGAGGACTTTACAAGTGCTTGAAAATCATTTGTAAGCAAACAAACGTAGATGAAATATTAAATGAAACAGAAGGAAAAGAAGAGAAGAGCTCCAAAGAAACAAAAATAGTAATAATGTAATAAGAGAAATATAAAGGAGATGAATATAAAGAGCATAAAAGAGAAAATAAAGGAAAGAGAAGAAAAAGATAATCAGAAGAATATGGAAGAAGCAAAAATGGAGAAGTATACACTGGGAACAAAAGAAAACCCCAAAATGAGTACAGCAGCGCCGCTCGAGTGCAAAGGGTTAAAAAATGCAAAACAAAAATGAAAATAGATACGGGAACTATGGCAGAAATAAGAATTTTCTAAGTAACCTGTTTCTATGTTAATAAAAGTAATTACGATGATTTGAATAGAAAAGATATTATAAAGATAAGTCTTTAAAGGGTTTTCCCCGGGAAAATTGGTCGACAGCATTTGAAAATCTTCACGAAGACACATATCGAATTTATCCGGGTTTTATATGCTTTCGCGCTCACGGATTAGAAATGTTTGTCCCCTTTTCTTGTCGAAAACTTTCATTAAAGTAAAAGCAAATGTCGAACGTGAATATCGAACAAATTGGATAATCCGGAGAAAAGACAATTTTACCAACACTTTCAAGTGAAAACTTTTCGAACCGCAGTTGGAAAACTGTCATTCCGCTCCCCTTTTCCTCCCCCCCCCACCCTGTAAATGTCATCTCACTGCAGAGTCATCCGAAATGTTGACCGTATTCGAACCATTTTTCAAATACAAAGAATTCTTTACTCTTAAAAACCCTCTCTTCTTTTAAAATTAAATAAAAATGATTCTCACAGAGTATTCCGAAAAAGCGGAGTCTTTTTCAAAGGTTAATGCAATTGCGAAACCTTTTCAGAGTCTTAAAATCGACATTATCAAACACACATTATGTAATCTTATTACCTACAGAAAACAAAGAATAATTGGTTTCGAAAACAAAAAAATTTCTTTATTCGAAAACATTTCTAAAAAAAAAAAGGGGGGGAAAAGACAAAGACGAAACCGAACCGTAATCGCCTTTTTTTCAAATGGGAAAAAAGTAAATACTTATTGGAAATTAGGTTTAAATTGAACGCCCAAATCGCGTGATTCCAAACGAAAATTGGATGACGCCGAAGAAATTTTCCATTTTTTATATTTTAAATTTTTTATAAGCTTTTCTCATTTCTTTTTTCTTGGAAAGCATTCCAGACTGGGGAAAATTAACCTCCATTTCCTCGATTAGTTTTTGATTACTCGCAAAAAGTGTTGTGTTAAATGATCAATGATGAGTGTTTTTTAGGAGAGACTCAAAAATGATGTATTTTTTTTTTTTTGAAAGGGTTGACTTAAGGCGGATAATTTTTTTTTTTTTTCTTTCCTCGAAGAAAATTCGTGAGGGTCCTTATTCGTTTAAAAAATAAGAGCCGTCTTTTATTTTCCTTTCTTTTCACTTCCCTTTCCGGTTTTCCCCGGAATCCTTTTTCATCCTTTACAATTTCAGACTCTTTTCATACAAATATTTCACTTCCGGAGATCATTAGCATTACTTTTCTGACTTTATCAAATCTTCGCACGCTTTCAATATATCTCAATATTATTACATTCCTTTCGAATTTGTCGGAAAAAAAGGAAAATGTGAGTAATTGAAGAAAAGTGTGTGCAAAATTTGAAAAAAATCGCTCCGAAGAAAACGGGTGAAATTTGCAGACAGACACGAAAACCAGTTTAAAAAGGGAAAAGAATGACTAGTTTGACCTTTGACCTTTTTTTGAAGCCTTCAGAAAGGGGAAAAATTTCCCTGCATTTTTCCCCGCAATCATAAAAAAAAAGATTGAATCATCGAAAGTCATAAGTTATGAAAGTGTTACATTATTGCCGTTCCAACAGGTTTTTGTAATCTTTTCTTATAAAGTATAAAAACCGGAGAAAAATTATTCGAACTTTTTTTTTTAGAGAGACTAAACGAGGGGGAAAAAATGTCAACAAAATATAAAAATGAAAGAGTTTTTGAAAAATTATTCAACTCCGACAGTAAACCGTTAATTAGTTTTTAATTTTTTCCTGTTAATTTTTTTTTTCCAGGAAATAAAGCCCGTCATAAAATGACTTTTACCCTTTTTTTAGTACTGAAAAATTTTAATTCTATGCCCATGACAAAGCGTTGTATCTTTAGAAAATTAACGAGGAGGAATGTAATTTACCGAATAAATGAGTTTTATGTTTCTCCGGTTATTGAATGCTCCTCCAAATAACTTTTGAAGGGAGTCAGGATGGCTTAATTAATAGGCTTAGACTCACCTGCACGTCCCGAAATATATACAGGAATTTCAAAGACAAAGGTTTAAAGCGAGTCAATTAGTCCATACCGAATGGCAGCAGTCAAGCGACACAAATAACTCTTAATTAACTGCCCGATGCTTAACTACAGAAAATTAGTATAAAGCGAAAGCGGCTAATTCCTCTTAAGAGTGCATTAAAAGCTTTAATTATTACTTTTGTATGCGTTGCAGGTGCAGGGACCGACAGGAGGAGCACAACGGTAATTTGTTTTTGGACCGTTTGAGCCTTCCAGGTAACTCCCTTAAAAATTTCTTCTCATTTTGGGGTTCATTATCTCATCCGAGGTTCATGCGGACGGGGTCACCCCGTCTCACCCTAGAAACAATGTAAAAGTGTAAAAATCATGCAGACACAGTCACGTGAATCGATGCATGCTCAACCCCAAGCAAATATCCAACCCAAAGAAAAGTGTTACAACGTCCTAAAAGCGGAGACTTACTTCAAGCCCCTCCTGCTAAATTGTAAATCGACAGTTTTGTCAGAAGCGGAAACGGAAAATGAAAAGAAGAAAAAAAAACATTTTCAAATTCGGATTTATTGAGATTATTACAAGGAGAAGAGTTTTGCAAATGGTGCAGTGACAGAATTAAAGAGAAGAAGAAATTTAAAACGTCAAAAACATCGTGGGGGTTGTGCTTGCGGGGTTAAGGGCGAAAACAAGAATAAGAGCAGATGGTTTTTATCCTTTTTTACGGTCTCAGATAAAGAACACGTAACTTTTTTTTTACTTAACCGATGAATCACCAGACTTACCTTAAAGACGGATCGGCATAAAAAGTTTTCTTTGACCGGAAGCAATCTGGAAAAATTAAGGAAGGAAAATTAAAAAAAAAAACGAACTTTTGCGATTTTCGAGAGAGAGACTTTAAGGAGAAAAATTCTCGAGACCAAAAGTGCTGAATTTCAAATTAAGAACATTTTTTTTTGATTTTAATCCCCCAAATTTGTTTTTCGTTCTTAACAAACTAACCCTCCCACCCTTTTGGGAATAATAACATAATATAATAATTTACCCTTATCTCTGTCGAGGGCATTAAGGGAGTATAAGCAACAATTTTTTACAAATATAGTAATAGAATAACAATTTTTTTTATAAGCAACAATCAAAACAAATTTATAAATTAGGTACAGATCCAGCTCAGCTATAAATTTTAAATTAAATATATTACCTTATATATATTATATATTTCTCCCCATATTGCCCGTAGGCGTTAGGGGTTTTCATAATATACATAATTTTTATAATCAACACAACTACAACAATTACAATCATGCCATACCATTACAGTACATTTAAATGAAATAAAATTTTCAGAATTAACAAATTAAATATGAAATTATAATTTAGATAAACAAAACATTAAGTAACATAGATTAAATAAATATCATAATAAAAATATAGCCAGTCAATAAATTAGATATAAAATTATAAGTTAAATGAGTTAAACTTAAATAACATAGATTAAATAAATATTGTAATAGAGAATTGAATAAAATCTTATCAGTCAATAAGTTAAATATAAATTATTTATAAAAAATAAATAAATAAGTAAAATAAAAAATAAAACTTTGAGCTTTCAAAATAATAAATTATGTCAGTTTTACATTACTAAAACTGAATTATAATTTAAAAATATTGAAGTCATATTAAATTTAAAATAAATAAAAAAATACATAAATAAATAAAAATAAAAAATATATAAATAATTACAGTATTGCAAATCGTTATTTTATTTTTCCCAGTGAGCCAACATGAGTAAACATTGACCTTTTCTATTTAAATTTTTAACTTCGGGAATATGTGTTTTCCGCGAAATGTTTCAAAACATGTAAAAAAATCATTTCGTGAAATAAACGAACTGTACCAAAACGGATTGTTTATTAATGACTATTATGAGAAAGGCAGAAGGCACTAAAAGTGGAGACGCTGTCCTGAAGATGGAAATAAATAATTCAGAATGGGAAATGATAAAAAGGAAAAGAAATAAGGGAAAGCTTTTATTTTATCAAATATTAAGACTTTAATTATGAAGCAGCTTTATTT